>ML675604.1:83612611-83668236 GCA_007922155.1 Mesoclemmys tuberculata
TGGGAAGGCTCAGCAGCGAACTGCTAGAGCCGGATGGGACAGGGGGCCACCAAACTCAGGGGCCAGACTGGAGAAAGCAAACCGGCCTTGGGAGGGAAAAACGGAACAATGGGGACAGGGTAAGCAAACCAACGGGCAGACAGACCGAAAAAGGGTGGGGGGACCCCTAAAGCAGGGGGCCAAGGGAGCAGCAGCAGCAAAGGGGCTACTCACGGCAGCAGCAGCAGGAGAAGGGGAAAAAGCGAGCCAGGAAAGGGGCCCCCCTGTAGCTGGTGGCGATAGTGGTGCTGACAGGGGGGGGGCCACTCACTCCCCCCTCCCAGCCGGGCCGGGGGGCAGGCAGGCAGGCAGGCTGGCTGTGCCCCCAGACAGCACGAGCAGTGCCTTCAGCAACCTTGAAAAAAGGGGGGTAGGGTGCCGGGGCTGGTGTGAGGGCCTGAAAGGGTTAAAAACCCTCTGCCCTGCAAGCAGAAGGGAAAGCATAGCAGGGCAATTAAAGGCACCTGGACCCATGAAGGTTGGGGCTAGAGGTATTTAAACCCTGCCTTCCCTAAAGGAGGGAACAAATGCAGAGGATTTGGACAGAAGATTTGGAGCAGCTAGAGAAGGTTCCCACCCAGGTCAGGAGACAGAGCTCTGCTACAGTGAGGGGAGATGAGATAGTTAGGGGTGCCCTGAGCACAAACAGGAAGGTAAAGTGCAAGACCCACCAGGGGGAAGCAGGCAGTTTGCCACAATACAAATAAACAAACGCTTCAAGGAACCTCTACGAGATGGATTTACATCGGAGAAGTTTTCTATTTGGGCAGCTGTGATGATCTTCACTCATGGTGATAATTCACTCATGGTCAGGGGCTTTGCCTTTTGACAAGCCAGGGGTGGGTGGTGGTGGTAGGGGAGCCCTAGCCCCGCAATCCACTGGACTCTGGCCCAGGGCCCTGTGAGGGCAACAAAAGTGTCTGACACCCAGTAGCACCTTAAGGCCTCCCTCTCTGGGCCACTTCCTAACATCCTGCTATTGTTCAAAGTTCTCAGTCTCTAACCAGAGAGTGTGAAGGGGGTCAGCTAATTGCTTGGCACCTCTTCACAGCTGGATATGACAAAGTAGCTCTCTCCCTCTCAGGGCAGCAGCTGCCTCCTCTCATGCCTTCACCCTCCAATCAGGGCAGTACCAAGTGTCTCTCTTCTTCAGGGGTAGTCCATAAACAAAACATGGGGAAGTAACACAAATAAACTGAATTCGTATGTAGAAGAGGCAAATATTGCCATCTCAGATATCAGAGGCAGGCTTTGCCTTCCCTAAGGGAGGAACCTTCAGGCAGCTGTTGATGCAAGAAACCCTGCCTTCCCTCATCCCTTTCCTCAGGAGCTGCAAGGTAAAGGTCCTTTCTTTTCCAAGGTCTTTCCAAAAATCTGCTGTTCAGCTCCTTTTTAACTCCTCACATCTGTGCATCTCTTGCAGCTGTGGTGGGGAAGGACTAACTGAGCCCAGAGTAGCTCCTTAACCCTGTGTTGCCCAGTGTGAAGTTTGTATACCCCCTCTCAGCATCCTAATATCACCCTTGCTAATCCTTTTTTTCTCTGTTTTGTTCCATTGGCTAGCCCTAAAATGATTGAGAAATCCCATCAACTCCAGAAAGAGCATACTTAGCAACAATTTTTACACATTACCCTCCTATTCATGGCCATATACCATATTTTTCATTGTACAGTTGCTAATTTCTTCAAGGGTCTCATACTCATATTTTCCCCATATTCAGGACTCCCCCAAACCCTGGGACCTCAATATAGAGTTAAAAGGGTTAATGGGCCTCCTTTGTGAATGCCTAGTGAGCTGTTCCTATACAGCTCATCCATGAAGACTGCCTTACTTGTAGCCATAACTTCTGCTTGGAGAGTAGGGGAAATTCCGGCTCTCATTCCTAGCACGCCTTATTTAAAGTTCCATAAAGGTAAGATGATCCTAAGGTCTCAGCCCAAGTTTTTTCCCCAAGATCAAGTCAGATTTTAATTTGAATAATTTTATTCACTTCCCAATTTTCTTCCCCAAACCCCATTCAAATTTAGGGGACGCTAAACTTGACATCTTTGATATTGTGGTGGTATTGTCATATTATCTTGATAGGACAAGGCCTTCCCTAGGTTGTTTGTGATCTCTGCAGACAAGGTTAAGGGTCAGGCCATATCTTCTCAAAGACTCATAAATGGGTATTTAAATATAAAATCCTGCTGTGGGTTAGCCAGGTAAGATCCCTGTACACCCAGTACCACCCACTCCACCTGAGGTAGCTTGTACTGCTGCCTTAAGAAACATTCTTATCTCAGAAAATGATTTCAAGCCAGGAGGTGTGATTTATATGGACAATCACTGAAATAATCCAAAATGGTAATTTACCTTATAGCAGCTGTGGTTCTTCAAGATGCATTGTTCACATGGATCCTGCAACCCACCTTCCTTCCACACTTCTGCAGAGTCGTAGAGCTATGGAATTCTGTATTGGCAAAGGAACTGAGAGACAATTAGCCAGGCTCTGCCCTTTATGCCTTTGGGTGGGAGAGGGGCTGTGAGGGTATCCAGAGGGGTGGTGTGGCCCCTATGGACACTGGTGGTCAAAAGAGTCCAATCATATACTCATTAGATGCATGCTCACCAGAGGTGGGATCCAATTGGACAATACAACTAAGTCTTTCTAAGGCAAGTTATTGTTTTTTTCCAGGTGCTTGAGTAACATTGGAAAGTATGTTTTTTTTAATTAATAGGGAAGGCTATTAATTTTTGGCTAATAAAGAAAGCCAAAACTAGCCTCTATGTTTTGTATGCCAGTGTATATTTAATTGTGTTCATTCTTCCTTTTGTAACTGCGCTGAGGATAGAAATTTTGTATGTATTACTGAGGGTTATTTCAGACTTCCCAAGGTACCCTGTTTATAAAAATGGAGAGTCACAGCAAAGTGCATTCTGAGACTATTTAGACATGAACCTCCTTTCTTTCCCAATAGCTAACTGCAACTTCAGTGTGCTACAAGATGCTTTGTGAAGATCTGGCAGCAGCAGGCTACATAAATCAAAGTAAATCATAAATAGGTTATTAGTATTGATGGACAATAGAACACAAAATAATTATAGAATCAGAACAAAACCAGCAGGTTGGTGTAAAGATAAATACTTTGTTTAGAACCTTCTGTATTATTCAATGTTAGCCACTAACCAGGATATTGTTATATTACACAGAATATGATTTTAAAAGTAGCTTTATTATTGCTGGTGACACTATGGGTAAGATATTTGCTAATGTATAGTATGTGTGAAAAAAAACCTTTACTAATAATTGTTTTTTTAGTATTAAGTGGACAACAAAATGTCATTGTTTTAAAATCAAGAAACATACATTTATGCCATGAAATCAACTGGGGAAAATTTGCGGTAGGATTAGATTAATTTTGGAAAGTCCTTATAGCCTAGGAGAAAGTGCCTTTTAAAATCAAAAGAAAGCAATAATTTGAACTATCTAATGTGACTATGAAAATGCAAATGGCCTTCAAAAATGGCTTTTTAAAAATTCTCTTTCAGGGACGAAGCTGTGAGCTTAATTACAATGATTGCCTAATACAGACCTGCTCCATTGGGTTTCTTTGCAATGATGGAATAAACAATATCACCTGTTTACCTGCTATCCCCCAAAGCAACAAAACTATCACTGAAATGGATGGAGTGCCCCCTACTGAGGTTTTAAACAGTGACCTTACTTCAGCACTATCTGTTTCTACTGGGATTTGGTCTAAACATGCTACTCCTGATTTTCACACAATGCAGATACCCCAAGGTAAGATGGTGATAACAAGATGAATAAAGCCTGAGGAATTCACATGTTGAAACTTGTCTATGTATTAGTGCCCTGTAACTGGGGACAATGTAGAACAAAATGTTTTATTTTCCTCTTCTATTTGTTTTCCAAATCTTGTCTTTTTTTTTCTATTATACTTTATTCTCTCTCTATGAGTTTTCTCACCATCCTTTGTTAATCTATCTAAACATAATTGGAAGTTTAGTGTTTTCTCTCAGAAATGATTTTCTTTCCTAGCACCTGACCCTACCAGTGCAGTAAATTGAACTCTCTCATCACTTGGTTTTCATTTAGCTTTGTGGTGTGTACAATTTTGTATGCTTCATCTTATGTTCAGCTCTCTCTGACCCTAATGCCATCCTCCCCTTCTTCCATGGTTTGACAGCAGCAGGCAGATAATGTGCCTTGCTCTATGGGGACCTTCACCTTCTCTTCCCAGTTCACATCTTAACTCAGTGCATTCTTTTCTGTACTTAGAAATGTTTTTGTACATAAGAACATTGACAACAATATCATCAAGCTTTTGTTCTTTTTAACTGTTTATGGTTGTGTTTTTCAGATGCAGAGAAATGAAAGTCCAGTGTGCTAATTTGGAAAACAAATTTCTAAAATTGAACAGTAATGTAAGGGTAGGGACCTGTTTTGACTGTCATGTATGCAATGACTACATTTACACTGCAGCTGGAGGTATCATTTACAGCTTGGAATACATACATGCACTAGTTTAGATCAAGCTGCCATGCTAAGAACAGCAGTGTAAACCTGCCCAAGGCCTTAGGTACCTAGCTCTTGAAGAAACCTAGCTCTTGCCGCCATCCATGCATGCCTTGTTACACTGCTATTTTTAGAACTTTAGTTTGATCTAAGCTAGTGCGGGAGATCATACCTCCAGCTGTCCTATAGACACACCCTAAATTGTGATCCATTCATGTAATTATTGGCACCAAACACTATGTTGGACATTTTATATTAAATTCCATAATTGCTTGCCTCTATCTTAAATGTCCTCCATTTATAAAAGTCTCCATTTATAAGAAGTAAGCCATTTTAGAGGACTGGGTTTTACTTAGTTAATGCAGTTTTATTTAACATTTGATTTTCTGTAGAGGATAATCTTTTCAGAATTTGTCTGTCAGGTTTCTTTTAAGTAGGTAATATTCCTAGTTGATGTAGATAAGCAAATTGTCTGAGATCCAATTAGTAACTATAAACTATGACTATAATTCTTCCAACACATCATATCTGCTAATTCACTGAAGTTCTCAGTGGCAAAGATTTGTAATTCATTCATTTTATATTGATTCACAGGACCAGTTTGATTTAGAAAATTTAATACTTCTGTTCTGAGCAATGCCATTTGTTCTGTCTCTGGCACTCACACAGAATGTGAGTAATGGAAGGGTTTGCGTTTACTCAGCTCTTGAGGTCACTAAAACCTCTTTTACACTTTTATTAAGAATATGATTTACGGAGTTGTATTTGTCTGCTATATAATGCTTTGGTGAGAATTAATGGTTGTTAGGTGGCAGTGCAATTTGCTGCAAATTCAGCCCATGGCCAAAGTTGTTCATTTTTTATTTTCTTCTAATTCTTTTCTACTTTTTATCCTTAAAGATCTGAAAAAGACAGACATTGTCAGCTATGGGGTTCTTCTGACCACTAATATGGCTAACCTAAACTCCAGCATATCTTTTGAAAGCTATGGACTAGGAGAAATAATTGCCACTGGAGAGTCTTCAGCAATATTCAGGCTAGTTTCCTGAACAGATGTTCTCTCTCCACAAATTCTTAGTTTTGCTGCTGTGATTGCAGCACAAATAGAGTCTGACATCACACCTCTGCCATATGTGGCCATTGCTACTTCCATAGATTTAATGTCAGGATTGCTTTCCCAGGATAAATATTATATGATCCTATTAATCACTAGTTCCTTAATAACAGTTTCTGTTTATTCAACACAAGCTTCCTCATCAGAGAGCCATCAGACGGTTTCTTTGTCGGCAACAGACTTGAGTTCAGTAATTAGTAGCATAGTAGGGGCTGAGATTGAATTAAATAGTTACTCATTACTCTCCTGTGGATGCCTACTCACAACTGCTTCTATGAGTGCACCTTCATTTCTCTCTAGGTTGCCTCAAGAGGATACTGGAGAACAGTCATCTGTTTTCTCAGTATCAGCAGGAGAGCACAGGAATTTACTGAACCCCTCAGTAGGTCTCAATTCTCTTGAAAAGACAATTATTTCAAAACAGGTAGCTTTCTTTAGCCTCATTAGTTATGCAGAAAGCCCAAACACAAACATCCCTTTCCTGTGAATATCTGGTTATTACCATTTTGTTCATCAACCAGAGACTCACAAACATCAAATCACAGTCTGCTGATTCTTTAAGTGAATTAAGCCAAACATATGCAACGTGTTCTATGACTGAAATAAAACCCTCTGATGAATTCTCAGATCAAGTTTTGCACAGCAAACAGTCCACTTTTCATGAGACATTCTGGATGAATGCAGTGATATTAACCAGCTGGTTCACGCTAATGGGAGCTACTGCTATTACTTCTGGGCATTCGTTTTCTTCAGCTAGTGAAATAACATCATCAGTGTAGTTCACAGAACTGTCATCCTCATATCCCACTAAAGGAAGTGCAGTTGAATTCCTAACAGAAATATATGTTATAGCTATCTCCTTGCAAGAGCTGAACCTGTATTTTTCCATTCAGATTGTATAACCTTTGTCCCTTCACAAACCATCTCCATAGAACCATCATTTTCAGCAATTATGTACTCGCAAGAAATTGACACTGATTTGACAAGAAAATTAACTGCTGCTGAGCAGCTGATGGCAAAACAAATCCTACCATTGGAATCAAATTTATATGATCTGCTTACGGAGGTGTCTCAGTTAAAGGGTCACGATACTTTCTTACATACTCAGCTGAGTGGTGCACTTCAAGAACCAATTACCAGCCACATGGAAGATAGTTCTTCTGAGCTCATAACAAATTTACAGATCAATCCAGATAAGACTCTCAAAATATTTTCCAAAACAGTTCAGGCGAGTATTCTGGATATGTATCTTCTGTCTGTGGAAGTTCTATACATAGACTAATGACTGATTTCCCTGAAGAGCATTCATTATTGGCATCTTCTAGAGACATAGAATCATAGAATATTAGAGTTGGAAGGGACCTCAGAAGGTCATCTACTCCAACCCCCTGCTCAAAACAGGACTAACCTCACCTAAACCATCTTGGAGAGGGTTTTGTCAAGCCACAGCTTAAAAACCTCTAAAGATGGAGATGCCACCACCTCCCTAGGTATAAGGAACTTCTTACAAGTCTCTAAACAGTCTTTTACCCAAATATCATAGTATGTCTGTAGTGGACTCAACCCTTGGCTTTATCAGCTGACATTGTCTGGTGAGTTTTCCATTTATATTCAGTAAACTTTTTGAGTTAGAGTTTTTTATACAGAGATGAAAAGCCTGTCATGGTTGCCAGGTGCTCAAAACAGATTCATTGTAATCAGAGCAGGAGCCAGTTCAATGGATGTGACACCTGCTGCTGTACCTGACACAGATGGTTATCCTTCATGCACTGCCTCATAGGCTATCAGATCAATATAGAAGTAGGTTGGAGACTGCTATACTGCTGGCAGGCAATCAGAGACTGAACAAGTCCAATTCATTACAGTGAATCTTTCAAAATTTCAGGTGTAACTTGTATCAGTCTTTCTTTCTAAAAAATACGTTTCTCTCTGCTTGGATACAACATGGAGAACTTTTCTTCATATTAGAGGAGGGCTGTTTTTAATTTAAAAAATATAAAATAACAAAGTGGCTCTATGCTTTATAATCAAAGAAAACTGGTTTTTATATGTAAAATATTATTATGTTGCTAATTTTGATTCTAAAACATGAATCAAACTGGTTAAAACCTTATTAAGAACAATTATTAGTGGTGCATTTGTAAGAATACTGTAACACTTTCAGAAATGAAGTCTGGAGAATTAGAAAAAACATTATAAAAACAGGCTTATGAAGTCTAAAATAGGAAAAAATACTATACTTTTTTAAGCTGCTATTCAAATATTGATTAAGTTGGAATATACTTAATATACTCTTTCTGCCTTTTGCAGTAAAAGGTTGTAAAATTAATGGCAGTGAAGCCTGACAAAGGCTTTCATGTTTGCCTTTGCTTCATGTTTACATTTTGAAAACTGGATTACTTTTATTTTGTTGATTCTGGACCATGTAGGGACAACACAAAGGTTTCTTGAATGTAAAAGACAATAACAAAACTATTGTCACTTGCATTTTGGCATAACATTTTTCAGTATGTGGAAAAAGCAATCAATCCTCTTGGAGTGGTTATCCATATGTACTTTACTTTTGGTGCACATAGGTTCATGCATTTAAAATTGAACTCTTGACTAGCAACTTCTGTTGGGGCTGCGCCTGTCTCCTAGATATAAAAATGTTACAAGCTAGCTAAGTAGGATCCACCTAACCACATTGGAGTTTATTTCACTAGTGCTCAGACAGCCTCTGCTTCCTGTTTAAAGACTGCCCCCATTTCTGAATTTTGTAGGACAGCTTCATGAAGTTCAGTCTACACGTTTACAAAGATGTTCTTTGGTAGAAGCTTCCAGATTATCTGCCTATTTTGGTAATTCTGTTGTGCAAACATTGTTTGAGTCATTGTTAGGCTGCTAGTGTGTAGAGATCACTGCTTACTATGCTGACCGATATTGTCTCATTGTTTACTTGTACATCTGCCTAGGTCATCTGCTGTTGTCTTATATTTATATTGTGAGCCTCTTGGGGCAGGGTTTGTCTTTGTGTTGTGTATGCACAGCTCCTAACTTAATGGGGTCCTGGTCTATGACTCAGGCCCACAGGCACTATGAGAATACAAATAAATAATGAAATAATAATAACAGTACTATTCCTAATACCTCCAACCAGACCAACAACTTCTTGTTAGTCACAAAGAGTGGAATCCATGTGGAAAATTACTCAAAGAAGAAAAAACAGTTATTTACTCTACTGTGGTTCTTCGAGATAATTTATATGCATGGATTCCATGACCCTGCCTTACTTCCCCACTATTTCAGAGTCTTCCTCCTCTGGGATTGTGTATTGACAAAAGAAGTGAGGAATGGTTGGGCCTGTTCTTTTCTTTATGTTCTTGGATGGGTGAGGTGTAAGGACATCTAAGGCTCAGGTGTAGAACCAGTGATCACTGCTGGCCAAAGGAATTTGGTCCCAGGTGCATGGAGCCAATGAACATCAAATGGAATCCATGTACAAAAGACATCTCAAAGGCCTACAGTTTCTGTAAGGTATGTAACTGTTCTTAATTCCTAGTGTTAATGGGTGTAGGAAGGTGCTGTGGTCTTCCTTCAAGCCTGCGCCCGAGGAAGGGCTGCAACTCCCCTGCTGGGCCAAGTCACCAGCCTACAATGGGGAATAAAGGTAGTAAAGTTATTCTGTTTATTAATATGGTATCTCATCTCCTATATTTAACCACCTTCCCTTTCTGCTTAGAGTATGAGCCTTTTAGAACAATGAGTGTGTATTCTTGCCTATCTGTAAAGTGCATAGCACATAATAATCAGCAATAATTATATTGACATGTACCAATATCTTACGTGTTGCATCACTTTGTATTATACATAAGTACATTGTTTAGCTAATATTTTACTTCCTGTTTTCCCTTTGACTCCCTATTAACTAGAGTAGTTAGTGGTAAGGAAAAACTTGACTCTTGCTTTAGTTTTACAAGTAGCGTCTAATAACAGTGGAATAGTTTCCAACCTTTTGTTTTTCAGATTGTCTAACCTTACATCAAATATTCCATTTGGTAACTTCTGAGAGATTTTTAGCCTGTGATGCTTTTGCCTTCAAAAGCTGTCTTATCACATGGATTTCTATCAGCTATGTTCACTAGATTTTCTATCATACTCATTGTTATTTTAAGCTTTGTCTTTATCAGTGATGTCAGATATGTCATTATTCATCCCTTGGTATTTAGTCTCACTGCTCCTAGGACCTGCAGTCATGTACAGATTTAAAATGAACCTTGCTATCAATGCCACATTAACAGAGTGAATATTTTCAGCATTTTAAAAACGTTAGCAATATAGATCATCACACTGTTTCATTGTGTTTCATAGCAAGGGACGTGAAGGGGAACAAGAAGGCTTCCTACAGATAGGTTGCCAACAAGAGGAAGATTAGGGAAAGTGTGGGCCACTTACAGAATGGGGGAGGCATGTGACTAAGGATGTGGAGAAAGCTGAGGTACTCAATGCCTTTTTTGCCTCTGTCTGCACAGACAAGATCAGCTCCCAGACCACTGCACTGGGGAATATGGGAAGGACGTGAACATCCTTCAGTGTTGAAGGAACAGATCCAGGACTATTTAGAAAGATTGGACATACACAAGTCCATGGGGCCAGATGCAATGCATCCGAGGGTGCTGAGGGAGTTAGCTGACGTGATTTCAGAGCCATTGGCTATTCTCTTCGAAAGCTCATGGCAATTGGGGGAGGTCTCTGGTGACTTTAAAAAGGTAAATATAGTGCCCATCTTCAAGAAAGGGAAGAAAGAGTATCCAGAGAACTACAGACTGGTCAGCCTCATCTCAATCCCTGGAAAAATCATGGAGCAGGTCCTCAAGTAATCCATTTTAAGGCACTTGGAAGAGAGGAAAGTGATCAGGAACAGTCAACATGGATTCACCAAGGGCAAGTCATGCCTGACCAACCTGATTGCTTTCTATGAAGAGGTGACTGGCTCTGTGGATGTGGGGAAAGTGGTAGACATGATATACCTTGACTTTAGCAAAGCTTTTGGTACAGTCTCCCACAGTATTCTTATCAGCAAGTTAAAGAAGTATGGGTTGGATGAATGGACTATAAAATGGATAGAGAACTGGCTAGATCATAGAGCTCAACAGGTAGTGATCAATGTTTTGCTGGCAGCCAGTCACAAGCAGAGTGTCCAAAGGTTTGGTCCTGGGGCCAGTTTTGTTCAACATCTTCATTAATGATCTGGAGGATGGAGTAGATTGCACCAAGAAGGTTAATAGCATATTGGGCTGCATTAGCAGCAGCATTGCCAGCAGATTGCGGGAAGTGATTATTCCCCTCTCTTCGGCATTGTTGAGGACACATTTGGAGTATTGTGTCCAGTTTTGGGCCCCCCTCTACAAAAAGGAGAGCAGCAAACAGCAATAAAAATGATTAGGGGGTTGGAGCACAAGAGTTATCAGGAGCGGCTGAGGGAACTAGGCTTGTTTAGTCTGCAAAAGAGAAGAATGAGGGGGGATTTGATAGCAGCCTTTAACTACCTAATAGGGGGTTCCAGGGAGGATGGAGCAAGGTGTTTTCAATGGTAGTAAATGACAGAACAAGGAGCAATGATCTCAAGTTGCAGTGGGGAAGGTCTAGGTTGGATATTAGGATATATTAGCTCACTCAGAGGGTGGTGAAGCACTGGAATGGGTTACCTAGGGAGGTGGTGGAATCTCCATCTTTAGAGATTTTTAAGTGGAAGCTTGACAAAACCCTCACTGGGATGATTTAGCTAGGTTAGTCCTGCTTTGAGCAGCAGGTTGGACTAGATGAGCTCCTGAGGGCCTTTCCAACTCTAATATTCTATGATTGTCCAAGTTGAACATCTAAACCCTGGCTAAGACTTTGAATTTCAGCTCTGTAAATTAGGTAAATGACCTGAACTTGTTAAATTTACAGTCCTCACTTTCAGCATTCATCCTCCCCAATGATGTAGTAAATGTGTGTAAGTGTGAAGTGCAAGCTTAGCCTGTTTATATGTTGATTTAAGTGCAAACTGCTGCTCCTGAAAAGGCTTTTTGATGGTATGTAACTTTGAAGTACCTGCTAGAAAGAGACAAACCTGGGAAAATGCCTGTGTGAGTTGTTATCCAGGGCCACAATGAGAAAAAAGCAAACGCATAGATACTTTTAAAAACTTTTTAAAACTTATTTTGTTACATTCATGCCTAATTTGTTAATATCCTAATTTGTCAAATCAGAAAATATTGAACTGTATTTATGCATACACAAAGATTTATGTGAACAGTACGTATGCACATACATTTAAACATATTTTCCAAATTAGGATAGATAGATATGCTTCATTTCAGTGAACATGAAGACTGTTATAACCTTCTGTCCTTTCAGATGAATTTGGATTTTAGCTTCACTCACAGAGTACTTACCTCCCAAATCAATAAATCTTGGTATTCATCCCACTAGAACTCAGTATCTGCATATTAAGTAACTTTTTTTCCAGTTCTGTTTAAATGATGTGGGGTTTATACAAAAAAAAGTCATCCATCAGCATTTGTTAACAGCAGACATGCAAATCTTTAATCTAGTATACCACAATTTCATGCACAGTGTCAGGAAATTTAGGAAGAAAAATGTTTATCTCAGTTTGACTGTTTCAGTTGCAAAATCAATTTTTAGTACAAGTACCCTTATAGTTTAAGGAAATTGCTGAGAATGAGGGACAACAGATTACTCTAATATATTATGTTATGTTAAGAAAACATTGGAAGAAAATTGTCTGCCATCTCAAAAGTAAAATCTGTGAATCTCCTCTAAAAAGCCTGCAACTTGTAGTGCGAAAAGGCTATGAGAATTAGAATACTGTGGCTGTTTAAAAGAACATGAAAAAGCAGGATAAGAAACTAACAAGAGGGTCTTTGGAGTTTAATCTCCTTTTACTGTGGAGGTGTAGCTTCTAATAAGCTCTTTTTGTATATTGTAGAAATTACTAAATATTTAAAAATGCTGACTGAGGAATTGAAGGGCATAATAAATGTGATTATCAGTTAATATGACACCTTAAGCCTTTATACAAAATGAGGGTAGGGAAGAAGCTTTGCAATTAAATAGTTTAATGTTCTTTATTTGGTAAAAATTCTTCATTTTTATTAATTTTATTATTTACTCTTAACTAGAGGAGATTAAGATAAATTAGGTCATTCTTTAAAATGAAGTCCGCTGATTTCACTTCAACACAGTTCTACCTTAATTTTTCCTCTTACTATTTTATACTTCATTACATAAGTACAAAAATGCAAAAAAGTACTAAATGTAAAATGATCATACAATTCAGTTACCATTTTTCAAGTATCTATTTCAAACATCTTCAAGTCCTAATTTGTATTGCTTTGTTGTATCTAGCGATAGAGTACACTGAATACCTCTTTAAAACTAACAGGAAGAATATTGAAGGTTGTTGCAAACATATACATATCTATGATGATGAAACTATTAATGATAGTAATTTTATTGATGAAGATGACTTGCAGTTACTGAGAAAATAAATGATATTAAGAACAAATGAGGCTCTTTGGTGACAATATTATATGCCTCTTCAAATTGTAATTAGGTTTAGCCTTTAAGAAAAAAATACTGGTACTGTATATAGTGTATTGCTGTGCTGGCAGATAAAGATGTTAGGAAGAGATTTAGATGCCAGAGTGTTAGGGATAATGGGTCAAATTTACCCAGGTACAAAGCATAAGAGAGATGTACTGCTGAAATGCCTCTTATGTCATCAAAATAGGCTTAAATGGTACTTGAGCAGTACCTAGACATTCTGCTGTCCCACTGCACAGAGGTTCATTTTACAAAAGCATTTTCTCCTTTTATAAAAAAGTGGCCATATTCTACAGTAATGTTACTGCATCTTTGTTGATGTAAGGTGTAGAGATGTGAACCTTGTGTGTGGGGCCCAATCATAATTTTTTCAGGCCCAGTACAAACTTTTAACATGGGACCACTCCCGTAATGGGTATAATGGGATTTGCAACCTTGGCCAGGCTCCCCAGGGCCTCTGGGCCCCAGTAAAGTGTACCCTTCACCCTCCTCCCCTGATTTGGGGGACCTGACTGTGTGATATTTTTAATAAGGTTCATAAACATAGCCAAAGAGGGAGGCAAGGCTACTGTTTTGGAGTCTTCAAATTTGACCTACCTTGCAGGATGTGTGTCTTTTTTAAATAGGATTTAAAATATTTTTCAGTAGAATTCCCTTTGCAGGTTGGAAAATCCACACTCCTGAGGGAAAGGAGACCTAGATTCAAGTCCCTAATCCCATGCAGGGATTTGAATCCTGGTCTCCAACATCTTAGTTGAGTGCCCTGCCCCTAATCACCAACTCCTTCTGCTCAGTTTTATGGAAGGTATCTAAGTCCCTTTATGAAAGTAAAATGAAAAATCAAAACACAATAAGCTGTTTCAACATTTCTGAATTTTTTTTATTTCACTGAAATAGTTTGCTAAAATTGACACACATTCACAAGGTGTTTAGGTCAACCCAAATCTGCATTTTTTTTTTTTTTGGTGAAAAAAAAAATTCAGACAAAAATTCCACCTAGTTCTACTCAGAAGTACCCATAGAGGAGTAGTACATGTTTATTTAAAATATCTGACACTTGATATAATATGTTGTGCATTCTGAAACACTCAAAAGAGAATTCTTCAGAGAGACTTTATGTACATTGCTTTATATTGGATTAAAAAGGAATCTCATCTGTTCGAACATTACATTTAAAAGCCATCAGTCTAGTGTGCCTACTTCTAGAAGTGGAAATAAAACTGCTATAGTATATGTTCTGATTCTCCTTGGAAAGAATAATAATAATTAATAACATGGTTTGCAACCTCTAGCCGATTGAGTTTAATTAAAGTCTAAGTAGTTGAATTTCTCATACTGGATCATGCTAATGATGAGTAACTGATACTTAGGAGGTAATAATCCTTTTCTGGAGTTGATTAATTTGGAAACCCTGTTTCCTTGATTGTTCCAGTGTAACAAAGTTGTTACATAGCAATTACAGTGTGACAAATGTGCATACATTGAAAAGAAAGGGACCTGCTACCTGAATGTTCTCTGTGGGCCCCCCATTGCTCTCTCATTCCCCAAATCTGTTGAGCTTTTAAGACATTTGTGTTAAAATTAAAATTCAAAAATTAAGATTATAATTATTAGTGTTTGCTTGGCAGGGCTAGAGAAGTTAAAGTGTAGATGAGGGGAAGAGAGAGGTGGCAGAAAAGGTGAGGTATATGGTGAGGGGGTGTGTTATGGGGGGTCGCCCACCTAAGGCACCCTCCAACATCAGGCCATGATACAATGGGAGCATCTGCTTCATTTTCCCCTTCATTGGTTCCCAGAAATAGTCCAAGTAGTCTTCAAGTATAAACAGCCCGTGCAGGATTAATTTATCATGAATGGAAGCTACATAGGTATACACCATAACAGACCAAGTCCCCATCACTCCGTCAACATACAGCCCCGGGATCTCTTGCAAGGCACAGTTTCTCTGCATGCTCATCATCGCTCATCATGCTCACCACTGAGGTGGTTGTGGTTTGTCTTTCGAGTTCAAAGATGACCATGATGTCACTGATTAGTTTTGTTTCTGTGAACACATGAGTGTCTGATCAGGCCAATTTGAGCTTTGAACTGTTTGTGGCATACCCTGAGCAAGAGAGGACACTATAGGTTACTTGATTAACAGTGGACATGCTGATTCAGCAGCATTCTGGCAAGTTTTTTTGCTGGCTATTGACAACAGTTCAATCACTTTTGCAGTTTCAGTCAGCATTGGGGGACCAGCAAGAGATATTTGATATATATCTGGGGCAGTCGATCAATTGCCTCCTTGCTAAAAAAATATTATTGATTGAGGATGTTGTTAAAGTTCTCTGCCCACCATTGCAGTATCTTTTCTATGTCAGTGAGCAGTGTGATGCCATCAACACTCAGCACTGGAGAAGTTCCTGAAGACTATGGCCCATAGATTATTCTCAGAGCATCATAGAAATTCTTCATATCATTCCTGTCTGAATTGGACTGAATCTCATCTGTCCTGTTTCTCAGCCATGAGTTTTGCATCTCTTGAAGTTTGTTTTGGATAGTCCTCTTGATGTTGTTGGAGGCTGTCTTCTTAGATGTTGAAGTGCTGTCTTCTAACCAGGCCTTATGGAGCTTATGTTTTTCATTTAATAGTCTCCTTATATCAGTATCATTTTCATCACAATAATCTTGATGTGTATGTGTAACAGAACCAAGGGTATTGGATGCAGCTGATTACATAGAGTCTCTAAAGGATGCCCAATTTTCCTCATGTTATTGGAATTGCATCAGTTGTTAAAAGTTGGTTACACAGTTCTTCAACAAAAGCCTGTTTCATATTCTCCTGTTTCACTTTGGAGATATTAAGCTTTTTGGGTGTGTTTTTTACCTTGTGGTCATCTACTTGGATGTTTTCAGATATTCAGCTTGGAGATTATGAGCCTGTGATCAGTCCAGTATTCTGCACTTCTCATGGCCCTTGTCAGTCTAACATACTGTCTATTTCTTCTCCCGATGACGACTTAAGCAATGAGATGCCAGTGCTTGGAGCATGGATGCATCCAAGATGTTGTTATGGTTTGACAGGTGGAAGACTGTACTGGTGATGAGGAGGTCCTGTTCATCACATTTCCTCAGCAAGAGGAGCCTGTTGCTTTTGCATTTTCTGAGGCCTTTTTTTGCAATCACACCTGGCCATGCCTGGCAATATGCGCCAACTCTAGCACTGAAGTCATGAAAGATGATGGGCTTGTCTGCCTTCAGCACTTATGTCATAAGGGACCCCAGGTCTTCATAAAATTTGGCCTTGATCATATCTGGGTTAGTCATGGTGGGCGCACAGGTGCTGATGATAGTTGCACATCTTTTCCCAAACAATGGGAATCTCATTAGTATGAATCTATCATTCACACAGTTTGGGAAATTCCTAAGATTGCTGGCTAGCAGTATTTTGATGGCAAATAACAGCTTCACGTTGCTCTTTTTTACTACGGCCACTCCAAAAGAAGGTATATCCAACTCCTTTTTCAGTAAGTAGTCCTTCAGCTAAGTGAGTTTCACTCAGGGCTGCTGTCTGGATCTTACATCTGGCCAGTTCTCTACCAACTAGAGCTGTTCTTCTCTCTGGTCTATCTACTGTTATGCAATCCATTAATGTGCATACATTCCAAGCACCGATGGTAAGTGGTGTCTCCTTTTTTAAAAAAAATTGTCTTTTCCCGCTGTAGCAGGATCCCCATCAGCCCCAGTATGCTGCAGGGCTAAGGTGAAGCAGACAATGTTTAGGGCACCTTTTCCACCTCCTTTCTCATACTATGGAAGTGAGCAGTGTGGTCCTAAATAGGACTGCTCAGTCACCCATGGGGATGCTGAATTCCACTGCTGCTTCAGCCCAGTGAAAAGCAACCCTATATCCTGAGCTGTCTGTGTGCATGTCTGCAGCTACAGCTCCTAGTGTATCCACACCTGCTGTTTTGCTGCTAGCCTATTGCCACAAGACTTGAAGGGGGAATGAGTACTTGATGTCATGAGTAGCGCATGAATTGGATTTAAGTGAGGGAAAGTTGCACAGAGTCTCCCTCACTCTCTTGTCCAGGCCTGTCTCAATCCAGTGGCACAACAATGTTGAGAGGTCTGTAGATGGGTCTGGGTGCAGTGGAAGGTTATCAGGTCCTGCTGCACCTGAACTGATGTCCTAGGCTGTCCACACAGCCCTTACCATCCACCTGCACAGCCGGGGAGATAAGCATATCTGCTTGATCGCCTGGTGCACCAGAGAAGACTTTCCAGAGGGACCCAGGTGTAGCTATCCACTCTAGTCAACAGTCGCAGGTAGTAACATCTATTGCGGTAGCAGATGTAGCCTGACCTGTCTTGAGAAGGTTAGACTGCACTTCATTTGAAACCTCATCTCAGACCAGTTCACCAAGGGTGGCCCTACCAGAAGTACAAGACTCCAGACAACATAGTTCTCAGGATCATTGGGACATACAAGACTCTCCACAACAAGGTATTGGTCCAGAGACAGGCACGTCTAAGTTATTGCTTTGGCACCTTTCACTATGCCTTATTCTAGCCTTCAGTCGTCTCTGGCTTCAGCCGTCCAACTCAGAAAGCCATTTTACTATGCTGCTATCAGCCTTCAGTCATCTCCAGCCTCTCTAGCTCAGGAAGTTCAACAGGTTTCTTCCTCTGCTGGTTTCCCAGCAAATCCCCCCTCTTTCCAAAAAAAGCCTGCAGAGGTTTCTGCAGATTTTTCCTTCGGCAACTCTCTGCTGTCTCTACTGTCTCTCCCCTGTGCTCAGACAACCCTCACCTGCCTCTTCCTTGGGGATCTCTGAAGCAGCTCTCATCTGCCAAAACTTTCACTCCCAGGCAGCTCTTACCTCCCCTTTTCCTGACTGACTGCTTCTGCACTCTAAGGCAGCTCTAAGTGTTTCTTTCCTCTTGGGTCCTTTTAAGCCCAGGTGGGAGTCAACTGACCAGGCACAGGTATACTGGCTTCTTCCCTCTTAAGGGCAGTGAGTGATAGCAGTCAAGATGAAAAGTTAAATAATGAAGGTCAAATGATGTCACAGCATGTGTGTTCTGAATGAGGTGCAGGGGAGACAGGAGTGCCTGGTGTTCTCACATGTTCCCTCTTGAACTGCTACTATGATATAAATCCCAAGTACCTTCAGTGAATCCAGTTTACAGTGATGTAGCCAAGAGCAGAATTCAGATTTAAAGGATATATTAAGGCAGTTTATAATTTTATTTTTATGGGGCATAAATATTATCTTCTAAAAGAAAAGTCATAACAAGACTCATGCTGTGCCACAGATTTCAGTGTAAATATTACTTGTAGTGAGTACTGCATTTCTACACATAGACAATAACTTAGATCAAGAATTTACCTTGCGTCTTTGTGTACTAAGTCCTGGATATGTTTTCTGCCTCTTTCTTTTCTTTCTGAGTGCTCTTCTCAAAATTATATGCAATGCTTTTTTAGTTCTTGTCTCAATGCCATAACATATACCATAATATATACCAAAAGGAAGCCATTCTGAAAGACTGCATTAAAAGTTCAGCCAGACATACAGTGACAAGTTCTTAACTGACAACTTTTTCAAAAATACAACATTCCTATTGTAATATTAATGATTTTTTCAGCAGCATCTGTCTCTTATCATCTAGCTCTTATTTAGCCTTGGTACAAACAAAACTGGTCAACACTGATCAACTATTTTGGCAAATGAATGAATATAAGGTAAATGTGGATGTTTAAGGAATGAGGATTAAATCATTTTAGTAGTGAGAAAGTTAGAAGTTACAGACAAAGGAAAAGAGAAGGAGTTTGAAATGAGATTTCAAATATGAGTCAGTTAAGTGCAGGCAGAGAGTCTATTGTAGATGGCATGGTCAGTATGAGAGAAGGATCCTATTACTCTCTGAAGAGAGACAAAGAAAGTAGACTGATTAAGTTTTGGTATTTGAAGAGTACTGTGAACAAGTTAAAGAACAGGATGAGAGTTAGGATTTATGTGATCATAAAAGAAGGAATTAAAGTAGTCAAGATGAAAGGAGATGAAGTCTTTTGCACATGTTTGGGAAGAGGAATGGTTTAGATACTGTCTTATGTGTATTTGCACTACATTTTAAAAGGAATTGTAAACAGGTATATGGAGTTGGGAAATATGTGAAGCAAGAGATTTTGTAGTTAAGGAGAACACAGCCATATTTTCAGAAATAATTTCTAATTTTTCATATACAAAATTTATGGAAAATGAAGACCACGTGAGCAACACTTGCTTGCTATATGTGCCTGTATATAGCTATCTAACTACTATCATATAATTCTGATGTTCATATACTATTGCTTTACATTTCTAGGAGTCTGTTATTTGCAGGCAGAACTGATGTTTTTTGAAGATTCAATGATGCATAATGTTACGGAGGAGCCATACATAGTGCTCTCTGTTGGAGACCTTCCTTTTAATTCTTGTTTTCTTGATTTCTCTTGAATTAATAGAAAATACATTCAGATGAAAAGCATATTAAAACCCCTTTTGAAGTCAATGACAGCTGTGAGCACTCTGTAGCTCTGAACATCAAGACACAAATGTGCAGTCACTTATCTATGTCCCTGCAAAAGTTTAGGGGCCAGTTTATGGCCCTTTGAAAACTGTATACTTAACTATAAAGGTAAATGTGAGACGGATTCTAAGGAGGGAGAATGAATGAATATGTTGTAATTAAATTAGTGAAAACACAGGAAAAGGAAGGTGGACTGTAAAATATATATAAGTGGTAGAAATCTCCATCAAAGGAAAAATAACAAGTGTTTTATTAAAAACAAGGATGTTCTATAGCACCCAAGGAGAGGGAGAGGGGAGGGCTAGAATTCTGAAAGAGTTTTAGCAGCTCTGATTGGAAAGTGAGTGACTGAATTATTTCTTTTTATGAAATTATTCAGTTAAAATCCTTTGCTTTTACTAACAGGAGTTTAAGATAAATTTATAGCATCCTAAACAATGTTGAGTCTGCTTATCAGAGGGAGATTGCTTTTGTATAAACTATAGAAAACAACAGAATTATCAGACACATAGATAAACATGATTTGTTGGGGAAGAGTCAATATGGCTTTTATAAAGGGAAGTCATGCCTCATCAATCTATTAGAATTCTTTGAGGGAGGCCACAAGCATGTAGATAAGGGTGATCCAGTGGTTATAATGTACTTCGATTTTCAGAAAGCCTTGAAGAAGTCCCTCACCAAAGACTTTTATAGAAACTACATAGCCCTGGGATAAGAGGGAAAGTCCTCTCATGGATCAATGAATACTTGAAAGATAGGAAATAAAGGGTAGGAACACATGATTAGTTTTCACAGTCAAGAGAAGTGGCTGGCAGGGTACCCAAGAGTCTGTATTGGCACATGTGTTGTTTAACATATTCATTAATGATCTGGAAAAGGGGATGAACAGTGAAGTGGTAAAGTTTGCAGATGATACATTATTATTCAAGGTAGTTAAATCCAAAGGATGCTACTAAGAGTTTACAAAGAGAACTAAAAAAACTGGGTGATTGGACAACAAAATGGCAGATGAAATTTAGCGTTGATAAGTTCAAAGTAATGCACACTGGAAAAAATAATCCCAACTCTACATATATAATGATGGGCTCTAAATTAACTATAACCACCCAAGAAAGAGAATTTGGAGTCATTGTGGCTAGTTCTTTGAAAAGCTTCACTCAGTATGCTGCAGCAGTAAAAAGGCTAATGGTATGTTAGAAGCTATTAGGAAAGGGATAGAAAATAAAACAAAAATCATAATGCCACTGTATAAATCCATGATATACCCATGCTTTGAATATTCTGTCCAGTTTTGGTTGCCTCATCTCAAAAAAGGATATAGTGGAACTTGAAATGGTACAGAGAAGGGCAACAAAATGATCAAGGGTATGAGAGGAAACTAAAAAGATTAGGGTTGTTTATCTTAGCCCGGTCAACAATTACCTTTGGGATTTAGCAGCAGTTGACGGGAGATACGCAAGTGATGTAAATCACTTGTGTATCTCCTGTCGACTTCGCTGTGTCTCTTCCGCATGCCATCCACACTGCACTGCGCCACTTACTGGGGTGGTTTTCCTGTGTCGATTGCTGGATTGACTGAGTGGGTCTACACAGACCACTCAGTCGATCCAGAGCAATCGATCTGACGGCGGCAAATTTGCCGCCATCAGCATGGATCCACTCTTAGAAAAGAGATGTCGTGGGGGATATGATAAAGGTCTATAAACCATGAATGGCATGGAAAAAGTGATTAGAGAAGTGTTATGTACCCTTTCCCACAATATACAAACCAATGAAATTAGCAGGCAATAGTTTTAATAGAAGCAAGAGAAAAGACTTTATTCATACAACTATTGCCATGGGATGCTATGAAGGCCAAAGGTATAACTGGATAAGTTAGTGGAGGAGAGATCTATCAATGGCGATTAGCCAAGATGGCCAGGGATGCTGCCCTCAGGCTTGGGGTTACTCTAAACCAGTGTGGCCAAACTTACTGACCTGAGACCTCCCTCCCCACTGGCCATAATCCTTTAGCCTCACCACCCTGATGCAGGGCAGAAGCACCAAGCTCCCCACCCATCTGGTATGTGGAGAATGGGGGAGGGCTGCACTTTAACAGTAAAAGATCTGCATCTAGCTCATGATCCACTGTTTGACCAGCTCTGAATCTTTGAATACCAGAAGATGGGTCTGGTAGACTGGTGGATCACTCCATAATAGCCCTGTTCTGTACATTCCCCTTGAAGTTTTTGTGCAGGGCCTCTCTGTGAAAGGAAGATAGTGTGACTCGGTATAGCATCTCCTATGT
Organism: Mesoclemmys tuberculata; assembly: GCA_007922155.1. Taxonomy (NCBI): domain Eukaryota; kingdom Metazoa; phylum Chordata; order Testudines; family Chelidae; genus Mesoclemmys; species Mesoclemmys tuberculata. The sequence goes on from ML675604.1 coordinate 83,634,717, forward strand.
TCTTAAAGTTAAAGTTCATTGACATGGCCTTTTCTATAAGCGTCCTTTGACTTTGGAACCTATCTCCTAAATATCCTGAATTTGTTTTACCTTCAGGGCACGTTGCCAGACTCATGTATTTCCTTGGGTGTTTTGGACAGGAAGTTATGGCAATGGAGTGGAGTGGTGAGAGGAGACAATTTGATTGCATTGCTAATAATTTACATCTCAATGGTTATGATTTGTTTTATTAATAAATAAGGTAATCAATTTTTTATTTTAAATATATTTTTGTACCAGGACTAATGGGTACTGGGTTAGATGTTTTCAGCAAATTTGAATACATTCTTAACATTGAAATGCTAGATATTACTGTAGGTCATTAATAATCATCATGAATCAACTAATAACCTTTGTGTGACTGTTGAAATACTGAACCTCTCTCCTCTCCAGTGTAGTGTGGAGGGGAGCTTAATCTCGAGGAACTGAAAGAAAATATAGGGTATATATGGAGAAGATGGTTCTATGCAGTATATTATTCCCTTTGAAGCTGCTGAACAGAAACAGAGCTTTTTGTGGCTGGGCTGAAGGGGAGAGGCTTTCTAGTCAAAGTGGGGGAAATCTGGGGGAGAAGCTACTTCCGCTGGAGCATTATAAATTACAAGGTAGCTAGAGGAGAAAAGGGTCAGAGCAAGGATACGCTTTCTGCACTGCAAATGGAGAATGTCCAATGGCACATATACCAGTTACACTTTCTTTGCTGATAGGAATAAGTGGAACAAGACCAGCATGGAGGCAGCAAAGACACCAGAGTTGCAAAGAGTGTGTATTACCTTTTCCCTGTGATCAGGTTATCCAAAAAGAGGAACTATGTCCCTTTCTTTATCACAGCTGCTGGCTTATTTTGAGATGAATGGGAATTAGGCTCCTGGGTGCTTTTGAAAATCACACTAGGTGCCTAACTGCATTTATAGAGCATAAATACCTTTCAAAATATGACCCCAAGTTAATTTATGCCTCACAATACTGTATTCAAGCTACTCATCTTTGTATGCATAAATGCTTAAACTGATATTATCTAGATCAAATACAGACCTATGTTATACCTGAGTAAGCTATAAACATTTGGCATTGTTCAACACCATGCAGTTATATGAAGTGGAGAAAGCTGTTAATGCAATTACCTGCCTTGTTTCATATACCACATTGTAGCCTAACTTAAGTTTGTATAAACATATAAGCTTCGTTTGGAACACAGTGATTCTATATCCTTATTTTGATCCCCTAGGAATTTTCTACCTTGTAGGAAAAGTACTAAATACTATGCAGTGAAAGCTATTACTAGTGTCCCACAGGCATTTTTTAGGCTAGCCTTTTGAGTTCCCTGTAATGTTTTTTCTTAACAATACAACACTTCAATTATCTGTAAATAAATGGAAACAGATGTTCATCTTTTGTGCTCATGTAAGAATATAATAATTGTACTAATGAAAATTGTCAGAGCACAAGGCAGCAATGGGCTATCCCTAATCTTTAATATTTCAAAAATACATGATCATTTATAGTAAAGTCTCAAATTAAATAATTTATTAAAAGAATGACTTAACTTTATGCCACTAATATTAATACATATTATACAATGGTAAGCAAACAACAAGATTTCAAAGCAAATGTTCTTTTTTTTTTTTTCATTCTGTGATCATACCCAAGTTAGTCAGACAGAGAAAGTTGATTATTTTAAACAGGTTTTTTACCTTGTTTTTGTTAACACAAAATTATGATTCAGGAGCAGGAATTGTTTCCTTAGGTGATTTTTTTTAATAAAGTATGAAATGAATATTCTATTTGATAGAGATCCATAAGTTATATTGCCTCCTAGAGCTTATGGGGCTGAAATAAACAAAATCTGCTTTGATTTGTGTGCAAAAGCAAGTGATGTCCATTTCCTGTTTTGTGTATTTCATTTTACCAGATGTCAAATTATTACAGAAAGTTTCAAGCTACGTGTGGGATGTCATATTATATTTAAGGTATTGATTACTAATTTGAGTAAGCATACTGAGCCCAGCAGGAACTATATGTAATTGTCTGGAGCTGAAGTAACTGCTGTCCACTCCCAACCACCATCATCCATATACGGCCTCTGGGGAAGAAAAGAGGATATGTGTCCCACCTGAGGAAAGGTGGTATTCTTAAATTTAATAAAATTCCATCACAGCTTCCCTTGAGTAAAGTAGTGGAGAGTGGCTCTTTTCCCTGTCAGTAGTGGGGTATCCTTCATTAGCACCATAGTTGCGGAAGAGGAGGCTCACCCATTTAGTGGTAGAAATCTAAAGGAGGTCCCCAGATAAGCACTGTGAAGATAGGAATAATGCTAATAGTCTGGAAATGACTATGCATATAGATTCTTCATACCCAGTATTTATTAGGCCTTTGCAGAAATATAACCATTTCAGTCTAAGCTGGATTCTGGCACGTTATTAGGTTTTGTGCCTTCATTCCAACCAAATTTGTCTTCTGAGTGCTTACTAAACATTACAAGCATCACAGGACTCTTAAGGCAAAAGGAATACTTTGAATAGCATGAGGCCTCCTTAACATTTCTTCCCCAGCTGATTGGCATTAGTCAGATACTGAATGATTTGCATTCCCCACATTAAGTCACCAAGGGAAGCATAGAGCATATTCCCATGAGATCATTCCTATGATCATGGATGCCACAGCTCAGTTAGTCTAGGTGAACTATTGGCTCAGAGAATGGAGCTTTAGCTAACAGTCAAAAGGCTGGAGGGAGGGATCAACAGCTCAACTGTGTTAAGGGGTAGGCTGTTCTAGGAAAGTCGAGTATGGGAGAAGCCTTTCATCACAGAGAAACATTCAACCTATACGTGAGTTGAGAAGGTCTTGCTTCGAGGCCTGGTGTGCTGCAGCAGAGGATGGTGGGAGATCGCTACTTGAGTTTGTTTGGTCTTATAAAATGGAGGTCATATTTGTTGCAGAATCAGTTGAAGAGAGAGAGATTGAACCGGGTGGAGTGATAAGGGGTGTTTATTTGGTTACAGCTTCTAGTCCACTCGTTCCCCTTTGTCACACGCATCCAACAAAGTGAGCCCCGAGTTCACTACTTTTTACAACTTTTTATCTAAAATAATATGTAAACACACACACTTCTACAATGCCCCCTAAAATCCCTATTTGGTGATTTAAATGATTATAAAATCAATATTAATGGCTAGGGGAGGTGTATACTTCTATCTGCCCCTGTTTGTTATTTCCCTTAAAGCTTGCGTAGCATACACATTTATTTTAATAGCAGGAATTGTCATAAAGTCCCTTAACAAACTAACAACAAGGGAAGAACTAGAGGGAGAGATTCCAGGCCTTCCCTATGAGACATGTTGCCTGGGAAAGAAGTGGTAACACCCTTTTACCACATTCGGTGTCCAGGTGGTAAGGGGAGGAATAAAAGGGAGAACATATCCTACTCATATTAGGTACCATAGCAATGAGGGCATATCAGGTAGGTCTGCCCTGCTCCATCCACTCCTAGAAAATTGCCCTGATATTCTCCCTCTGTTCCTAAGTTCAAGGCTAGAAAATTGCTGTGATTTACTTTCCTCCCCCACCCCCGTCCAACTTCATGGTTAGAAAAGTGCTATGGTTTGCACACAATTATTGCTTGTGTAGTACGTGGCATTTTCAGCCCAAGTCAGGGGTCCCACGGAGGACAATTTGTGTCCAAAGCCTGGGCCCAACTCTCTGCCCCCCAGGAATGGGGCCAGTACTGACATCCTTTGTCCCCGCACCCACAATATTGTTCCTTAAAGAATCAGGGGACAATGGCTGGAGATAAGTCTTCTAAAGAGATTGATTACCCATCACTAGTGGCCTGTACCTCACATGCAAACTTGGATGTTAGTTCAGCCTCAGCTTTCCAATAATGCGTTCATAGGTTGATGTCAGCGTAATGTCAGTGCAGCACAGGGATCCATAGAGTACACCATGTAAGCACTCTCACAGGAAACTGAAACTTTAGATTAAAAAGCAGCCTCCTTTGCTGCACAACATGTAATACCTGCAGACCTCCTGCAGTTCAGCAGGTATATAAATGTTTGAGGCTGACTAGAACTAATTGCTTGCTTACTTATTGTAAGTGTGCCAGATATTTAGATAAAAATGTAGCCACTCACTATATAAGTGCTTTTTTTTTTACATGCAACAATTAAGTTTGCCCTATTGCTGCATCAAGACATATAATATAAAATATTTCTGCATAATATTATGGCCAGTTAGGGAGATCAAATTATTCCTTAGCTTTTGGCAGCTATCAGTAGGGTAAATTATATTTGTTCATGTTTCATGTTGCTGTCAGGAAGAGAAACAAATATGAACAGGCTGATGCAAAGCAGGATTCCCCAATTTAATGTAATGGAAAATTAGTATTGGGGGAAGAAATACACAACAGGGAGATTGCCTATTGTTTTTACTAGGGAAAGAAATGTTACAATTCATATTTTGGTAGGCTCCTCAGATGATTTACAGGAGATTGCTGGAGTGGGAGATAAGATTATTTTCCTTAACCATACCTAACTATAAAAAAAGAAGAAGGAAGACATAGATCTAAAAAGCAACATTTCAAGTACAGAAATAGATCCCTTGGATTGATTAACTCCCTGGCTTCAGCACAAACTGACAGAATCCAGACTACAGTCTTCCAACAGCAGTGAGTCAACACAAGCTGTTTTTTCAGTGGTCTCACAGATGATTTACGAAAAGGTGCGACCATGACCAAGTTTAGGAGGCATGCTAATTTGGCACCTCTTCCAGGCAATATTTTCCCCAGAAATTAAAAAGAGAGGGGTATTCAAATGTACAGAGGAGCGGGATGGAAAATGTTCATTTGGCACCGCTGTTAGTTGACTACTGGGGAAGGGGAAAAGGGGAGGGGAGATCTAGATGAGGGGGGTATGGAAATCCCTGCTTCCAGGCAACCTCTGATGGTACTCATCCCGAGCCAATGTCAGCCTTGAATCTTCTCTCTGTTGCATCTTCCCCCATGGTTTGTGGAGTCTGCAAATTTCAGTCCCCAGACCTCACAGGGTCAATCTGGCTTCTTAGGTGTAAATCCTAAAGTTAGGGACAAATACTGGCCTTTATTACATGTATTCAACTCTATTGACTTCAGTGGGGTTACAGTGTTGTGAGTGAGTACAGAATCTTAAAAAGTCCAAAGTGGGTAGGGACCAGCTTGGTAAAGTTAATCAAGTTGCAAATCACCAATAAATAGTTCTATTCAGCTCTGAGTAATAGAAAATGATTTCATAAACCAACATGATTTTTCTAATCTCGTAAGAGTCACTTTCTGATGAGGGCTGAGTTGATTACTCAGTAAGCTCAAACACTTATCTCTTTCACCAACAGAAGTTGGTCCAGTAAACTACATTAGCTCAAGCAAACTAATTGTCTTTGTCCCGATTACTCAGTACTTTTGCAATGATTATGCCTGAGTAACTATAGACTGCCTCATAGTTTAGCCAAGCCAGTAATAACTTGTCTATGCTTTTTAAAAAAATAAATTGATACATTTTGTCCTTGTTCTTAGTTAAACATTAGTTATAGACTGTAAGTACTTTCTTGTTAAATAAGCAATTGCTCAATTGTGTAGTAAACATCAACCAGAACTGACAAACTTTTATTCAAACCAGTTTGAAAAGTCTGATGTCTTATTTATATATCTGTTTGATTTGTATGTCTAAGCACTTTATGGTTTCAGCTTGTATGGAGAAAAAACAATTCTAATGGTATTTCTGACCCAATTGGAACCAAGAAGTGCCAAAAATGTTTTGAAAAATCACCCCGTTCTTTCAAGATTTCCAGCCTAATTTCCTGGTCATGGCATGTTTCTTCACCAGTGTGTTCATTCCTCTCAAGCCCATTTTATAGTATTTTGGCTTGGGAAGCCTTCTTCTGTTGCGATATTACTGTTATGGCTCTAACTTTGAGGAAAAAAGAAGACACTTAGGGCCACTTGAAAGAGAGGTAATTAATTTCTGTGAAATTTTTCAAACTAACGGTGTTTCCTCCGAGTCTTTCTTTCATAGTGAAAGATAGTCAATATAGGGAATATCTTCATGACCCTCATTCCGCAAGATACTTAACCACATGAGTAGTTCCACTGCAGTAAAGTGTGTGCGTGCTTAAGTACCTTGATGAACCCCAGCCTACATTTGTGTCTTGTACAGTAGCATTCAAAACTGCACTTTTTAAAAAAAATCATAGAAACTAAGCAAAACAGTACATTTCGTTTTGATTCAATACAAAAAAAACCCATTTTCAAAACAAAACAACACTTTTCCACAGGGAAATAGTGTAGGGGGGGAACTAAGAATACCAGAACTTAAATATTTTTCAAGTTGGATTACATCTAAATAAACAAACAAATTGTTTCATTCCAATGAAAAATTGAAACATTTCAGATATTTTCCCATGAAAATTTCTGAGTTGTTCAAAAAGCCATTCTTTTTTACAAGCAAGCTTTTGAAAAAGAAAATTGGCCAACTCTACAAAAACCTCTGTGACCTTTCTACTGTGCCATCTTACAAGCACCAGTAATGAGAAATTTGTAGCAGCACCATTGTTGGAGAGTCATCAAAAAAGACTGGCATAGATACTGCATATGGCCATAAAACTATGCAGTTTTAGACTAGACTTACTTGATTTTTTATGATGCTCTGGTTATTCAGTATATCCTGATGCCTGTCTCATATCATTTAACATATCCCATGATTCTTCTTGGCTTCTAATGTTAATTTATATCATTACTATGCTGAAAAATCTGTGGTTAAAAAACCCCCGTAAATGTTGCAAAGTCAAATACTCAAAAGATAGGAAATACCAGAATTAACGTTGTCAATGCAACTTTAATTTGAATACCTTGTTGGGTATAATTTGTTTAGCACATAGAAGAGATCAATCTCAGTTAACAAACAGCTATTTGATATTTTGTTTTATCTTCCTTGTTTAATGTGTGGCCTTCTATTCTGCCCACTGCCCACTACTCAAACTGTTCTCTGAAGACAGAATTACCAACTTGCTCATGGGCTTTTCTATAGTGCTTATTACTATAGTATGTAACTGCTTCACAAACATTAATTGATTTATCTTCAAAACATTCCTGTGTGCACTCCTGTCTCAACCATGAGACCATCCTTCTCTTCCTGAAATTCCTGACTTCATTCACTGCACACTTTCCAACTTCTGCAAGAAATGAGGCAGGTGTCCTACACACAATAGCCTTCTTTATTACATAACTAGGATTCATCCTCAGAAAAGTTTCAGCCTATGCACTAAATGAGGCAAGGTTCCTGTAGTAAAGAATAATATGACATCATGTAAGTAAAGGATCTGTCATAATATATATGCACAAAGGTGCTGACTTAAGGTTGCAAACAGCACATTAATACTGGCATTTCTTCATTTTTGAGTCCTTGATGTTTCAACTATAATGTTCTTTTTATGATTAAAAACAAAACAATACAAAATAAACAAACAAACAAAAAACAACCCCCCTGTCTCTTCATCTCATTTCCGTTTTCTTCATCTAACCATTTCCAGTTTTCATTCCTCAGACCTATCATCTCATCTTGGTCCCTTTGCCTAGTCAGTTCTGAGCTTTGCATTGGAATTCCCCATCTGAGGGTTTGTCTTCACTAACAGTGGCAAATTCGCTGCCATCAGATCAATTCTTCCTGATCAATTGAGCAGGAGCAAATATCAACTCAGTCAGTCCGGAAGTTGATTTAATAAATCCATCACCAAGAGTAATGCTGTGTCATTGGGAACACATTTCTTCTCATGCAACATAGTGGAGACGGTGCACAGAACAGACTTTAAGAAGTCAACGGAAGATATGCAAGCTACTCTACATAGCTTGCATATCTCCCATCAACTGCTGCCGAATTTACTGATAAGTGTAGATCCAGTCTACTACACTACACTGAGTCCAGTCTCCCAGATCCTAGTCTCTCCTCCTCACCAATCCCAGTCTTCTTTCCCAGCCAGTCACAGTTCTCCCCTCTCCCACTAGCTCCTCATCTAGTTCATGTCTCCCATCCTTCCACAACTTCCACTCCCCACACACACTGGTTTTCTGTCTCCCTCCCCAATCTCATCATCCAATATCAGTCATTCCCCAAAAAACCATTTTATCCAGTTCCTTGTCTCAGTCTTCCCCCTCCTTGTCCAGTTCTTTTGTACTCATGGTTTCAGATCTACCCACACACTTTGGGTCATTGTCAATTCTGTCTGCCCCATGTCCCAGTCCTCCTCCTAGCTCCCAGTGCCAGTCTCCTCGTCCAGCTTGTCCCTCTCTGCCCCCAGATCCTCATCCAATCTAGAGCCATGATGGAACATGCTCAATTGCTCTGTGGTGTGGCTTATGGACTAGGAGTTGTCAGGGGACAGAGCATTTGCTGTTGCTCTGTAAGGATGGCAAATGCACAGTCTGGTCAGCACTATGAGCTCTGATGGGTTGGGGTATGCTCAATGATGATAGACTTCTCAGAGATTTTATCTACTGAACACTAAGAAACCTTTGCTTAGCATGTTCAAACTGAGATTTTACAAAGGCTTAAACTTTATAATCTAGTCAAATGTGGATGAATTTTCACAGGAACAGCAAAGAACACATCCTTGACACAAATCTATCTCCTCCTTCCCCAGTTTCCAAGTCTTGTTCTAATGGAAGGGTGTCTTAGAGTGTCTCAAAGAAGAGGTTGTCAGAATATTTTTAAAGAGCAAGATATGTTTTTTCTCCTAGTCTTGTTGTCAAAAATGGCTTAATTGTGTTGTCTGAAACTTAAAGATCAGCCTGAGGCAGAAACCCAGCCTGGAGAATGTCAGTGCAAACAGTTAGTTCGGCAAAGTTCTAAGCCTGTATAATAGTGGACCATCTATAATAATAAAACAACATCTTGAGATAATTCATGGTTTTGCTAATTTGACTTTGCAAATCTTTACAATCTAATTCAATCATTCACTGGTTAAAAGTTATAATATGCAATGTACATGGACTGAAACTTTCAATCAAAGAAGACAACTTATCACAAAGACAGGGGAATTAGTTACTCTAGAAAATCCTCCTATCACCACAAGAGTCAGAAACACTGGAATAAATTTGAGTAATCTACTCAACACTACTCATGAAGGACAAAGGGATCTCTTTCTTATAAAGAGCAAAGTTATTCTGCAGTAAAGCAATGTACTGGGTTAGAAGATCTATTCTTGGCTCTGACACAGACTTTCTGTGTTGTCTTAAGGTGGGATTTTCAGAGGCACCTAATTGATTTAAGAGCACCAAGTCTTTAGGATTTGTGCTTCTAAGTCTCTTGAGTGTTTATGAAAATCTCACCCTTCATCTTTCTGTGTTTCAGTTTCTCATCAATTCCATAGCTTCACACGCCACTCAAGTCAGAGAACCTTCATAATGGAGATGCATTAAAAACATTATTCCCTAAGTCAGACAGCAACCCAGCACTAGGCTTCAAGAAACTATTTGTGTACTGTAAGTATTTTTATAGCATTAATAACTTTCCATAAAGTAATTCTGGCTGCAGCAAAATTCTAATCATAACTGTATTTTAAACTATTTTACAAAATGTATTAATGTAGATAATAATAATAAATACTATTTATTAATGAGTCAGAATTCTACTGCAGTCTCCAAGTTAAAACACAATCAAAAGGTTAAAATGTATGTGAAGTCAGAGATATGCTGAATCTGTGTGCGAAACACAACAAATCTTATACAGCATTTTTGCCATACATAGGTATGTAATGATTCATAGATTCCAAAACCAGAAGGCATCATTTTGATCATGTAGTCTGACCTACCTAATGCAAGCTATAGAACTTCCTCAAAATAACTTCTAGAGCATATCTTCTTAGGAAAATTTCTAGTCTTGATTTTAAAATTGCCAGTGATGGAGAATCCAGCATGAACCTTGGCAAATTGCTCCAGTGATTAATCGCTCTCACCATTAAAAATTTAAACCTTATTTCTGCATTGAATTCGCCTAGTTTCAACTTCCAGCAGTTAGATAGTGTTGTATTTTTCTCTGCTGGACTGAAGAGCCCCATTATTAAATATTTGTTCCCCATGTAGGTACTTACAAAGTGTGACCAAATCACCTCTTAACCTTCTCTTTGGTATGCTAATTAAATCGAGTTCAATAAATCAATTACTATAAAACACATTTTATAATCTCTTAACCTGTTTAAGACTCTTCTCTGAGCCCTTTCCAAGCAATCAACATCCTTCTTCAATTGTGGACACCAGAAATGGATACTGTATTCCAGCAGTGGCTGTACCAGAACCAATTAAAGGGGTAAAATAACTTTTCTACTCTTACTAAAGATTCTCCGGTTTCTGCATCCAAGGATCACATTAGCCCTTTTGGCCTTAGCTCTGCACTGGGATCTATGTTCAGTTGATTATCCACTACATCCCCAAATCTTTTTCAGCGACACAGCTTCCCAGGATATAGTCCCCATCCTGTAAATGTGGCCTACATTCTTTGTTCCCAGATGTTTACATTTACAAGTAAAAAATCAAAAACTTGTGGCCATCACCACAAAGACGCAGTGATTTTGGTATGCTCCCATTCCATCTACAGCTTTCTCCCACAGACAATAATCTACCCTTCTACTGTGCTAGCATCCCTCCTTCTGCTTCTAATGGCCAGAGTCACTCCTTTCCTCTCACGATGTCTCTCTCCTGTCATCCTTCATGCAACCAGAGAGAATCTCTCACCTTCTCGCTTCACTTCTCCTCTCACGTCAGAAGGATTACAAAGCATCCAGACTCAGATTTAGAATTCTCCAGATAATAACAGAAGGTTGTTTTTATTTTTGGTGGTTTTTTGTTTTACTAAATGATGCCAAAAATACTGGCACTTTTACATGTCTGTGTTCCTAAAGTGTTTGGACAGAATGAGTGATTATAGCTGCACACCAATTACCTGCTGCATAAGCCTAAAAACTTACAGTAAACTGCTACCTAGAAATGGCTCTCTCTACCAAGAGCCAATTCAGATTTTGTTTTCTAGGTCCCTTATCTGGTAAAGTGTGCCAGTAGGCATTTAATGAAAAGCAGATTAGCTGCTTTTTGCAGTGTTTTTAAGCATAGTAAATTGTGAAAAAACCATGCAGCTTCCTGGTGAATGCTGTTTATTCCATCAAAACAACTGAGGTGGAAGAATAAAATTATGTAAAAGGACAATTTAATGCACTGACCATAAAATTTGGATAAAATACATTTCCTTATTTTTTCCTCAATGTGTAATTTATAAACAATTGTATTCAGTGTACTGAAGTATTTATTCATTGTTTCCCATTGTTTTCCTTCAGATATACAGCTTCCACCATTAACACCCATACTTTCTTCTCCTGTCGCCTTAGAAATTGTTTCTATGGCAACCTTAGTATCTTGTTTAGGCAGTCTCTATCTAAATAATACCACATGTGAGGATGGGGATATTCAAAAAGTGTTCAAATGTCACTATATATCCTAATTTGAAAAATGGGGATGGGAAATTTGCAATATTCAGGGCTTGCCTCAGAAATCCTCTTAACAAAGAGCTACAGTGAATGATGAAGGAGGATTTTTATTTCTCTTTTTAATCATAATTTTAGTCAATCACTTGAATGCCACGACCAAAAGAATCAACACCTAAAAGAAGGGATAACCAGGATGATTTATGAAAAGTGTTCCATGCTTTCAGTTTTCGCTTAAATGTTAGTTCTCATATATTTGTGATATATAAATAGTGCTAGTCAGTTAATATCTAGCTGTCATATTTAGAATCAAGTCACCACAGAGTTTTATTAGAGTTAGGCTTTACCATGGGGAAAAGTTTGAAAAATTATCTTGGCCAGCAAAATTAATATAGAATTTTCCAAGTGTCTTTAGTTTGTTTCCATGGGCTTAAAATACAGGGTTTCCTTGAAGTTCATTTAGTAGTAAACTTAAAACAGCATGCTCTAACAGCTTTTGGAGGAAAGAAACCAATGGCCTCCTGGTTATTGAATGTTAGGATTCTGCCAGTCCTCTCTCCTCCATCCACCTCTTTCCCACTACAGATCCCTTTACAGTTCCATTCTACTCATGGATACAGGCCCAGACGCCACTTCTCAGGCTTCTTATCCCAGTTCTAGTTTCCTTATCAGGTCAGTTTTATTTCCCTCAGAGTGTCTCATCTTATCTCTCCTGCCTCCCAGCTCCCAGCCTCCAATGCCTTCATGCCCATGTTCACATCCACTGGTGCAAAGCCCATCTCCCTCTCTTGGCTTCTTGTTGAATCTTAGAATCATAAAAGATGAGGGTTGGAAGGGACCTCAGGAGGTCATCTAGTCCAACCCCCTGCTCAAAGCAGAGCCAACCCCAACTAAATCATCTCAGCCAGAACTTTGTCAAGACACACTTTAAAAACCTCTAAGGATGGAGATTCCACCACCTCCCTAGGTAAACCATTTCAATGCTTCAGCACCTCCTAGTGAAAATGTTTTTCCTAATATCCAAACTAGACCTCCCCCAATGCAACTTGAGACCTTCACTCCTAGTTTTGTCATCTACTCCCACTGAGAACAGCCAAATTCCATCCTCCCTGGAACACCCTTTCAGGTAGTTAAAAGGCTGCTATCAAATCCCCCTTCATTCTTCTCTTCTGCAGACAAAACAAGCCTAGTTCCCTGAGCATCTCCTCACAAATCATGTGTTCCAGCCCCCTAATCATTTTGTTGCCCTCTGCCAGATGCTTTGCAATTTGTCCACATCATGTAGTGGGGGGCCCAAAACTGAACACAGTACCCCAAATGAGGCCTCGCCAGTGCCGACTAGAGGGGTTAAAATCACTTCCCTGAATCTGCTGGCACTGCTCCTACTAATGCAGCCTAACATGCTGTTAGCCTTGGCAATAAGGGCCCACTGTTGACTCAGCTTCTTGTCCACTGTAACCCCCGCCAGTCCTTTTCTGCTGAACTGCTGCCTAGCCAGTTAGTTCCCAGTCTGTAGCTGTACATAGATGTTCTCCCCACCTGGCTCCGTATCCCAGTCTCTTTTCCCTTTAAGTTCCTCCTACTCCTCATCTGACATTTCTCTCCTTCCTGACCACCACCTTTCCCCACTCCACTGGCTCCCAGTCCCAGTCTGCCCTGACTTCTTGTCACGTCTCAGTCTCCTCCCTCACTGGTTGTCTATACCACTATTTCCATTGCTGACTTCCAGTCCTAGTCTCATTGCCCAACTGGTCCAACTCTCCTCTGTTCTCTTTCCTGTGTCCCAGTGTCTGTGCCCACTTTTCCCACTTGAAATCCTCATCTCAATTTTCTTCTCCCCCTTTCCCTGACATTTCAGTCCAAGTTGTTAGAAATAACCAAACAGGTTGTCCCTGGGGCAGATTGGGGAGATGGAACCCTTTATTGCCTGCTCATTCTACCTTGATGCCGTGAATGAGCAACAAGGGGGTTCTTTACAATTCTTTTATTCACAACAGTATGTAAGTGCATACATTTTTATCAACTGCCCATGTACCCTTATTTGGTTACATTGACACCTATAAAATGAATATTAACAACTACATAATGAATATAGTTATACCCGCACCCAGTTTGTTCTTTACAGGATTACCATACAGAGGACAGGCACATCACCTTAAAACCTAATTTTACACTAACATTCTTTGAAGTAAAGGTATGCCAGGGGGGAAGGAAGATAATGCTTTCTTCCCACCAAAGGCCTTGTGCAGGAGTGGCGATAGTGATTTTATTAGCCTCATCCCCAACGCATATGGCCAGGAAGAGAGGAAAAGAAGAGAGAAACAGACTCTAACTAGAATTCACACCAATTGATAGAAACATGGTTTGCCCATGCCATGACCCTATTCCCTGTATCTTAGGCCTGATCATTTGTCCAGCTTTTAACCTTTTATTTTCCTACACAAGTCTCATCTAAATCTACTTCCTCTACTCTTAGGTCTGGCTTTTGTCCCTTTGCATTTGATTCAGGCAGCTTCCTTCTTTTCGCTGCCTGGATGTCATGAAGGGGACATTTGAGAGTACAGGAGAGACTGTCTCCCTCTTTCAGTTCTGTTGCCTGGACCCAGCATGGCTCTGAGTAGCCAGGAACTGCAGTTCCTGCAACAGTCCTATCCAGCCTTGGCTAGAGCATTCTCATTGTGGATGAAATCTTTGGGGAATTAAGCTGCAAAACTCTAGTTAGTCTCTACTCAGCATATGCAAACTGCAACTTTCAATGATTTATAATTTGGTCAAATTGGGGTAGATTTTCACAGGGATGGCACGTTGCTGGCACAAAGGCCACTGCCAAATTACAAGTTCCTGCTCCAAAGCTGGATCAATAGGGCATTTCAGAGAGGAGGTCTCAATAAATTGACATGAAAAAATATTTTTCCCTAGCCTTATTGTCAGAAATGACTCAACTGCTTTGGCTAAAATTTTCCCAAAAGAATTCAGCTGGAGACAAATACCCAGAATGGAAAATATCACACTCTAAATGGTTAGTTTGGCAAAGTTATAAGCAATGGAAAATTATGTCTCATAATGGGAAGTGTCAAGCAACCATAATAATAGGCAGTGTGTAATGGGGTGGTCTGTGTTGTCAAAGCCTGGAGGCCTGGAGCAGGCCAGCCCCATACAATTATCCTGCCTGGCACATCTGGGATGGGATATTGGGTATAATGAGAAGAGTCAGCTGAGTATGGAGGAGCTGACTCTCCTATGAAGAGCAACAGGAACTTGTTGAGAGAGGGGATGTTTACGGAGAGAAACATCATGAGTGAAGCTGGAGTAAGAAATTTCAGTTGACAATGGCTGCTGGAAGTGAGTAGGGTCCAGCAAGGTACTCTGAGGTATCATGGGAAATGAGAGAGTACAAAGGGATTTGGGAAAGACTACAGAGATTGCTGTGAGCAAGCAGGCTTCAGTAAGGCATCATGAGTCTTTAGGGAAAAGATTCCAGGCAGAGAAGGCCTGGGAGACCCCTGTGGGAAAAATGGGGAGTGTGGACTTATGGAAGCTTTGCAAATTTTGTTTTGGGACAGATTTTCTTATTTTAATTAATCCAGCCCAAAGGAAGGGTGTGGCTGAACCAGTGAAGAGTTGTTTGATAGTTTGAGTGAATGGGACCTGGGCTGAAGAAAAGGGAAACTGAGGCAGGCTGCCTGTAGTGCAACCTCAGGTCATGAAGGGACACTTGTGAGGTGGTTGTCTTGGTTACGTGGTGATAAGAGCCCCTGCTATAATATAATATTTCTGTCCTAATATATAAACAATATTCGTCAGAAAACTTGGGTTCTCTTAGCTTCATTAAGAATCATTTTGTCACCATATTGTCTGAACATTATTTTGAAGTGCTGCACCCTGAGTAGTGATGCAGCCAGGAATGAAAACATTTCAGTCAAATAGCACTGTCTGAAGCTATACAGATTTTTTTATTTATAGGCTTTTGTATGACAATTTTCACAGTAGTTTCTGAGCACATCATATATCCCTGATTAATCTTCAGAAAGTAATGGAAATTTGTTTACTATGGGAGAACAGGTATCAAGCTAGGTGACCTAGCTCTTACCTCTGTCCCTCCTGTCAATTAGGTATTGTACAGCAACTGCACTCTACTAAATAGGTTCCACTCTTTTTTTCTCATTTATTATTATTTTTGTGGACTTGACTGGATCAAAGGTGCTTAATTTAATAAAAAGAAAAAATGGGAAGAGAAATACATGTTTTGTAGCCAAACTTGTCTGGGAATTTAAAATGATGAAGAAATGAGGGACTTCATCAACAGCAGGATTAAGACAGGGCTCAACGTTAATGCTGATCTGCCAGACCAAAGACTGCAAATTTTTCCTTAGTTTATTAAAAAATTGAAATCTCCTGAGTAAGTGATCATCTGGCACAAAGTATGAGCTGCAAGAAGCATTTCTAATGTTGCACCTGAAAGCATTAACTTAGATTTTCATCCAAAGTATGTTCATAAGCACTGTAATTTAAAAAAAGAAACCCCATGACTCATGTCTGACTATATAAATCTCAGTTGCATGAGGGGAGTATAGTATGTCCCTGAGATGATGGGGTTCTAAATTTTAATCCTCCTCTTACCTAAAGGGGCATACTAAGTAATTCAGAGAATTGTCTCCCTTTCCCTCAGCACTCTTATCCAGCTAGGGTAGTAGAAGGCAGTGATGCTGAAAGGCTAATCTTTTGCTCTCCTGAAGAATATGAAATTCAGCCAAATCCTGTGATCCTTACTCAGGCAAAACTCTCCAATGCCTTCAAAGCATGCTTGCTTGTCTAATAACTGTCAGAATAGGTCCTTACGCTCACACAGCTCATTTTCACTAATAGTTTAACTTAAGAATCTGTTAAGCAGTTTGGGCTGAAGGAAAGAAAAACTATACCTGTGTTTCAGTCTTTGTAAAAGAAAATGGGATGTGATGCATATTTGGAAATGAAACTTAGAAACAGTCTTGACGTTTGTCAGTTAGGTCTTGCCAGCAAACACAGGCTGGTAAGAATCATCTGGTTAGAATTTAATGGGAACTGTTCACCTGAGTAAGCCAAGTAAGGATTTCACAATGGTTTGGGGATAAAAATTATCTTTAAGATGTAAATGAAAATGTATTTGATAGCACCATTCTAGTTGTTATCAGATGCTTATTCACATTAAAATAATACTGTGTTTTATCACCATTGGCAGTCTTTGTTCAGGGCTAAAATGTCTGCAGTATTGCAGGTCAGAACGAAGATGAATTGGCAGAGCTGTGTAGTCAAGTACCTGTTTTGTGGATAAAATACAGGAATTTAGTAGCAAGGGCTGTCATTCTGTCACCTCTCACAAATACTAAATTCACCTATAAAAATATATCCTCAAGCAATAGAACAGAAAATTAGAAGTCATGTTTTGGCCATTGGCCTTCCCCAGGCAATAGAAAATATAGACAAACAGTAAATTTAGATGAAGTAGCTTGTTTACTATAAAAACTGTTCATAACTCAGTGTTTTGATGGAATATAGTTCAGTGTGCAGCTATGATACTCATCTAAGTTCTTTTGGTGCATAAATCTGTTTGCAGTGTTCTCTAATTTAAATAGCTTCAGTATTTTCAGTTACTTAACTTCCTTTCAAGGTAATGTGCAAAGAAAAAAAAAGTGCCTTCCCTCAGAATAATGTTATGAATTATATTAAGACTAAAAAAGCATGCTATGGAATGTATTAAAACTAGAGAATTTAATTTAGATCACAAAATAATGGTTTAAACACTCCTTTGGTTTGTTTGAGTTTTAATAGCTCCTATGCACATTGTTAACATGTCTAAGTTAACCATGGTTAAGTAGCAATCCATGGTAAATCTAAATTCTGAATTCAGTGATAAAGAACATTTAATTATTTTTAAAACAGTTTTCAAAGACTTTTTCTCCTTCTTTTGAAAGTTTCATAGGAATGCACAGTCTCCAAAATTGGGTTTTTGTTGTTGTTGTTTTAGGGGTTTTGTTTGTGTTTTTGCTAATAAGATGGGGAAATAATTGACCTGAACCATTACCTAAAACTCCATCTGCATCTGTATAGAATCTTTTTTCAAGTCCAAAAATATTTGAATAAATTGTATCATCTCTAGCTCTCTTTGTTGTGGCACACTCCAGATGAAAAGTACTAGAATACCGCATAAAGGGCCAGGAACTATTTCCAGCTTTATATGAAAGAAAGGAATTATCAGAAACTTAATGCATTGTTTTGTTTTAAAGGAAGTTGTTACCCAGGATTCTTCTAAGCTAAAGCTCATGCTAACTTTATTTTGTGAAGGGAGGTTTCAGAAAATAAGTCAGTGGAGACACGACCATCCAGCCGATAGATGGACTGGTAGGAACAGTTTAACACAAAAGTGTTCTTACTTTAAAGTATGCCTTACATAGGCTCAAGCACAACACAAGAGTGTTCTTACTTTAGAGATATACTTTTACTTAGGCTCAAGAACTTACACATGCCCACAACAGGTTAGCAAAACACCCCAACCCTCAACCCTCAATAATTACGAAGTCTGGGGCAGCTTTCGAGTGGAAATAGCGACAGGTTTCTGATTGGCATGATGTTTCAGCTACCATTGGAGGATCCAGAAGCTCTGTCCAAGAAGAGATCCCAAAGAGTCCAACTCTTTCCCCTCATTTATCCTTGTTAGTAGACAATAACAGGTCAAGAAAGAGAAAAAAAAAGTTTCAAAAGCTAGACCTAACGACGCCAGAGTACTTAATTAACTAGATGTCTTCCTACAGAATCTGCATATCTTGAGGCCTGGACAAACATCTCCCAAAGGGTACACATAAATAAGCTTATTGATCTTTTTCCTGAAACACAAATCCCAGCGTATCCACCAGACCACCAGGGACAGGGTGCAAGGTCAAGCAAAGTTTGAGCAAGAGGCTCCCCTCTTCTGGATTACTTATGACAAGGCTGCAGAAAGGCCTACCAAGTTTGGCTGCTGTTAGCAACAAATATGATAGTCAATCTTACACAATCCAGTGGTCCCTGACCGATTTACTGGTCTATTAAAATCTCCCCATTCACAGTCTCCATGAGATTTTCTACTTAGTTTTGTAGATTGAAGTTTGAATAGTTTGAATAAAATTTGGGGTGCTTATTCAAATCAAATGAACACAGTGAAACTTTTCAGGTTCCTTTGTTACACTTATGAAATAAACAGCAGGATCTTATTCAGGGGACAAGGCAGTATGCTGTGTTTATTATGAATACAGAAAATATTTGAAAAAGCAATGGCCTAAAACACACACACACACACACATACACACACACACACACACACACACACACAGTTCTGATATAATTACCAGGGATATAATTACCAGTCTCTGTGTTCCTCGAGCTGAATCACTGGCCAGGTGACTCAGACACAAGGATGGAGCCAGGCTCTGTTGGTCGCGACACGATGCTCCTTTGGGTTTGCAGAATGAGCTCAAAGTCCAGGTTTCTTCGTCCCATTTTTATACTTATTTATCCCCATTCAGGTCTACGGATTTTGTCATATTAGATAGTTTCTTTGTTTTGATGTAATTGTTAATTACGTTTGATATTGCAAGTGTGACAGCTTTTTCATTTTTTTTAATTCTTGTTTCACACTTTGTTTTGTTTCTGTTCTTGGGTATTCACTTTTCTGTTTTCCGGGGTTATCTTGACCTTTGGCCATCTGGGTTGTAAAAGTTCTTTAAACAAAAGCATCTTCTCTCCCTCCTTCCCTTGGAGGCTGAGAATCATTACCTCAGGAATTACTTCCTCGCCGTCTTGTCTCAGCAGACTCAAACTGCATTCATTCCTCATTCATACTTACAAAAAATCATTACATTGGTACATTATCTTATAGTTACTTACTAACATAATAAAATCCTTATACCTACACCAATTTTATTAATACCAATTTTACTGAAAGGAAATAAAAGAAATCTTATTTGCCCTCTCATTGCCCCATGATTTACACATAAACCACATTCCTGATAGGCATTGGGCACTTTACTTCACTAGGAAATTATCACAAATAGATTTCATAATGTTCACAAACATTCATATGCAGATCTTCACAAACAGGGCCCCAATGTGTCATAAATGTTAAATCACAAAATGTTTAGGCAGGATGTTCCCACTCATATGTTCAAGCAGTCAATTATCATAGTGGAGCCTGAAGTGGCATGAACAAATAATCAAAGTGTGCAGAACATCTCTATCTATAATGCCTAGTTTTATTCTTTCTTAGTGTGAGGATTAACCTTTAAGCTTCAAATACGTATCCATGGTCTGGGCCTGCTCTGGTTCAGGCCTACATCACAGTGTTGACCTTCAAGACTAGTTTTTTGTGCTGTGAATCACATATATTAGCACATGACTCATGGTACTATACTTTGCCTACTACTACCAGCTAATGTGTGAGAATAAAATTAGATTTTAGGTCTTTGGGGCAAGGAGTGTCAGATTTTTTTCTACTGTTATGCAGTGTCTATCACAAAGGGCCTAAGACTTTTAGGTGCTACCATAATACAAAATATAATAATAATAATAATAATAATAATAAAAAATATTTAAAATAGGTTTGGAAAGTTATTGCAGATTTTGTTTAATTATAGGTACAATCATAAATTCAACACATAGCCTGAGTAATTGTTGTGCTCTCAGGAAATGGCCTCAGGGCCAAGAAGGAAGAAATGATTGATGTTCCAGATTCTTTACTACTCTGTCGTCAACTCCATCTCCTCCACATGCAGTATCTGGATACCTTAGTACAGTACAGGTTTACAGTGCATAGGTCATATAGAACCATCCTGAGAACCTTGACGTAGTAGATCCACCTATCCCATCCACTTACCAGAATGTAACTATTTCCACTGCATTCAGGGCCTTCTGTGGTTGGTGGTATATCTCCACATGGGCATCTTCATCAAATTCCTTCTTGAAGTGAAACTAAGTCATGCTCCCCTATGTGCAACAGGAATTACAAATCTGATACCTCATGTGATATTAGAGTAAGGCCTTCCTTACTTTCCATTTCCCAGTATTCATTTTCCAATTAATGAAAAAAGTAATTTTATTCTTGAAGTTCTGAGAGTCCTGAGTGCCGCTATTTAAAATATCTTCCTTAAAATCTAGATATTTATTTCCCCATTTTTTTAATAAAAATGGCCACTTGGTCTGCATATGGTGATGAACTTTCATTAGTAGAAATTTACTAAATGAAAGTAGATCAGTTTATTTGGATACCCTGGCTGCACTGTAATAATTATTTCTTCCAGGCACAAGTTTGTATATTATTTTGCACATAAATACTTTTTAAAAACCTATTCTATTCCAAAGTTTTAGTGAAGTTTGTCTTTTGTAGCCTACCATTGTTTTAGCTTAGCAGAAAAAGTTGCATAAAACTTCTTCTACGACTTAAAAGATATACTCAAAGATAGACACAAAGATACAATTATAAACTAGCCTATGGAAGACCTTAGAACTTTATTGATGAAATCTGCTACAAGTCACTTCCTTCAGCTTTATAGTCTTGATCACATATTGTGGTTGATTCTTCTCTACTCTTCCTCTTCCTCTTCTGTCTTTCCAATTGATTGTGTCAATTAAAGTCTTTCATTATCTCATGTTTAGGGCCAGACTTGTATTTTTCTTACATTTAGAAGTAACCAGTTTATCAATTACTCTATCAAAATCCTACACACTATTAAACTTTTCTCCTTTTTCCTCCAATCTGTTTTTTCTTATCTTAAAATATGAATTTTGAGTTTAATTTTGACTATTGTTTAACGTGTTTCTTTTTTTTTTTACTACTAAAAAAAAGTTCTTAAACTATCAGGTTTGGTGGTGGTAAATGACTCAAGGTTTAAAATAAACTAAGACAAGTCAGAAGTATCAGCTGTAGGTGTGGACCCTGATCTACAGAAAGATACAGAAGATAAACACTTTACTTTTTAATGATAATTATAATTAGGCTTATAGAATCAACTTTATTTACATAATTGTATCATTCATTTTTTATTTCAGGAAAATATATGAATGATCATAATAGATTCCATCCAATAGATGACTGAAATATTAATGCAATAAATGCCTTAATCCTTATTAATTTTTCCAATTATTTACAGCACTTGCCATTTTCCTTGATTACAAAACAATGTCAACATAGTATTTACAGAACTCTAAAGCTATTCCCTAAAATAAGGATAGCCATTTTCAAACACTGAGGCAACTTTAATATTTATCTGAAGTAAAATCATCACTTTTTTAAAGGTTGACCTCTGTAATTGTACAGAGTTTAAATTATCTAAGCATAATCCATTATCTGCACCCACACACAAGACATTTCCTTTTATCACTTAACAGTGTAAATCATTCTTATGGAAAAGCCTTAGTGTCTTAGCTCATTTTCAGGCTCTCCTGTTCCTGAAAATATCTGTATCATTAGTCATGAGCAAATTTCACATGGATTAAAAGGGCTGGCACTAGGCCCCTTGCAGCACTGCATGTTCCATTTTGGGGATGATAGGGCTCTGTTTGGCTGTCTGGCTAAGTGAGTTTGGCATTATTTCTGTGTTGATTCTACATAGACCCACTATGTAGGGCCACTTTGAGGGCAGACCAAGGGAAGTGATCCATGATTAGAGACATTCAGTGGTCCCAGAACCTCATGTAACATATGTGACATGTAACACCCTGGATGTGGCTTTAGAGAATGCATACCTGGAATTTTTCATGCCTTACAAGCACAAGCTTTAAACGTTTGTTTTAAAAGGCTGTTTGTGAGCATACATATGTGTGTGTATTTCATGGAAGGAGGAGGGTACGACGTGCCCAATCCTACAATGAGTAAATACTCATGGTAGTAAGTGTTTGCAAAATGAAGCCCTTAGTTAATTGTGTGTGTATTGCATGACACTTTATTAAGATTATAAAATGCATAGTAGAGTTTCAGTTCCCTTTGCATGGAGAAATGAATGCTCTCCAGCATATATTGTTTCATTCCAAGCTATTTTTTCTGAAACGTAGAATGAGTCATTGCAAAGCTGTCGTCTTCTTTACAAGAATTTCACATTAGAGAACCAAAAAGCTATTGACGCTTCAATTGAGATACAGTTAACTGAGAATACTTGAAATGATTTCAGCAAAGGCACCTTTTTGGTACTTAAAAGTAATTACTAGGTTGTTGCTATAGTGATTGCTAAAGGTATTATGCACCATTTGCAGTGTAACGGACTGTGGACCATACAAATGGTACAGATGTTCTTGATCTTAATTTTAAAAAGCTATTAAGCCACCCATTTCATTGAATTTCAGGATATAAACAATGTACTGTATATTAGGGAGATATTTAAAACGTAATCCACTATTTTTGTAAAGGATGGGTAATCATTGTTCTCTCTCTCTCTCTTAAATTCAAATGGAAACATTTAAATAACAATCGTAAGATTCAGTAAGTGCATAAGATAGTATGAGATACGTCAATAAAGGAATAACATAATGAGACAGTACAAGTACATAGTGCACCCATAATCAACAAGATCATTACCTCTTTATCTCTGATATTTTTTATTTGTAATTATAAAACATTAATAAATACCCTGTAGGAATTTAATTCAGTACACAACAGCAATAGTCCCTATTGCTCCAAAGCTTTAATTTATTAGACTGTTTCACAGGATGGCTGATCCTCTTTTAGGAACAGGGTATCAATCCTCCTGTGATTCAACAGGTGTACCCTGGTACAGGGTAGGGGCAGGATAGCACCTGGTATCAGGAGATACACAACTTCCATCTGCTGAGGCAGATGGAAGCCAAGAGCTTGCAAAGTGGAGGTTTCTTGTCAATTTCTGTGAGTGCTGGGAAGAACGAAGGCCAGACTCCCTCCCTAAGTGGCCTTGGGGTAACTATCTTGTAAAGCAGGCAGGGAGCTGGATTCATCCCAGGATGAATGCAAGGTTTATTGTAAATCCAACATGGGTCAACTCTTTCAAATCATTGCTTTGTTTGAGCCTTTGAACTTTATTAGGGGATGATGGGGATAAGCCCAGAAGCCCTCCAACTGAAGAAAGATTGGGGACTGAAGCAGATTCAAGGTGACAAAAGGCAGCAGAGCCAGAGGTGTTTTGAGTTATGATATGGGAATTTAGTTGGTGCTTTTCAGACATGTCTCAAAATAAATTACCCTGAGACAAGGGTGTTCTCAGCCCAAGAGAGTGTTGGAGGAGTGTTTGTAGGGACTCTGGGTTGACGAGGAAGGAGAGAGAGGGGAAACTGAGGATGGATACCTGGAGAGTCCCTTCCTACTATGAGGGGGCTCTTTGGAAAGTGAGTTCTGGTACAGACTATTAAAATAGGGGTTTTTTTCCTTTCATTTTTAATGAAGTTGTTAAGAATTGGAGATTATAATATTCCTTTTTCCTCCTCATTCAAATCTATTTTATTGGAGAGTACATAACATTGGTAAAGACAATCCATAGCAGTTTTGTTTTAGTATCAAGGAGTTTGCTGACTAATACTAAACATGGTCTCCTGAACAGGGTGACAGATGTCCCAATTTTATAGGGACCGTCCTAATATTCAGGGATTTTCTTAAATAGGTGCCCATTACCCCGTACCCCTGTCCCAATTTTTCTCACTTGCTAGCTGGTCAACCTACTCCTAAAACACAAAGAAAGCTCTACATGCTGCAGGGTGGCCTGAGATACAGTTTACACGAGCAATGACTGTTTTCATGAGCCCTGTGCTTCCATGGAGACACATGAAAGGCAGTCATTTCCTTTAAAGAATGGGAGGTGCTCAGATCCCATGGTGATGAAGGCTGTATAAAATCAATTTACAGACTAACTCAATCTTCCGCCCTAACAAGAAACTGGAAGCTGAGGCAATCCATAGGCTGACTTCAAAAATGTATATCCCAGCATCTTGGAGTCCTGGAAAACATAAGCTAGAAATATAGAGAGATGAGGTGGGTGAGTTACTATCTTGTATTGGCTCGACTTCTGTTGGTGAAAGAGACAAGCTTTTGGTAAAACATACTACTTCACTCACCTTGTCTCTTTAACGGTATTGCACTTCACAGTGAAGCAGCCCAATGCAACTGAAACAAGTGGTCCTGCCATATTCATTTACACATAAAGATGTAATCTGAGCACCTCAGAAGTATGGGTGTGCATGCGGTTTTGACTTAAGACTGAAGCCTCTTATCGAACTTCAGGTGACATCTCCAAATGTCCAATCAGAAAAAGAAGATTAAATATTTTACCTGGGAGCAGCCAATGCTGATGTCTGCTTACTCCATTATCACATTCACAATTTTCAGTCTTGGTTGCTTAACCTGGGCAAGCATTTATTTTATGGGATTTTATTTTTGTGTTTGTTTTATGTTCAGTCCAGACTCATAGTTTTTTTTATTATTTTTGGGAAATTTAGGTAATCAATTTAGCTCCCAGCTCCATAGAAATGCATTCTAGAGGCTAAATTAATTCATTAAAATCGGTACATCTACATCAGATTTTACTTTGGACCTCAATGCATAACAGACTACTCAATGCAAAATACTTTGCTTAAAATAAATGCCATGTTGAAAGCGGAAGTGTGAAATACAATTCCTTTCTTAAGCGACAGGCTCTAAAAGTGCAGTTCCATTAAAAAAGTTGCTGTGTAAAAATGGCACTGAGATGGGGTGTACCAGATCCTTTGAGGCCCTTAGGAAGGCCCTGCAGTCCTACTATACCACACCCCAGAGACAGATAGTAGATTGGGGTCCTCCAAGTGGCTAGAGAGGCTGCAGGGGAGGCAGCCACTCAGGGCCCAACAAGCTAGTATAAAAAGAGCTGCAGGGTCAGAGTGAGTGCAGTTCCTGCCTGGACCCAAAAGAGGAAAGATAGTATTCCTGGTTGGCTGAAGGATCTTGTATAGAGCTGTTACTGGCAGAGTCCACGGGATGAGGGGGAGAAGAGAAAGAAGGAGCTCCTTGCTGGCTGCTGGGACTTAACCAAGACAAGGCCCTGAGGTAAGGTGAAGAATTACTGAGACCATAGGGAAGTGACCCAGGGAATCATGGCATCAATAGAGCTTAGATAATGGGTTATGGCGGGTGGCTGCTATCTATAGGCTCCCTGGGCTGGGTCCTGGAGCAGTGGTATGCCAGGGTGCCCCCTGATAGCCACTGGGAAATTGGCCTGGACTTTGATGCACTCCAGAAGGGAAATTTAACTCTTCAATATCTCAGCAGGCGAGTTGGGGCTCAAAGGGCACAGAGAGGGTGAAGAGATGGCTTCCAAGGAGAGAGCTCTGGAGTATTTTGATACCCTGAAAAGGGTTTATCAATTTATTTCCCATGTAGAGTATGTGTGCCTTGGCCAGAAGGTTAAGGTGCTGAAGACTCACCACAAAGTGGAGAGAAAGGGCACTCTGCCATTGGGGCACTCCCAAAAGCTGAATGCCACCCATTTACAGGCACTTTGCCTCACAACAAATCTGCTCCATTTATAATTTCAGAGGCAATAATATCTTTGACTACCTTTTATTTTTTTTACTTCTGTAAAAATAATACAGTTTGGGAAAGGGAAATAGGGTTATACTGCTGCTCATGCATCATGAGCACAACTGTTAAGTAAATGCCATGTTTGAGGTCAGATTCTGCTCTGAATTACAACTCTCCGAGCCTTTTGTGAACATAGGGGTTGTAGTACAGTATATATGGGCAGAATTAATCAAGTTCTGTTCTCACCTTTAAGCAGTGGGATGAACTCTGCACTAATAGACATCAGTACAACCACAGTGTCTCCAAAAGGATAGGGGAGGTGTAACAAAAGGCAGAATTTGGCCACTAGAATTTGTATTAAGAGACAACTGTGTATGAGAAAGAAAGTACACCAGCATGATTTTTCATGTCTCGGGTTGTGTTTGAAAGGCTGGCAAGTAAAAATAAAATAAAACAAAACAAAAAACCCAATATCACTTGAAATTAAACAAATTTCATCTGGAAACTAATGAGTAGGAGCTAGTGTTTAAGTGGGTTTTTTCTTACCCAAGTAAAATTTGATCAAAAGTTCAATGAAATCTTTCCATTGACCTCAGTGGGCTTTGGGTCAGCTCCTAAGGAATTTTTTTTAAATAGGAAATATTTCAAACTTTCACAAACAATACAAGCACTTCTGTAAATATGTGAATTTTTATAGCTATTCAACATATTTATATTTTGGTGGATGTTTGCATGTTGTAAGCGATAATATGAAGATACAATGACAGCATAATTAATGTAAATTGATCTTGTAAATAAAATGGAAGTCTTAAGAGAAGCAGCAATTTTTCCTTTTAGAGGGGTAACTTAATCAGTAGATGTATCCATTAAAAATCAGGTGTGGAATATATCATTGTTTGACAACTAACATTCCAATTTTATTTAACAGCACTGAAATCCTGATGTACCTCGGACCTAGCTGATGCTGTCTCAGTTAATTTGCTCAAGGGTTTTTTAGGGTACCTGATGCCTCTTCTATATGGAGATATGATGTGTAAAGCCATTGTCCCTAGACTAATACCTTATTCCTCCTGGCCACAACTCCTATTCTTGTGCTTTCTACATCCATGTATCTTATGTAGGTGAGCAGTTACATATGCCATAATATGCTACCATTAGAATGAGGGTAATGTGGCCTGTTTTATTTTTTATTTTACATTAGATTTTATGGAAACGTTGATGTGATCAACCTTAATGACCATAATTATCCGTTGCTTTAAATAATATATCAAATTGTCTGTAGGTACTCATGAATAAAGAGAGTCAAGGGTCCTGGTTAGTACAGGGAGCAGTGCAAAGACTAGAGAGTTTCATGACCTGAATTTTTGCCATGGTTTATTGGCATCTGCAAGATTTCTAGACCACATCTTTTTCCCCTTAAGCAAGCTGGATCCCCACTCCCCCCATCCTCTTGAGGGAGAATGTACTAAAATCAAACTTCATTGTTTTTCAAGTATTCTTCCTGATTCCATGGGAAAGAGAATATATTCCAAATATGACATTATGTGATAGACATCGTTATGGCATTTCTGTTCATAGTACACCTTTGGGACCTCTTCTGTGCTTTCACGAAAGAAAACTATAGGCTCCAAAGTTTTAATCACATTGGAGTGATATAAGCGTAGAGTATTGTATCTATTCTTCATTGCATCTTCTGTCATATCAACTTTGTATTATTCTTCATCTAGCTACTTGTGCCACATTGTAAACTACATATAAAGATTGTATGTAGGTTTCTTTCAGTGGTACAAGGCAGTGGGTGTGAAAGATTAAAGTGGTGAGAACC
Source organism: Mesoclemmys tuberculata (assembly GCA_007922155.1). NCBI lineage: Eukaryota > Metazoa > Chordata > Testudines > Chelidae > Mesoclemmys > Mesoclemmys tuberculata. Next base: position 83,662,592 of record ML675604.1, read on the forward strand.
AGCAGCAACTATGGCATCGAAAGTGGCAGTTAGGCACTGTGGTATAGCAAGGACAGAGGGCAGTAGGAAAGTTCTACAAGGGCGCTATATAAGTGCTAGAGTGATCCGGGCTTTATACCCTATAGAATAGCCAGAGTCCATAAAAGGTAATTAGTGTCAGCTGACACCAATTAAGGCCCCACCCAGGTGCCTATAAAAACCCTCTACTCCTGAGAGACAGTGTGGAGTAGAAGGAGTAGGTGTGTGGTGAGCAGAGGAGTGTGTGAAGTAGAGAAGAACAGAACGGAGTACTGTGGTGTGTGGAGAAGTGGAGGAGAACAGAACAGAGTACAGCGGTGTGTGGGAGAGAGGTGGAGTCCTGAAGCAGGTACTCGGCTCAAGAAGCCAGGAAGACAGAGGCGGGAGAGTGGCTCAGGGGAAAAGCCTGTAGCTGCATGTAAGGTGCCAGCAGCACATAGCTGCTACTTGGAGGGCCTGTGGGCTTGGGACCCGGAGAAGCAGGCGGGCCTGGGTCCCTACCCCCCTCCCTGGGAAGAAGGGGTTACCAGCGACACCCTGGCCCACTGCGAGAGGTAAAAGTGTGAGACCCACTAGGGAGAAGCTGGCCGTTTGCCACAGCACCTAAATCCAACATTTAAGCAACAGTGGCACTTACAAAATCTCAGTTCCACTGCTGCCTAAACCTGCATTTGTCTTAAATTTCTGCCATTAAAGTCCCTAAGGAACCAAGTTTCAGTGTCTGGGCATGATCATAGCCACCTAAATCCTGACATTGCCTAGCAGCTTGGTGCCTATTTCTCTCCTAACCCCCTAATGGGAATCCTAAGTTAGGCATTCTTCTGTCTCTTATCTTCTGGGCCTGATCCATTAGACAAGCCCAGAGCATATCTAAAGCCACACAAAATGGCTGGAGAAATAGGAGATGGTGCCTGCTCCCTTATCTTTTAGCCTAGTGGATAGAGCATTCACCCAGGATGTGAGAGATCCAGATTGAATTCCCCCCTCTGCCTGATTCGACCGCCCTAACCACTGGGCTATAGAGTCATTCTAACTTTGTCTATTTTTGGCCCAATGATTACTTAATTATTTATACATAACGGAACATCTTCAACAGGGAGATTGAGAGTCCTGCCCCAGATTACCCCATAGCCCAGTGGACAGTGCACTGTCCTGGGATGAGGGAGATGTAAATTCATGTTGTTTCCATCAGGCAGAGGAAATTAAGCTAGGTCTCCCATATCCTGGACAACTGCAGTAACTACCAGTCTAAAATTTATATAGTGGCTACCTCCTGCCCCACCTCAGTTTTTTCTTGACAGAGGACTGACCTGGCTTATGTGCTTGTTTCCAACCCAGATTTACAAACACCTACCTCCGTTTGAGGGGAGGGATGCGATTTAGGTCACATCATTATCCTTGACATTTCGTGTTGGCTGGGTAGGTCAGTTGTATGCTGGCTTTTGTGAATCCTATTCTTAGCTATCTACTTTTTCCTATGCACTGTACAGGGAGACTGGCAACCTAACTCAGGCATGTAAATACTACTAGGTGGCAAGTTGTATTAAAGTCAGGTGTTATGATGTTGAGCTGAAGTCCCTTTGTGAATCCCACCCCAAGTAACTCAGATCCAAAACTGTTTATCATTTAAAAAAAATAAAGCTAGCCTTATCAATCTCCAACTTATGGTTGTATAGCACCCTTCATTGCAATTCTAAGCACTTTGGCAGTGTTCATGCAAGTTTTTCTGTGCAGTTGAAGCTTAATAGCAGTATTGTCTTTTAGAGCGGAGCTCGGATTCAAGGATTTTTTTCCTCATTTTCTTAGTTGTGGTGTGAGTTCTTTAAATCTGATGAGAGAAGAAGATAGAATTTAGAACAAAGCTTTCTTTCTCAGAGAGTTCACTGAAAATGGAGGAACACACTTCTTAGCAGTTGTCAACTTGAAAAATTTCCCCCTAGAATTACTCCAGTAAACCCACACAAATGGAAGCAATGATGGGAAATTGTAGGCTTTGTCTACACTATTATATTCCTAAAGTGTATGGACCAGGGTGTGTCAGGATTATAGTCGAGATGAGTCATGAGGCTGCTATCATCTTGACTATAATCTTGATTTACCACATTTGCTTTGACTTTTTTAAAAAGTCCACATGGTAAAATTGAATAAAATTGCTATTGTGAACACTGCGGCATGTGTCCTGATTTTGGGCCATTATTGACTGATCAATGCTGCAAGCAGTCCAGGCATACTAGTCCCTATGACTGCTGTATATGGCTCTCTGCAGTAAGTGCTTTAATGGGTTTTTTTCAGGAGGCATGGGATGAAAGAAGTTAATTATTAAATTCAGCAAACTTCTGCCATATGGCTAACAAAGTAATTTTACCATGTGGACCTTTTTTACAAAGTCCTTTCTTAAGCCAGGTCACTAAAAAAAGTCAGTAAATCAAATATGGTAATTAGGGTCAGCACTGAGCATTTTTATAAGGGATGTCTACAATTGTCAAATACCAGGTTGAAATATTGCACCAACTGTACTGGCTTAGTGATTTTTTCTGAAATTGTAGTTGACAGTTGAGGTGGTTTAACTCTGTTACACAGATCATTATGAGGTTTTTCAGTCTCTTTGAAGTGGGGAAGAGAATTGTAGATGAAAAAGACTTTTTCACTCAGAAACATCAATCCCTTCCTTGAGGTTTTGAGATTTTTTCCCAACTACTTGGAAAAGATGAGGTGCTATATGTGTTAAACACATTTTTATGAGTTTCTTCATTCTAGCAATTTAATTTTCTTCCTTTCACTTAACCTTAAATCAGACCATGGTTGTGCATATCAGCGTAAGCCAAAATGTTCAATATTTAGTGCCTGAATTTATATATTCATACAAATTTAGGCACCTGTACACAATGAATGGATCAGGGGCATGACTGGAGAGGAGTGCCAAAGCAAGGCTGTGTGGGAGGGGGAGAAGGTGAAGGGAATGATGGCTGTCTCAGTATGCTAATTGCTGGACATGATATGTACAACCGCTTAAATGACTACTACCAACAACATATATATTCCTGTTCAAAACACAAGGAAATTCAATAGCGCAAAAAAAAAAATGCCAAGTTAAGGTGGTATGTCATCTCCTTGCAGAACACCGAGTTGAGCAAAACCCTAACTTCTGAAAACCAGAAAATGCAGGTTTAAGTTTGCCCATGTAAAAATACCCATGTTATAGCTCTTCTCCAACTAGCATTCTCAAAATATTAGCGTAGGCAGCCGTGTCTCAGGCTAGGCATCCAAATATGTACCTAAAAGGTCTGGAACGGTTTGTATGTGGGCAGCTAGTTCATGCCACAATCTGTGCTGCCATGGCTACACTGGTATATTTAGCATGCTATCCCAAGCAAACTTAATGCGGATGCATCTCCACAAGGTGGGAATCAAACCTCCCAGTTCAAATGTAGATGTACCTTTACTCACAGGATACAATCTCAATCTACCCTTTCACTTCACCATCATTAAAGTATTAGAATCCTCTCATATTCGACTTTACTGCTGATCATATAATTTATAATAAAAGCCCTATGACTTGCTACCAACACAACCTATGCAATTCTGTAGAAAAATGAGGAATACTGCATCCTGAAGGTACATGTGAGGTACTTCCCTTTGCTCACACACATTGTACAGAATGCAGATTTTTTCCTATCATAATCGCATCTCTGTTACACACCTCAAAGTAATCCACACATGTCCTCATATTGCAAACACCTTTACCAAGCAGATCCATCTATGGCCTCCACCATTCTACTCCCTAACACACTGACTGCACCTGAAATATATGTAAACAACTCCCACTTGTTACTACCAGCTCTGGGAGATCTGAGGGAAGGTGGCATGGGCAATCTTTTTTTTTTTCCCTCACCTTTTTTGATCTTTACTAGCATTAGATGCAATCATGTGGATGAGAATGAATGAACTGTAAAAGAATGTGAAGATCTTATATATTTCAGCAGTTGTGGGGCTGAAAGAATAAAGGTATGTCTGTTAACAAGGTATATTGGGGCATTGCTAACAGAGGGCAGAGTCAAGGTTATATTGGCAACTTTAATTGTTATTTCCGGTTTTCAGACGTTTGAGGTTTTTCTCAACTCAGTATTCTACAAGGGGACAGCATATCACCAAGGTACCTTATTTCTGTGTTAATGTTGTATTTTTCCACTGAACATATATTGCTACTTCATCTACATAGACGCTCAAGTTGGAAGCGTTGGTCTCCATGTCTTAACCATTCAATAGCTGAGGGAAGGGTATTGTGAAAGTCCATGGGAGAACTAGGCAGCCCTTGCCAATAGGTGCAGCCTGCAAATATATGGCCTAAGTCCTCTAATTGGCCACAGAAGCAAAGAGAGGAGACATAAAGTCTGCCCTTTGCAAAACATTTGGTCACTTTGCATTTTTATTCTTAAAATTTAATCAATATGTGCTATTTTACCATTAAAGTAACATTTGGGGGTTATTTAGTGAATCAAAACTCTATTATCCATCAGTAAGGTACAGATTAGTCTGAATTCAGGACAAAAATGGCGTGTGTCAGGATGTAAGGACATTTTTTTTGGTGTATAGAGGGATAGTATGATTCAGCATAGAACGAATATATTAAAAGTTTTGGGGGGGGGTGTTGTTAAGCATTTAAAAATCTAGCTATGTATATTATGTCTGAGGAAGAGGGACTTCCTGAGTAGAGCAGGCTCAACATTTTTAGTTTTACAAGTTTTAATGAAAAATAACTTTTTGGACAAAATAATAGGAGGAAATTTTAAGTTTTGACAAAACCCCCAAAACATTTGAAGATGTAGAAGAAAAGGAATGAGGTTTTTTTTTCTTTTTGTTTTTTGTTTGTTTGGGTTTTTTTAAAAAAGAGTTTTCACAGGAACAAAAATCTCTTCCAGACCAGCTCTATTTCTTGATATGGGCAATTCAACTATAGTTCTAAGCTAAAATAAAATACAAAACTGGGACACTCTTGTGGCATCAATTTTAGGGTTGCCAAAAAATCCCATACAAAAGACAAAATTACATTTTATGTGGCTGAGCAAAGTGAGTTGTAATCAAAACACTGGAACAGTCTAATTCAGAGGGAAATCAGAACCCCACATTGTGGGAGCTGCAGGCAATGCTATCTCTCTGCTACCCCCAACTGCTACTTATACATATCACAGACCGCAGCTTAGCTTGCTGCATTGTGGAGACTGTCTGTAGTGTGGACTCGAAGAGAAAGGAGAGAGGGAAGGTTTGTAGGAGTGGTGAACAGAGTATGTTGGGGGAAAATGAGGACGTGGTGAGGGATGGGGCAAGAGCAATAGGGAGGAGGAGAGCCTCGGGGACTGGAAGGATGGGTACCCCAGAGCATAGGAATAGGAGATGGAGCAGGGAGGAAGAAGCGACCTGAAGAGGATGGGTTAGTAGGGGTGGTAGGAGTGGACAAAGCAGGGACCCAGACAGGGTGGGTAGTGGACTCGGTGATTGGAGGCGTGGGGGAAGCAGAGAGCTGAAGAATAGGAAGTGTATGCATAAGGGAACCAGATGTCCTAATTTTATAGACACAGTCCCAATATTCAGGGCTTTTTCTTATATAGGCACCTATTACACCCCACCCC
>ML675604.1:83668246-83712475 GCA_007922155.1 Mesoclemmys tuberculata
GGGGTGGGGAAAGTGGTGACAGGTGTGAGGGGAGAAGGAAAGAGGAAACCCAGAAAGCCTACCATGTAGGTGTGGAAAGCAGGAATGTGGAGGCACTACAGAGTCCCTGGCATGAGGAAAGAAGGAAATGGTATACAATGGGGGGTGGAAGAAATGGAGGGAACAGGAATTATAGACCCTCTGCCATGATGTGATAAATGGGGGACAATGGTATAAGGGGGAAGGAGACTAGGGGGATGCAAAGAGTCCCTTGCATGAAACAGGGTTGGGGGCCTAAACACAGTGTGTGCAACTTGAGGTGCTTGTTGGGCGGATGGAGGGATGAAACTACAAATGGTTCAACCTCCTAATTAATATTTGCTGGTATAGCTACTGCCAGCTTTTGACTCAACAAGTGACACCAGCATAGTGTGTAGAGTATTTTTTTTTCTCTAACCTTTTGTGTGAGTTTATTGTGAACACTGAACAGGTGGTGTAGCATTCACTTTGAGTAAAGCTTTGATTGTGCCAACAGTCACATTTCTTAGCTTCTGATTCCCCAATCCTGGGGGTGGCCCAGAGCAAGTTCAAGCCCTGGTCTAATTTTACAGCCTTTTCTCTTCACTCCACTCCTACATTGTTCACGACAATAAACACAGTCAACCCACAGGCTTTGTTCCTGATAAACTCAGTGCAAATTCTACTCAGGAGAGCAATTTGTCTTGGACAGTGACAACAAACATTTTATAGGTAAAAACAACCACTCTCCATCAAATGTCTTGACTTTGAAATGGAAAACAAAACATTTCAGGTGTCTCTGCCCCCTCCCCCCTCATAAAAAGTTTCTGGAGTACTGAAACATCACATTGGGCATTTTAAATATGGAACCTCTTTTATGGTCAAATGCATAACTGCATGTAGCCAGGCCTTTTCCAACCACTCAGCAGCAGCTGGAGTGAGAGTCTCTAACTAGTCCTTTTAAAAAACGTAACAAAGGACCCATGCTACAAAGAAAAATATTTGCTACAGAATGACCAGGATAAGGTTAAATCATCACTTGCTGGTCATTGACGCAAGGGCCATTAAGTAGAGACTACAGACAAAAAATAAAGTATGAAAGAGCATTGAAGATCTCTCTAAAATGGATACAAACGACACTCCAAATAATAAAAAAAATCTGTCTTGTTCTGTGATATGCCAAACATGTTTATGCTGCTGCATAAATAATAACGTCTTAGAAGTAATCAAAATGGTGCTAAAAATCCTACCTTATGATGATAAAGCTACTCCAGGCCCTCTGGACTGTCTTAGCTTTAACTGCAAATCTTTACATTGTTACACAGAACATGATGTGGTGTTGTGCAAACACTCCAACAATGAGGAGAGCAACAGAAGGGAAGGATGATATTGAATGATGGCATGGACTGTGCTGTTAACAACTGCTTCATATAATTACATCTGCCTATCTGCCATAGTGATTGGCACACCAGAAATATGTGGAGAGGTCCTCATTCAGTGATCTGATCTAGAGTTCAGCCAGACGCTCAGAAATTACATCTATAAATATAGTTCCTTGCTTTATTAAACATGTGAAAGTGATAGTTAAATACACAATTATTTTCTCTTTGTTCCCCCAGCCATGGGTAGATATAACTTAATTTTGGTAGTGCATCCTGCAGGGCTCCCATGCCACGCACAAATATTAGGTACAATTACTCTGCCTAAATACTGAGGCTAAATTGTGGTTTGAGCCACAGCCCTTGATAGGAAACTTCCAAAAGTGCTGGGAGGGTAGGAAGTGGCATGGCTGCTCTGCATGCTTTTGAGAGGCACGCACGTGAACATTTTGCACCATTCCGTGCCATCTACTTCTTGGCTGAAGCAGGGCTGTGGATGGGCCTCTCCCTCTACTTCCCCTTTGGAAATATTTCATGTCACTGCCTCTGCTAGAGACGGCAAAGCAGGTTCTGTGATGCTTTGACTACTTTGCACATGGTTCCTTTGGTTCAAAATGACTTAAAACTAGAATAAACAGCCACAGGGTGAACAATGCATTGCATTGCATTGCAGGGGGAATTCTCCAGTGGTACAGAGCCAGGGCCGAGAAAAGGGTAGATTACATGACTCAGGTTTTTTGCCTTGCCACCTTGGTGGTCCCTGATTGCTGTAACTGTCCCTTGAGGCTGCTGGCAGCTGATACAACTTACATGAGCATGCTGACTGCTCTGATTTACACTGGGGGACTAGCCCAGTGCACTGCCAGGCCAGGATTGAGACACATAAAGCTACCTTTGTATGCTCCACAACTTCTGAGAAATGACAACCCCTTTATCAATCCCTGGACTCAGCTAACTAGTTGGGGGAGTAGGTAAGCAGGAAAAGTTTTTATACTCAACCTTGACATCGATCCACCACAAGCAATGTTTCTTCAATTTCCTTTTCTTGGTTGGGAAAAGATTTAATCATTTGGGTTTCAGCTAACAATTCTATAATTCGATTTGATCAGAAGTTAATCAATTTATTCACAGTGTGCTGTGCCGTTAACTCCGATCATTGTTTTGGCAAACACCAGCAATGCTCCTGCTGCAGAAAAACAAATGCTTCTCCTTAAGAGAGAGTGAGACAGTTGAACTTGCTTTTGCTTGAAATGCATTTTAGCATCAGAACGTGAGTGGATGCCATGCTTATTCTCTGTGCAATAGTTCTCTAAAATGTAACTAGGTTTGTAAAATGCTAGACACACACACAATGCCAAATGATTGTCAACAGCTATTACAGGAACCTATCCACATGCTGGGATTGTTGTAAAATGGACCACAGTTTGAGTAATAACATCAATTTTATATATTTAATATATAAATTTATTATATATATATATATATATAATTGTTAATCTAAAAGGCACTGTGTTTCCACTTAATAAATGAGGTTTACGCAAAATGTCTGTTTAGAGGCAGTGAAAAATCCAGAAAAAGAATTTTTTTTTTAAAAAGCACAACTTTTTTAACTCAATATAATTTGCAGTCAGCATCTGTACTTTAATAGAAACATATGAATTTAAAAAGGAATAGAAGGCCCCTCAAGCCTATGCTATGTACTATCTTGTTTTCCACTCTCCTTTTTCTTTGTTTTCTCCTCTGTGCAGAAATTAAAATAGATGATAAACTCCCTTTCCCCTATATTTTGCACCTTCACATTTCCTGTTCTGAAAGCTATATTATGTATTTATAATTTAAAATAGATACAGCATCTTCTACTGTTTCTCTTGCAATTGCTAAATCTCTGTTTTATTCTGGTAATCCTATTTTAATTGAGTCCCAATTTACAATGTTCATCTATATATGGCTATATCAGAAAAGCAGTTGGAGACTTTGGCACTTTTCTCCAATCATTTCCGTTATTATAAGTTAGGAGTTTCTACATTAATGTAGATGGTGTTTCGCTGGTGTGAGAGGTGAATCAGACCTAACCAGTACTGAGTATTATTGCAGACATTTGATATGTCCATCTACCTAGGAACCGTATTAAAGTCTAGGCACTACCTATAACATTTTACTGTAGATGTGATATGAAATTTATTTAAAACATAAATAAACTTCCTAGTGATTCAGGTATAAAAATCCATTTTAGGTTCAAAGCTTTAGAAATATGTTGAGATCATTTTAGATGTTACAATCCCAAATCATTTTAGAATCCTTAGTGTGTCCCATGTACTGGTCCCTCGCTGGAATAAATCTACCCCACTTTGTTTTCATATCCAACAGAAATGGGCTAAGCTAGAACCATGTTTAAAATGAGGTGTGGCCTTAATGAAACAGAAAGGACATAACAAGAGCCTACGTCTAGAAGCTGAAGACAGATACATTCAAAATAGAAATTAAACACATTTTTTAACAGTGCAGGTGGTTCTGACTATTGGAACACAACAGCAAGGGAAGTGGTGTATTGTACATCTATTGGTATCATCAAATGAAGACTCGGTGGCTTCATGGAAGTTATTCTGTAGCCATTGGTAAATTATGCTGTAGTCAAACACAAGTTATTGAGGTAACTGGGTGAAATTTAATGGCCTGTGATATATTGAATGTCAGACTAAATGACATGGTTCCTTCTGACATTAAACTCTATGAAACTAGATCAAAATTAGCAAATGGAAGACAATCTTATGGAAAAGTTCTCCAGATATTGCAAAGAACAATAACCTATGTTATGCTAATCTGAGTTGAGCATGCCCAGCGATATTTGAATCTATATTAATAGCTTTCAATGCTGCGACACTGATGCAAATAGGAGGGATGGAAAGTACAGATACAAATAAGTTAAAGCATGTATTTATTTTAAAACAGTTATTGTAAGATAATTCAAATCTAATTGATTGTTTGCAATCTAGGATTTAATGTACGTAGGAGTTATAATCCTATACACTATACAAGAAATTAAAATTAAAATGTCATAAGCCATAAATTTTAAATTACATTCTGGTTAGTACATAAATCTAATTATTTCTTAATTTACTTAGGATATTTAGGTATTTAATTGGCATAACACATAGTTATAGCTAGTTTGCTTTGTCAAAGAAGAAATCTATTAATATCACTAGGCATTCTATAAATATGTTATCAGCAACTTATTTAATTAACTTTTTAAGCAATGTTGTATTGGAGCCATAATGCACTGGAATATGTTCTGGCATTATTCCCTGTTTACCCTGCCTTTTGCAGTGCACACCCCTTGTGATGATGGCAGACCAGATGCCAACTCATGTCAAGGTTCCTAGGCCTCAAGTGAACACTATCAAATGCATAGCTGGAAACCATATATATATGCATCTGAAACCTTAGACTGTGACTCATTTCTGTCTGTTTTAACCTTGCAAATAATTCTTATTTCTTTTTCATAGTTAAGAAATCCATAGTTAGTTTACCATAGGATTGGCCACAAGGTTGCCTTTGGTGCAAATTGACCTGGGATTTGGGACTGAGAGTAACCTGAATGTTTTAGGACTGCACCGCAGTGCCTAAGGCTGGGTCAGGGGGATGCACAACCATGCACAACCATGAACCCTCTCCTGAATTTAGGCCCAAAGCTACTCTGAAAAAAAATGAGGCAGAGGAAGGACACCCCGTATAACTTAGCAGGGAAATTAGAGCACTCACCCAGTAGGTGACCCAGGTTCAACTCCGCTACCTTCCACCTGATGTGAAGACATTTGAACTTTGTCTCCCCTCTCCTTTGACTGGCTGTGATATTCTGGGGCAGAGCTCTTTTAGTGTCTTTTGTTGAAGCTATTTCATTATCTATGAATAGTCAAATATGCATTTGGGCAAGGGAACTTATACTTGGATCTGCCTTATCCAGGTGAGTGCCCTAAGCATTGGGCTACAGACTCGTTCTCAATCTCTGCTTCCACTCTTCCAGTGTCATGTGGGAGCCCAGTCTTGTAGGACATGCCTAGTGGATCAGGATCTGCAGGCTAGATGGGTGAGGTAATGCCTAGTTTGAAGATCTGGCTCGAACTTAAGTGCAAGCTAGGCAACCAGGTGCCTTGACTGAGGCAGCAGCATGCATGATCATTAGCCCATTTTAGATGCCATGGGACTTTACCAGTAGAAATTCTGACATCAGGTGTCTATAGAGTTAGGCAGCAGCTGAGCAAGGGTTTTGAGAACCTAAATTTTGGATTTAGGCATGTATACAGGCAGTTAAGCACCTAACACCCTTTGGATCTAGCCCTTGGTGTAAAGGAAGGAGCACAGCATGTAATTGAAGAGTAGTGCACAAACACAAGCAAGCATCCATTGTTTGTCTCCTTCAAATGAGGGTTTAACCAAAAATTCCACCGAGGTAAACAAATATATTTAAATGTGATCAAAAACTAGATAAAAGGACATTGTGATCAAACAGACTGAACAGGCTTAGGAAGAACTCAGTGCCTTAGGGATGCCAAGGAAAACAAACTGTTGGCAAACAAGCAATAAAACAAAGAGTTTTACGTACATGAGAAGCACAAATAGAGTAGCTGAGGATAGCAATACATTAAAAATATTGCAAAAGAAGTGTTATGGAGGAATTTTGCAATGGCTGGCACCTAGTCTGAGTCTTAGAAAGCAAGCTTTGGACAGGGAGCTTACATGGAGGTTGGGGAGAACAGAATCCTTTCCCAAATTAATGGGCAGGACAAGAACCATCCGTCAGCCCAGCTCAGGCCATTATTCTAGTGCCTGGGCTGCAAACCCTATCTGAGGTTAAGTGGATTCACTTAATTGCAGCGCCATTATCTATGTTCCCTCCTATTCCATGACCTGCTGCATTACGCTGGCTGGCACAGAGCCTAGATTTTTGCCTTATAGGGCCTTAACAACTTAGCCTTGCCCTACAATCAACTAATATGTTACCGAGTTGTTCATCCTCATCTGCACTTTGCTACCCATGCAAGAGTTCACTGCATATAAGTCCAATTTTCTGTATTGCCCTTTATGCACAGAGGGTCTTCATAAAAACCTGTAAAGCCCCTATATTACCTTCTTTTAAATCCCTTTTTAAGACTCAGCTCTTTCATGATTTTTTATACTGGCTGATAAGTTGGTGTACCAAGACTGCTCCTTAAACTAAATATGATGCTACTAGCTTTGTCTTCCTTCCATTTGTTTGGTTTCTCATCTTGTTAAGGTTGTAAACTCTTTGGGGAAAGGACTGTCATTTGTGTTGTGTGACACAATATTAATACTCTTCTCACGCACCCATCAGTACTAGGATTGCTCTGCTGTAATAAGGCACTTCAGATGGCACCTATTCTGACTGCACAGGATGCAAGATACTAGTTCAAGAAAATTCCTGGAAAATGTGTGTAGTTCCACTTACAAGGAATAACAAATGACTGCAATTTTTTAATCCTATAAATGAGGCTACATTTTTAGTATTTTTATTAAATGCCTTCTGAACAACATAGAATTCAAAGTTCATCATGTAACATTCTTCAAGATTATATTTCGTTCTGTGTGTATATATACAAGAGAAAATTTGTTTTGTTACAGGCCTCAGGAAATTAACTAAGCATTTAAAATAATGTATCATTTTAACTTTAATGTTCCTCTCCTCCAAAGGCAGTTTTAAGAGTTTAAGGTAAAAAACTCCAGGAGAGCAGAGCAGTGCAGGTTGTCTTACAAAATTTGTTATTCTGGAAGTTATCAAAGTGTTTTATTGACAACCATAACCGTGAATTACTTAAACATACCAGTATTGCAAATGGCATGCCTAGATTTTTAGTTTAACTGTTTGGATTGTCATAATCAACTGAGAGTTACCTGGAAGTCTCTCTGTCCTGCTACTATTATCATTATTCCAGTGCAGTCAGTGAGAGTTTTGCCTGGGCAAAGACAACAGGAATTGTCCTATAATTCATAGAAACATAAGAATTATAATGTTGGAACAGACAAAGACTTTAAATAGTCCAGTATCCTATCTCTGACAGTAATCACCAACAAATCTTTTAAAGAAAGTGAAACGCAAAGAATGCTTGTATTGTTCAGAATTACGGTATTCAAAATCTATGCACAGAATAATGATTCATAATCCTTTTAATTTTATCCGATTTAATATAAAGAGGGTTTTTATTCATATCAGTGGAAGATTTAAAAAATCTTAATATGAAAATTATCTCAAGATCCTGTAAAATTGCGTCACATGGTTAATGGTTTATACATGCTGTATAAAAAGTATTTCTTCTTGTCCATCTTATATTGGTTTCCTTTTAATTCAAATGCAATTTTGTCTGTTCATATACTAGAGTAATGATAAAAAGAAATGTCCAACTGGCTTTCACTATATAATTCGTTATTAGAATGTTTGCTTGTACAATCAGGGCTAGATTACAACTGTTTCTGTTATAATATGCTCACATTTTTATTGCAGGATCTAATAGTCTTACTGTTAATACATGCTCCCAAAAAACCCTACAAAGAAACAAAACAAAATCTTAATATCGCAGTGCTGCAAAGACTTATGCATGTGCTTAACTCTAGGTTTTGTGAGTAAAGTATATGATGGGGTGGCCATACTTACTAATCCCAAAAAACCTTCCTCCCCGCTGGGCAGAATCCTCTAGCCACACCATCCTGCCATAGGGCAGCTCCCCACCCCTGTCCGGTAGGTGGAGAATGGGGGTAAGGAGGCATAGAGGGCTCCGTGGGCTGAACTTTAACTGTAAAAGAGCCGCATGTGGCTAATGAGCCACAGTTTGGCTGCCCCTGGTATATTTGTAAGTCTTTGCAATATTGGGGTCTAGATGTGAAAATTATCATTACACCTCGGATTAGTATACTGAAAAATTAGGGGTGACAAAGACAAGTGGTTAGGTGGACTGATGTGAGTGAGGAAAGTATTATTTAGGAATAATATAATAGCACCTACAGGCCCCAATCAGGTCTGAGGTTCACGGTACTAGGCATTGTACAAACACAGTAAAAAACAAACAAACCACATCCTATCCTAAGAAAGGTGAAGGTTGCGAATATGGATGGTGAGAGAAGGGAGAGATTAAGAAGGACAGAAAGGAGAGAGAAGAAGTCAGGAGATGAGACTAAATATAGCATATAACTTGGAGAGGGAAATGGATGCAAAGTTAATGAGCAGCTATATCAAAAATACTGAAAACTAAAGATGAGTGTGCAGAAGAGACAAGCAGACAGTTAAAAGAAAAATAAAAGTGGAGTGAAGGGAGGCCCATGAACAGGAGAAACACTAAGTTACACTTACATATTGTTTGATTTATGGCACCATGTTACAGTAAAATGCAAATAAATGTTTGTTGAGAGAAGGAGGCTGCTTTGGAGACTTGACTGTGATTAATAGATGGGAATGCATCACTTGGCCTGTATTTAAACACACACACACACATCCCCCTTGGGGAACAAATCCTATACACGTTTTTTTATTCTTACCAACAAATTACTTAATACAAGGCTGGTTGCTTAAAATATATTGACTGGTTAACTGTACCTGCCAGTCCAAACCATGGGCTTTAAACTCAAAGTAAAATTTTGACTTGTGCTGACTGAATAATAGGTACACAGTGCAGATTGTGGAATGTGAGCATCACCAGCTCCCACAGATTAAGCCCTGAGCAGCTATGCCTCTGCATTTTATAGTAGCTGTAACATGATTTCAAGGGTAACCCCAAATAATGTGTTGCAGTAATCCAGCCATAACGTTTTCTCACATTAAAATTCATCAGCCATTTCATAGACCATTCCTGATTAGCAGTTGCATTGGACATACTCCTTGAATAAAATGACACTAAGCTAGATTCGCTATACTACTCACATATAAAGTTGCAACATAAACTCAAACTATGCTTCCAATCTGTCTCAAGTTTATTCTCAATAGTTCCATAACACTAAAGAAAATGCTTCTATTGTACCAAAGCAGTGAACAGCATGAATACAATTGCTGTAGAACACTGGTTCAGCTCCGGTGTGTGTTTGTTTCAAGGGCTATGACCAGCAAAGTGGGATTTCTTCCCATATCCAGTATTTATAAAAGCCCCTTCAACAGAGCCATGTGTAGTGTCTGAAGTTTCTAGACACTTTTATGTGATAACAAGGCCCTATAAATTCACTGTTGTTTTCCCTATATGGTCCAAAGCAGTAGTAAGTAGGGAGTAAGCAAACCATTTCTCACAACCAACTGAGGTCAGTTACAGTTCAGGGGAATCAGAGCTTATTCTGGAAAGGTTTATTATGAACTGATATACAGAATCATGCTACCAAGGAATATTTGCCTCTAATGATTAAAATACTGATGCTTTGGTTCACTTCATTAACAAAAAAAACCAAAACCTAAACTAAGACTAATAACACTTTTTTTTAAAATAAAGACTTTACAGGGGTCAACCTCTGACCATTTGTTTCTATATTACCTAATAATATAAAAATCTCTTTCCCAATATGGGTACTATACTACATCAGTCAATCAAGCAGCAGGTGTTCCCCTAGTCCCTGCTTGGTAAATTAGTTCTAAATAAAACCCAAGGATATTGCTTCATGACTTAAAGGAAATATAAGACATGAAATGATTTTTGTACTGATGTGCCTCTGTGGAGAATTTTATTCAGCTGGCTGATGTGGGACATTCATAAATTGTTAAACTCCAGCACATGCACAATGAGGCTTGTTATTAACATTTTAAAAATCAACAAACATTCCAGTAAAGAGTGACAATGCGGTTTCTACAATTACACTATACTGCCGTATATAAAGGCAGAAATTGTGATTTCAAAGCCAAGGTCCCAGATGAAATTCATTTTTTAAGTTTCTGTTACTATTAAGCAGTGTTAAAATAAATTCTCCATTGGAATAAGTCATGGAAGGTAGTTTTATATTCATATACACTAATGTTTAGATAAAGAGGGAAAGTCAGGGGAACACTAGCAAGAACATTACACATGGAGGCCCTGGGATATGTGGGATTTACCCAGACTCTTGGGCACCACAGGGTTTAGATACTTCTTTCCTTGTATAATCCCCCTGCTCAATGTGACACTTTTCCCCCCTGCACTGCTGGCTAGGCCAGCTAGAGGTGGTTGAACTTGCTACAGCTGTGGCTAAATGAGCTGTGTCTTTTTTCTCAGGCAATAGAGGCTCATGCACAAAGCTCAAGCAGTCCTAGATTTGATACCAACAGCCGACAAATCTTGCATGTTCTATGTATTCTAAAATCTTTCTAAATAGGAACTGATGGGATATGTTTCTCTAGCATGGCCTCAGTATTTTCTACAAAGTCCCACCTCCCATGAGATGGGAAAATTTTATTTTTTTTCTCTAAGCGATCAGTGATAGGAATGTAAGTTTTCCAATCGGAACCCACATTTTGGAGTTGGAGTGATGTTAAGACAGTTTTACTTTAGATTCCCTTTATCAAACAAACAAAAGAGAAAGAAGAATGTATTCTGCATAAGTGCATGGAGGTGTTTTTCATTTACAATAAATATATAGCCACCAATCCAAGGATATCTCACTATATTATTAAAAACCTAATGATGGACATACACTCTTGAATATAGTGAATGAATGACAGAAATCCTGTGTTTTTTGTTTTCTTTCTTTTTCTTTTTTCCCCCGGTATGAGTCTAGCCTTTTGCTAGGGTTCAAGGTCAGGTGCCAGTTTATTGGTTTATTTACAGAAATATAAGCCTTTGAATAGTTGAAGTCCTCTAATAGTTAGCAGTACAGATAAATATAAGTAGAATGAACAAAGTGTATAACATGTTAGCATTTTCAGCTCACTTGTAAATACTTCTGGGGGAAAAAAGTTAAGGGGTGACTTGATTACAGACTGTAAGTAGCTACCTCTGGGACAAATATTTAATAATGGGCCCTGCAACCTAACAGAGAAAGATCATAATGCAGTGGCTGGAAGCTGAATCTAGACAAATGCAGACTGGAAATAAAGTGCAAATCTGTAACACTGAGATCAGTTAATCATTGGAACATTTAGCCAAGAGTTGCATGTATTCTCCATCAAGATTGGATTTTTTTTAAATATATGCTCTGAGAATTATTTTGAGGAAGTTCTATAGACAAAACCAGATTAGATGATTATAGTGATCCCTTCTTGTCTTGGAATCTATGAAATATTTTAGATGGGCACTTCCAGGAACAAACATAGTTCCAAAAACGAGACATTGTCATTCTGAACTTCTGTCCTATAGTCTCCACTGTCATCAGGAACGCTTCCTCCCCACTACTCTAGCCCTACGATGGTTTTATTTGTTGCCTGCTAAAGAAAGAAGTTTGACTTGGTTGCATGGTGATCTCCAACTGTTTTGAACATCCTGACCATCAGTTCTTTCCTAGCTGGTCACTGATAATACAAGCAGGCATGGCAGAGAGAAGGTTAATCAGATTGGACTCTTCTTGGGTGTTTACTAATTCTTATTATTTGTATTTGTCAAGCTATTTCAACCAGAAGGAAAAAAAGCACACTCCCAAGGAAACAGAACAATTAATTCTGATCATTTGAAGTATTATGTCCTATACAGTGTCCCATTGCTGCAATCATTAATTCCACATGTGGAAGGGCACCATCCGCTCTTCAGTCATCACATATGTTGGAAGCCCACCTACCTGCCACTAATCTCAGCCACCCAAGCTTATATGAAAAAACCCATCACTGCTTGCCTCGCAAAAAATTCTGGTGCTTTAGGACCTTGAACTCAACTAAACTGACCTTGATACAGATTCACCAGAAGCAGTGTACTCAGTGCTTCCCTCAGGAAAAAGGAAAACAAAAACATCCTGACTGAGGCATTGAGGACACCGTGTGATCCGAGCTCATTGCACCTTTAGTATAAAAGGACAAACTGATGAGCAATTGAAGCCACCATCACTTTTGTAACCTCAAAATCCTCAGAGGGAATGGGTCCCACTGAACACTCCAGTCTAGGAGATTCCACAGCTTTGCAGGGGGCAATTTCAGCTTAGCACTTTAGTGTGTGTTGAAGTTCACACACCTATAGTCCACACATTGGAGGCCATGAAAACAAGCCCTGATTCTCATGCTGAGAACATAGAGGTTTTCATCCCAATGTCACTCATTTATTCTCAGGTAAGTGCTGCCTGGAGATGTCTGCTGATGATTTAGTCCGAGCGCCAGTGGGGATAATTGACTGAGGTTTTATCTATTCTTTTTGTGAGAGTCTCAGTCTGCTATGATCTGTTATGCTCAGGGAGAAAATCCTCACTGGGACACTTTATTATCACAGAGAATACTCATTGGCTCCATCAGGGTGAAACAAGAATCATTATCATATACAGATTCCCCTTTCTTGGACTGGAATCAGAATTTCCTCTACACATTCATTTCTATTCGGTTGGTTCAGGAAACCTATTTGTAGGTCATGCAAGGTGGAATCATGATTTTCTTTTGGAAAGTTCCCCCCACCACCACCACCACCAACGCCACTAGCTTAGATCTGGTGTTAGTACCATTTCTCAGTTTACTGGATCTTTATCTTCGGAATGAGTATCTGTCTGCACCTGAATCTTCTCAGGTTGATGCTCTGACTTCTGGATTGCTGAAATACCTGATGAAGGACATTGTTCAGAAGTCCAACACGTCCTATTGGAAACAGGAGTTTTGATAAAATGAATCTCTCTTGATTTTAACGTTGAACATTCAGAAACAGGCTTGAGTTCTACCTGGCTGCATGGGTTGTAATTTCAGCTCCTGCCCTCAGAAGCTCATTCACCTTACAATACTGTAGTTTAAGGAATAATAGTTCTATGTACCACTAGGGGTGTTTGAAGAAATTACTTTGCTTAAATGATTGTGCCAAAGGAAACTGCATTTCTTCCTAGAGCTCTGGTTCCTGGCTTTGGTTCCAGACGCCCAACTACTGGCACTAATCCTGTCTGCCTTCGCCAATGATCCTGACAGTAGGTTGTGAAACAAGTACCATAGAGTGCACATATTCATTTAATTGCCTTTGTGGTTTTTCCTCTTGTGCATGTGTATCTCTTTTTCATGCTGGAGTTGAATTTTGTTTCTCAAAGATTTTGGGACCTCTGGTTTGCTATTTGTGATAATATCGTATGTGTCAGACACCTGAAAAGAGGCCATTCCTTTTGCTGTATCTACAACCCACTGACAACGGGGTTCAGGGAAGGGGCTAGCTTCACAAAGAGGATTTTAGAGCTGCAACATCCAGTGTTGCAACACCTTAACTTTTAGACACTCTGCTGCTTAGTGGAATTCCAAACCCAAATTGTGCACAGAGAATCCTTACACAATTCATAGAAAAAATTAGGTGCCTAAGAATGACCTATTCACTAAAAGTGGCTCCAACAGACATTGCTGACTAGAAGATTCTGAAGCTCAATGCCAGGAGGTATTAACCCCTTACAGTATGACTATGCCAGGAGCATGAGCTCAAAGAACAGCAGTTACTGGTAAGTAACCTCTTTCTACATATTGCCTTTGCCTCTTGACATCTGGCATTATATATAACCTTGCGTAAGAAGAATTTTTTCCTTCTGAGCTATTAAACTGCCACTTCTCACATGTCCAGTCAATAATTAAATAATATAATAAGTAGTTTTTTTCTTTAAAAAGTCACCCCTCAGCACACAATGGAAGTGTAGATATCACATATTTCCTTTTTTTTTTTTTTTGGGAGAGGAAATAATTATTAAAATTATGCAGCATTTGTTGGCAAATGTTGACTTTTTATGGTAAACGTAGCACAAATTAAAAAGCACATACCGCACATACACTTAAATTATATAAAACATAACTGTGTGGATAATATCAAAGAACATACTTTCGAAATTGATGTTTAAAACATTAATTAATTCTTTGACTCTTTAGAGGCTAGTTATTTTGGAATTATTTGTCTCCAGTGTGTTAGATGTTCTAAAAGCTACTTATAAGTCTGTCTTTTTTTAACACCCATAATTTAATTTGAAATGTTTTCTTCTGATTTCTTTAAAAGAGTTGGAAGCGAAAGGTACCTAGTACTGACTACTGTAGAATTCATCATCTTTAAATCCTGAAAGTCTTTATATTCCATTCCATTATTCCATGAATAAGAGAAAAATCAAATGGTGACCAATAGAATATGAGAATAAAGTATGTACATTTTATATGAGAAAAATCTAATGCTCTGGTTCATAAAAATATAACTTTTGAAGTGTCTTATTATTAATGTATCAAGTAGTCATTGTACCAGCATGCTGATGAGTTAATTTTCTATACTCTAGACACATTTATATTTCCATTTCTATTACCTCTATTCCAACCCATCCAGGATTTCTCAGTGCTGTTTTCTGAACCTCTACTAGATTGCTGAAATTATTACCTCCAGTAGTTCTCATAGAAATCCGTATTGACTGGAGAGGAGTTGAGCTTTTTATTGGGGGGATAGCAAAGATATATTGCAAGTACATATTTTATGTTGGAAAGAACATCCTTGCTGTCACTCCAAGTAGGCTGCAAAATTCTGAATTAGAAAGGACTTTGACCTTCTCAGCATTGGAATTTTGACTATGTTCAATTGCTGACAATCAGACTATAAGAATGATAGTGTCCCCCAGCATTTTAATGGCAGGTTTGAGAAAGGGCAGTTTTAATCTCGACTGACAATGTCAGTCAGATAAGGAAGTATTTTAAAAATATTTAAATGATTGTCTATGGCCAGATTTTTTTGATGTAGCAGACAGTACTTGTGCAGCTTTTATTGTGAAAGGTGATTATACAATGCAATTCAGAGTAAATCAACAAAAATGGCAATTAAAATAATGATTCTGATATAGGTAGGTATATAAAAAGACACATAAAGAGCCTGAATCAGCCTTGGTCTTCCAAAATCTTTTCTTTTCCTGAACTAAATCTCACTGACTTCTGTTAGAGCAAAAGCTCTGATTAAGATCCAAGCTTCTAGAAGGGTCTTGCTTTATAAGTGACCTATCCTCCATTTCTAATTGTTCTTCCGATCAGGCACAGCCTCTGTTCTGTGAGGATTAGTGGGGAGGTAGCCTCTCATATGTTTGGACAAGCACCAGGATTTCTTAGATGCTTTTTTGGATCCAGATTCTTAACTTTGCCATTTTTCCACTCGTTATTAAGTGAAATCCATATTTATTGATGTTTTACAATTTCTGGCATATCTATTTCATACTTTATTTTTTATTAAAAGCATATTTTAATAATAAATTGTTACTTAACTAACATAGCCCTCAAACCAATACTAAATCACTGTCTGACTAGTTTAAAGTGGGTTTTAGAATCTTTGACAATCAGAATTTGATTAACACAGGAATACAACTATTAATGGAATCATAGAAATGTATGATGGGAAGGGAGCTCAGTAGGTCATCTAGTCCAGTGTCCTGGACTGAGGCAGGACTAAGCATTATCTAGACCAGGGGTAATCAATTACTTTTTGTCAAGGTCCAAATTTCTTGTTCAAGATATAGTGAAGATCCAGACTCCAGAGAAAATAATACAAAAATAACAATAAAGATATTTATAAGTAAATAAAAATATTTTGTGGTCCATTCAAAAGTGCTGGGCGGTCTGGATTTGGCCCATAGTCCACCTGTTGACTATCTCTGACCTAGACCATCCCTGAACAGGTGTTTAGACAAACACAGGTTTTGTCTAACCAGTTCTTAAAAACCTCCAATTATGGAGATTCCACAGCCTGCCTAAGTACTTTGTTCTAGTTCTTAACTACCCGTATAATTAGGAAGCTTTTCCTAATGTCTAACCTAAATCTCCCTTCCTGCAATTTAAACACATTATTTCTTGTGTTGTCCTCCGTGATTTAAGAGATCAGTTTATCACCATCCTCTTCATAACAACAATTTACATACTTGAAAACTGTTATGATCCCCTCAGTCTTTTCTTCTCCAGATTAAAGAAACTCAATTTTTACAGTCTTTCCTCATATGTTATATTTTCTAGATCTTTAACCTTCAAACTTTTTCTAATTTTGTCCATATCTTTCCCAAAGTCTGGTGCCTAGAACTGGACACAGTATTCCAACAGAGGCCTTATCAGGGCTATGTAGAGTGGAAGAATTAATTCTAGTGTCTTGCTTACAACACTCCTGCTACTATATACCAGATTGATGATATTTTGGTTCATGGGTGGCTTATTTTTGTTTTCGTTTGGGGTTTTTTCTTTGTTTTTTGCAACAATATTACGTTGTTGAATCACATTTCATTTGTGATCCATTATATCGGGCAGATCCTTTTCTGCAGTTCTCCTTGTTGGCAATCATTTCCCCGTTTTGTATTTGTGCAATTGATTTATTCTTTCATAAATGGAGTGCTTTGCATTTGTCCTTTCTGAATTTCAACCTATTAAACTGGAGAAACGATCTGAATTAATCAAGATCATTTTGAATTCTAATTCTGTCCTCCAAAGCACTTGCAACCCCTCCCAGCTTGGTGTCATCTTCAAACTTTGTAAATGTACTCTCCATGCTGTTATCCAGTTAATTTATGAAGACAATGAATAGAACTGAGATCCGGGACAGATCCCTGTGAAACCCAGACAATATGCCCTTCCAGCTTGACTGCGAACCATTGACAACTGTTCTCTGAGTCAGGTTTTCAATCAGTTAGGCATCCACCTTATAGTAAGTTTGTCTTGGCTATATTTCCCTAGTTTGTTTGAGAACATCAAGTAAGACAGTATCAAAAGCTTTACTAAAGTTGAGATATATCACATCTACTGCATCCCCAATATCAACAAGGCTTGTCACCATGTCAAAGAAGGATATTAGGTTGGCCTGAGAATTTTTCTTGACAAATCCATGTTGCTGGTAACTTACCTTATTATTTTCTAGTTACTTACAAATTGATTGGTTATTTTCTCCATTATCTTTCTGGGTACCAAAATTAAGTTAACTGGTCTATAATTCCCTGGGTTGTCCTTATGCCCCTTTTTATAAATAGGTACTATATAGGCCCTTCCTCAGCCCTCCGGTATCTCTCTCCAGAAGTTCTCTGAGATCTCTTCAGGCAGTTCCTTAAGTATTCTAGGATGTATTTCATTGGGCCCTGCCAACTTAAAGACATTTAACTTGTCTAAGTAGTTCTTAACTTGTTCTTTCTCTATTTTAGCCTCAGATTCTATCCCATTTGCACTGATGTTCACAGTTAGTCATCCAGCCAGTGCTAACCTTTTTGGTGAAAACTGAAACAAAAAAAGCATTTAACTTGTTGATAATTTCTGTATTTTCTGTTTTCATATTTCCCTCCATAGCAATTAGCCTATCCTGTCCTTGTTTTTTCTCTTGCTTCTAATGTATTTATATAATGTTTTCTTGTTACCCGTTATGTACTTTTAATCTTGTTTTGTGCCTTTGCCTTTCTAATCTTCTTCCTACATACTTGTGGTGTTTTTTATATATTCATCCTTTGTAATATGACCTAGTTTCCACTTTTAATTTATGAAAATTCACAAGCATAAATATTTGCTCACCTAAAATAATCTATATTAAGGAAATTTTATTTTACCTTGCCATGATAAATTACTGTCCTGTTTCTGGGTGCAGGGTGTGGAAGAATATTGTGACGCTGGGACAGTTTAGCATGGCAAGACTAGGCCCTAGAAGTCCAGATCAGGCTGTGAGCAAGAGTAGGCCCCTGCTTGGAAATAACCGAATGGAAAGCCCCTAGAGGGAATGCGGAACTAACCTTTAGCATATGTTTGTATAGAATAACTTAACCTTGCATAAAATATCCTAACCATGCATAAAAGACACTGAGATAAGCAGCAGATGACTAACCTTAGAGTGGCAGATGATTTAACCGCAGGACCAGTTTAAACCATGGAAAGGTCAGCTTCTCAGTTTTAACTGCCGATTTAGACACCTGAAGCTAGTAGCCAATAGACTAATGAAAAACAAGTTTTAAGGCCCAATCCCTAAAAGGAATTGAGAGTTACGTATTTTATTTCTAGGTAGAATTTATTGCTAAGCTCTGGGGAAAAGGGGTATATTAGATACTCCTTGGGAACCCCCTGGAGAGACTCTCCGCGGATCTGTCAAAGCCTTATCGGATACCTCGGGCAGGTCGGTTCCCTGGTTGCGACTCACTTATAAGGTGGATGATGGGTCTTCCCACCCTTTTGTTGTTGGTAGGTACTTTCTTCCCATGCTTTGGGATTGTGGTAGAGTGTGGCTGCTATTGCTATTGCTTTTAGAACCATGACATTGCTCATTATATTGTTTGTATTAATAACTGGCCTTCTTGTCTACCAGGTGTTTATGCTGGTATGAAAGGCATTTATGGCACAGCTTTTTAAATTACCAATGAAATAAATAGCACATTTGAGCATTTTCCTTGTCCAGCTACTCTCTTTTTTGCCACCGAGATCACAAATCACAAACCCTCCGCCCCTGCGGAGCACACTGGGAATTGATAAATTATGGTTTAATTTAATCATTTAGCACATTCATACACGTTCCAGTGTGTGTGTGTGTGTGTGTGTGTGTGTGTGTGTCTGTACAGCAGTCTGAGCTTTCAAAATCTACAATTACACATAAACATTTATGTGTAATTTAATTTTGTCTCTTTTAATTCTATTGTATGCTGTGTAATGTATTATTAGCAGCTGTCATTGAGTTTTGGAAAGTTCATTGGACTTATCATTGAACTGTGAAGGGTTTAAAAAATGGCTTCTTGACAATATTAGCTAAAAAGAGAGAGTAAATATGCAGGGTGAAAAATGATTTAGCTGACACATTTATGTTAGCATTATATTATACCTGTTATAAATTTTGTAATGTTTTCTTAATCAGTTATGGAGCTCTTTGAAGAAAATTTTGAGCAGAGAACACCAAAACATATGTAACAAAACCCACTATGTTGTTTTTAACATACCTTTAAGCTATATTCTGTGGCACCATTTATGTATAACAGTAATACATTTATTCGCCCTTTTAGCTACTTCCATCTGAGTATCCCAAAATGCTTAACAAACACTAATGAATTACATCTTTTCCCAATGACATAAAGATTGCAGCCATTATTAGCCCTGTTTCACTGTTGAGGACACTGAAGCATACAGAGGTTATTGACTTGTCCAATGTCACGTCACAGAGTGAATCAGTAGCAGAGCCTGGATTAGAACCCAGGTATCAAGACTTCAGTGCTGTATTTTTCCTTCTAAACCATATTTCCTTCTTCTTGATATCTGAAAAAATATTCTGTTTTACAAAAACCCAAATAAATAGAAATGAATTGGACTGGTTATATCCAGTGAAGTTTATAATCACATACATTCCAGTATCTTATGATGACTAGTATATATTAAACTAAAATGTCCAAATGTTTAGTGAAACATAAATTTCATAAAGACATCTTATGTAATGACGTTTCAGTACCAATAATCCCTTTACACTAAAGACCAAAAAGATTTGTTTGTGACATGTGCAGTACCCTAGAGGCCCTTTCAATAGACTTACTTTTTATTGTTATTTTAATTTTCCAAGTGCATATCTGGAACTTTAGGTAATTCACAAATATTAATCTAACATTCCATCCAAATATTTAAATTAATATCTCAAGGCATATAATTCTTCACCATTCACCAATATAAAGCAAACCCACCAAATCACAATAGCCATGAAAGCAGTGAATCCAAATCAACTATAGCACCAAATTATGAACCCTCATCTTCTTCAAATACTAGGGGAAAGAAGTGGTTTTTGCAGTATGTCAGGAAGATTTACAGATCTGAAGAAAGATATTGAATTCAAAGTCAAGGATCTCTTTCGGAAAACACCTTGCCAGCTGCAACCTTCCAAATACCCTGCCAACCAGAAATCAAGTGAGGTGGGCAACTCAATAGCTCTGATTATCTCAAGTGAAGCAGCATGGCACAAAAAGAAAATAGGGTCTCTGGTAACCACGTCCTAAACCATTTAGGACTTCACAGGTTAACACAAAACCTTGAATTCCACCCAAAAATGTATTGGCAATAAATGCAGATTATGTGGCACTGGGGTAATATAATCTCTGTTTGATGCAATGTTTAGTAACCATGCAGCCAGCTAAACTAACTTCAGATTTTTAATGACATCTGCACAATTAACCAAAGCTTTTAGGTTGCTCCTACCCCTTCACCAGACTGACTTGTTTGGCAATCCCCAGGCCCTCTCTTAAATTCTTAAGAAACTGAATTTAGTGCTATAAACTAGCTCCCAATTCAGGTCTTTAACTATAAAATTTTAATATAAGTGTCCCCGGTATCTGTAGACAGCAGTGCCTGGTCTAAGAAGAGAATCATTCATTTTATTGTGAACAATTTTATTATTTTAGCTTCCCCCCCCCGTACTGTCTGTGAATTTGCCATTGTTTACAAATTTGTTATTCAAAATTGTTCATATGGTTTTTAAGAGCCTATTTATGCTATGCTGGTAGGTGAACAGTTCGAAGTAGGAATTCGGTTGATCATTCACTATTTGTAATTCACTATCTGAGCTTTTTGACTAATCACTTAAGTCACAGGGAATTGTGCCAGTTCACTGCCTGTTTGACCTAAACTTTGTAAACTGCTTCCTCTCAAACAATATTAATTTTGTTTCTTGATTTTAAATAAATCTTGTTTCTGGGCTAATCAATTTCTGTTTTGAGAAATCTTTATGAACAAAAAATTGGTCATTTGAGTAACAATTGGTTTAATAAAAGCTAAATCAAAATATGGCTGTTTGAAAATAAGTTTTTACACTTCCGTATCTGTGTGCTGCAGAATCTCCACAATCTCTGCACTGAAGTATCCTTTAGTTTGTATTGACAAGACAGACATTCTATGTCTTTGAAAAAGATGTTAGTCTAGTTTGTCAATAAAGGAAAAACTGTTCTTGTGACACAATATCTGTTTAAAGTTCCATTATTATTCCATTAAAGTTCCCTTATTGTTCCAATTTAGATTATTGCCCCAATTAAAAACACACACCTGAAAAAGGACGAGAAAAATAAAGTGGTACTTCAGTGACATTTTGAGGTCGCATTCTGGTCCTAAATGAAGTTCCTCCTTTTTGGTGAGGGCTATAGAGCATATTTTTCAAAGTAAAAATGTTGTTGCTTGTTTGTTTCCTCTATTTACTAGATTTTCTTTCTCTACATTTAGTTGTAGCATGCATATTCTGGTGCCTTTTTGGCAGTTGCTGATTTTTTTGGTAGTCTAGCATTTTTTCAAACTAAATGAGTCTTTTGTTTCACGTAGTGAAACACAGTGTTTCACCCACACCTCAAATTTCATCATAAGAATATATCTTTGGGACTAATAGAAAGTGTTCTTTAATTTAAAATGTTTATTAAGGCAAATATTATACACATACTTAAAATATCCAAAAGTACAAAGTTTAGTTTAAAAAGTCATAAAATACATATAGTGCATAATCCCAAAATAAATTGAATGATAGTTTTAATATTAGCATCCAGATATTTAGGTTCATCACTCATAAAAAGTTATACTAAGAGCAGCTTGTGGAAAGTAAATATAGTAATGTATGTAGATTGTCATCAGTAACTGAGAATTTAGGATAGGTTACCCCTCACTAAATCAATCAGAGAAGTATTTCCGTTACTTTTCCAGTTTTGCTTTTCAGTGGCACTCTAGCTCATTTCTTCAGGAATTTCCAATATTCAGTGATATGTTCTAAATAGATATCCCTGGACCACCTGATGGTGTCTGAGATCCCAATTTGCTGCATCAGCTGAGCATAGCGCTGACTAATTCTACATTCCTGTAACCCTCTCTCATTATTGGGCTCCCATGTGTCTAAGGCTCCAATGATCAGCGCCTGTGTTTGAATTTCATAGCTCTCAAGGCATCGGCCAGAGAGTCGTATTTCTCCACCTTCGGATCTTGGGGGTTAAGGAAGGCCAACGTCCTATTCTCAAAAGAAACTGTGACATTCACCATGATTATTATTGTCTGTTCCTCGTTATTAATGACAATGTCCAGTTGCAGTTGACTATCTGTCTTTGTTCCAGGGATAGCGGATTCATGGCAACTTTCCCATAGATGACAAAATAGCTTTTACTAGGTGATTCTGGATGGCGTGCAGCTGCCAGGTTCTGGAATAGGGCTTGCAGCTACACAAGACATGGGGTAGCATCTCATTGCCATAGAGACACTTTCTGCATCATTTGTCCCAATTCCCATGGCAGACGACTCTGTTCAGGACGCAATCGAGCTGGGGCCTGTGTATGACTCTGTAGTTGGCAAATCAAGTGAAACTGAGCACCCAGGAGGAAGTGGTTGTTGGCATCCAACTTTCATATCACTTCGAAGAGCTCACCTTGATCTAGCTTCTGTCTCAGGTTTTCCACACATTGCCAATGGATGGCATCCTTTGGGGTGCTCTGCAGCATGTTTCTAGCTCTAGAAGTGATGATTGTGTGCTCTGTATTCTTGATCTGTGGCACCAGGATTCCCAGTTCTTGACATTCCTCACACCACATCCAGTGGCAGTCAATATGCTTCATGCCACAGAACCCTCTATAGAAAGGCATCTGCTTGTTCTTAGGTCCCAGGCTACCACTTTTCAGCAATATTCTCCATGAATAAGCTGTGATCCAGTATCCAGAAAGGAGGACAAATGAAAGGGAGAACCTTAACGTATGGTTCTACTCCTGAAAAGTGACAATACTTACTTCAATAACAAATGAATTAATCTATTTCTGGTGAACCCTGCAGAACCAACATAGCTCTGAAAGAAAGAATTCTAATTGTTACTGACACGCACATAGTTAAGGGAAACGATTGTTTTACTTTCAGAACCCTGTGTGGTGTAATGCTACAATCTTCAAATTATGTCCACGGTTACACCTGTGCAGTACAGAGGTAATTGATGGCATATTTTTAGAAGACTGGGGTTCCACAGATATAACTGAAGGAAATGTTTGACCTCCACATAATCTTTGTTTAGTGGTGATACTACCTAATGTGGAAATAAAACAATTTGACTTTCAGATCCCAGGCTCATTTTGGGAGAAAAAAAAATCATTTTACTTGTAAACTGGACATATTTAATACAGAAGTCATTGCCACACAATAGATTTGGAACTGTCACTGCAATTTTACACAATCACTTTTCAGAGCAGACCTGCATTTTAAATTAAATTTTTTTGCCTCCTTATGGAAACAACTAATAAAAACTCCAGGTGATTTTAAATAGAGCTAGGATAATTTTGTGTAATATAAGAAGACTGAATGTGCCAGAATTCTTCAACATCTAGCAAGGAAGTTTCTTTTGTTTGGAAAAAGCTCACAATCAGATGAGTCTGAGTTGACCTATTATATAATGTCTCCGTTGACTTTTCCAGTGTATCTCGTGAGACAAAACAACTTGTTTGTGTCAGCACTCTCGAGGCCATTTCGTAAAGTTATGAGAAAGTGATATTCTCTTAAGTCTGTGGAACTTTGTAGACAAGCCATCTCAAGAATAATGATATGCTGCTGAACTTTAAAAATGTTAAAAGAAATTTTAACTTCCTGGGCTCTTGATGTTTCTTCTGTTTTCATCCAAGTTCATTTATAAATCAAATCCCGTTCTCATTTTCCAGCCAACCCTGCAATGCAATGCCATTCTGTTTGATTTTATTGTCATTTCATAGAGCATTACCACAGAAGTGAGAGAAACTTCACTTGGTTTGATAATGACTTGCAGAACTTATTCTCCACAGTTTTAAGGACAGATGAACACAGAATTCATTAAGTACCCATCCAGCATTCATGGTGACATGATCAGGGGAAACTTGCAACAGTCATCCTCCTTAATGGTTCAGGACAAAATCTATCTGAAAGGCTAGGTTGGCTGCTGAGGTACAGATATCAGCAACAATGAGCAAAATCCTTCGGCTACCTCTCCCAAAGTGTACAAAAGCCTGTGGCCAATGAATACACAAAATGCAACAAGACTACTGTAATTGGGTTGTACAGAGCACATGGATCAGGAAGGATCGACATCTGGGGAAACACTACATTTCCCTGAATGTTACTGATCTAAACTGTATGGCATTCCAATCCAGGAACTGAAGGAGGAGAGTGGAAGGTAGCTGGCCACCAATACCAGAGATTGCACAGGTCTGTTGCCCAGTCCTTGGGTAGATTGTTAGAAGCCTATGACTGCTACTGCAGCCTACAAGTGGCTGCAGGAGCCAATGAGTGTCTATGCAGGTGGCCTCAGGCCTACTTTTGAATTAGGAGATGAAAGATTCCATTTCCCTAATCGCTACAGTGCTCTTTCATGCAAACCTATTTATTCAGACTTTTCCGTAAAGATCTGGATGATCTATTTCTACAGAGATTTATAGATTCACAAGGCCAGAAGGGCCACTGTGATCACCTGGTCTGATTCAGATAACATAGGCCACAGGATGACAATTTCTGTTTAAACAAAAGCATATCTTTCAGAAAACATTCTATCTTGATCTAAAAATATCCTGTGAGGGAAGGGTGAGTTGTTCCAATGGCTCCATAGTTAACAACTGAAACTGTTTCATATATTCCTTGATTTCGAGTCCAGAAGGGACCACTGTGATCCCTGAGGAGTTCCTAGCCCCTCTGTGGAGTGGAAAGAATGGGGATGGGTTGGTATGGTGGTGGCCACTGCAGCTTATTGGGAAAGGATTCCTTCTGTCCCAGCTTTCTCATGATACTTGTGCTGGTCCTGGGCTCAGGATTTGGGCCTTCACCCAAGAGAAAAGTTTAAGCCCACAGCAATGTGACCTTTTGCCATCTGCACACTCACTGGAAGATCCCCAACTTAAGTGCATCTTTTGCATCTTAATGAACAGTGAATCCTTTGTTTCTTAACCATAACCTTTTTTCTTCAAGTTCTCTTCCTCACTGTGACAGTTTATGGGCTTCTAAGGAATTTCATTACTTGCCATTTGCTTTAAAGTGTTGCACTTTTATATCCCCTTCTTATGGCTGCTGCAATTTTTTTTGTTTCCTACTGACCTTTTGCCATAGATTTACTTCTACAACCATAAAATATTTGGGCTCCATTGTGTCTAGCCCTAATATAGAAGAATGTGAAGTGAGAGAAGAGCAAAAGTGCTACCTTTGCATGGCCCACGCAAAGGCCAGGGACAATCACAAAATTGTTTCTTAAGAGGCAGAGACGGGCAGGGGGGAGGGCTTTGGTCCTCATCTGTTGTACTATCTATGGTGTTCCCTGGATCTCAGCATGCCTATGTGCTAACCTTGCATGCTTATTTCAAACCTCTTCTAAGGTAGAGGCAACTCTGCACATCCTCCAGTAGGCAACACTGGGCAGCAGAGAAGCAGCATGGTTTTGTGAAGGACGCTGGACTAGGAGTCAGATGTGGGTCCTATTCCAGCTCTTCTCTGACCTGCCGTGTGAAGTTGGCCAAGACACGTCACTTTTCTATGCCTTTGTTACCCCTCCCAACCTTTGTCTGTCTGATGTGCATTTGACTTGTAAGATTTTCAGACTTACTCTTAAGATTTGACTGTACCTCAACTGCTAGTGTAATAAGGCACTCATGTTGAATGGGGTCCCTAGGTAAACTTGTAATATAAATAATAATAGTAAATAGATCTTTGAAAGTAAAGACAAGACAGACTAAATAAAAACATTCATGGAAATATTAAGAATTGACTCTTGGCTTTTGTTGGTTTAAGGCTTCTCTTTCCATCTTAAGCTTGTACTCTCAAAATTAGATATTTCTTGAAGAAATCATGCATATCACATGTGCTTTGGTGTCTGGTACAATGATGTGAGATCAAATCAAGAAAAGCCTTAACTGAAAGTTTTTTGGGCATATTTCTAATCTCACTTACACCAGTGAGAAACAAATGCAGGTGAGATCAAAATCAGATAGTTGGCTTTATTGGATTTAATTCACCCTTTAGAGTTGTTTTAATTTTAACTTTAAAAAAAACCTAATTTACAGCAGTTGTCTCAAGTGATTTATACATGTTCACATCAGAAATCAATGGTATTTTCTCATTCATATGCATGTAATGAATATCAACAGAAATTTGTTGTATACAGCTGTGTCCAGGAAGTTCTTTAAATCCCCACTGTGATGAGATCTATCCATCTACTTGGAATCTCACGAGGTGAGCACGTAATTGCAAGTAATTATGTTCTCTGTTTTGAAGAGTGTTCAGTCTACATAGTTATAGAGCTATTGTACTGTAACTTTCTTTACTTGCAACACAGTTGTGTCCTGTGACATCAGTTCTGGAACAATTTAAATACAACATCTTTCATTACATTGTGTCTAATGTAGCACGTTACTGGCTATAATATCCCAGCAGTCTGATGGTTGCACAGAGTTTAATACTTTACCTTTCACTGAATCCGGGCAAGACACAAATTCCTAGCAAGTGTCTGTATATCATTTAGTCATCTCTCTATGAAAAGTAGTCATTTGGGCTAGATTTACAATTAAAGAAGTCATGGACTCCGGCACTTAGAGAGTCACCTCTTTGTCCTAATGGAGAAGAATAATGACTTTCAGTACAAATTGTAAGCACTAAAAATATTGCTTTGTGCAATGAAAATTGAGCAGTTATATATCACCTCCTTCCTCCTTTGACACTTTCAATCAGCTTGTCAGTTTTCAGTAGCAGATAATTCACTGATGAGAGCTTTACACTGAGTCAGGCTTTTTGCTCAATTGCGTACTGCAAAAATTACTGTTAGTGTCAGGACCAATTAATACATCTGAATGCATTTTTGTATTTGTGGACATGTACTATTGAAAGTCTCCTTCTATAGATTTCTACAGCTTTACTGACTTCTTCCCTAATTGATCTGGCAATCAAATATTTGTAACATTGTGATTGGTCTAGGGACACATTGATTGCTAGATTGTAAACTTGACAGTTGGAAGATTCCTGTGTGATAAAAATGGAAATAGAAGTTAAACAAGGTATTTATTTAAAAAAATACCCCAACAACTTCATCCTTCTGAATCCATTCTCCTTTCCTTATTTGACAATCTCTACCTCTCTCATCTTAAAGAAAAAAAGACATTCTGAACTATGATATTTAAGGGCTTTATCTATGTTCCTTCTTTCCAAGCTCTTAGGGCCATGGTTGACAATGCATAGAGCAAGTACTACAAGAAAGGAACAGAAAATCTCATATGTTCAGGAGAAATGATGTAATGTCCTCATCATGACAGCCTACTAATAGCAGTGAGGCATCCCATCTGCAAAACATACACTGATGATTTCGGGTTTAGGAATGAGTAAGCAGCAGGAGTTAACTGAAAAATAAATTGTGCAGGTCAGAACCCTCACAAACACTGTAGTCATAATAAAGTCACAGGTTGTGTCTTCACTGAACTCCTTTAGCTTTGTGATGTTCACAACTTTAGATCCACAGTATGGATAGCCCTGTTATAACAATAATATATATAACAAATGGGAGAAGGGGGTTGTTGATAATAATGAATAGAAATTAAAAGTTTGGAATTGTAGAAAATGAATAAGGGAATCCAAGGGAAACCAGGATAAATCTATGACCCATAGAGTTAAGGACAATAAAGAGGTTTTTAAATATATTAGGAACAAAACCGATCTTGGAAATGGTGCATTACTAGATGGAAATAGACTAGGTATTTATTTAAAAACCAAAGAAACCTTCGTCCTTCTGAATCCATTGTCCTTTCCTTATTTGACAATCTCTATCTCTCCCATCTCGAAGAAAATATATCAAACAAAAACAATCATGGAAATGGTGCATTATTAGATGGAAATAGTAGAATTATCAAAAACAATGCAGATGTGGCAGAAGTGTTCAGAAATTATTTCTGTTAGCTGTTTTGTAGAAAAGCAGATCATATAGTCTCATCATATGGCAATAACACTCTTTCCATTCCACCAGTATCTCTGAAGAATGTTAAAGAGAAGTTACTGAAATTATACATTTTTAAATCAGCAGGTCCAGAGAACTTTAATCCAAGAGTCCTAAAAGAGCTGGCTGAGGAGCTCATTGGACTACTAATTAGATTTTTTTTTCAATAAGTCTTGGTGTGCTGGTGAAGTTCCAGATGACCGGAATAAATTTAATGTTGTGCCTATTGTTTTAAATAGGGTAAACTGATGATCCAGGCAATTATAGGCCTGTAAGCCTGACATCGATCCTGGCCAGGATAATGGAGTGGCTGATATTGGACACAATTAATAAAGAACTAAAGGAGGGTAATATAATTAATGAAAATCAACATGGAATTATGAATAAGACATCTTGTCAAACTAACTTGATTTTTTTATGAGGTGTTTGGTTGATAAAGGTGATAGTGTTTATGTAATAAACTTCTGTAAAGCATTTGACCATTATCACATAATATTTTGATTAAAAATCTAGAATAATATAAAATTAACATAGCACACATTAAATGGATTAAAAACTGGCTAACCAATAGATCTCCAAAAGTAAATGTAAACAGGGAATTGTCATTCAAACAGTTCAGTTTCCAGTGGGTTCCCACAAGGATCAGTTCCTGGCATGAAGATATCTTGTATTTTTATCAATGACCTGGAGGAAATCATAACATCATCTCTGATAAAGTTTGCAAATGACCCAAATGTTCAGAAAGAAGTAAATAATGTGAAGAGAACAGATCACTGGTTCAGAGAGATCTGGATCAGTTGGTAAACTGGCTGCAAGCAAACAATGTGTTTTAATATTGCTAATTATGTAAATGTAGAAACAATGAATGTGGGCCATGCTTAAAGGATGGGGATCTGTATCATGGCAAGCAGTGACCCTGAAAGAATGTAGGGGTCATAGTGGATAATCAGCTGCACATGAGCTCTCAGTGTGCTGCTGTGGCAAAAAGAGCTAATGCAATCCTGCGAGGCATAAACAAGGGAATCTCAAGTAGAAGACGAGTAGGTTTTTACCTCTGTATTTGGCATTGGTGCACTGTTCCAGTTCTGGTTCCCACAGTTCAAAAAGGATATTGATAAATTGAAAAGGATTTAGTAAAGAGTCATAAGAATTACTAAAGGATTGGAAAACATGCCTTAGAGTGACCTGGAGGAGGTCAGTCTATTTACTTTAATAGAGATGATTGAGGCGTGACTTGATTACATGCTGTAGTACCTACATGAGGAACAAAAATTTGATAATGGGCTCCTGTCTAGCAGAGAAAGGTTAGAAGTTGATGTTAGACAAATTCAGGCTGGAAATAAGGTGTAAATTTTTAACACTAAGAGGAATGAATCATTGGACAATTTAACAAGGAATGTGGTAGATTCTCCATCACTGACTCTTTTTAAATTCAGATTGAATGCCTTTCTAAAGATCTGCTCTAGGAATTATTTTGGCGAAGTTTTATCGCCCATGCTATATAGGAGGTCAGACTAGATTCCAGAAGGGGCCGTTTTGACTTTAGAATCTATGAATTATCTATCTTAACCCATAATTATATGGCTCCCCCTTACAATAGTATCTGAGTTTCTCACTGTATTTAAAATTTGCCTCAGTCTCCCACCTTCCTATCTGTGTTGTGAGGATAAGACAGGTTGTGACTTACCTAATGACACCAAGGAGGTCTGGCAGAATTGGAAATCAGGTTCAGTTCTCTTGAGTTCTAGTCCAGATCTTTAGCCATATTCTTCCTCCCATGATTACTAATACTGTCAGGGGACTGACAGCCCATGAAATTCTGAGAACATCTTCTGAATAACTCTGTCTGCTTGAAGTGATGTGGGTGTGAGGGACGAGGGAAACAAATGAGGATTTTGTAGCTACTCAATCATACAGAGAGAGAACTGACAGCCATTGTCACTGGAGGGATGTACATGTTACACCCTTGCTTTTCTCAGAAGGGAATACTCATGTGTTTTGCCCAGCCCCATTTTCTCCAAACACCTTGCAATTTAGACATATAGATATTTGGGCCCAGTTGATGCCAGCTGCAGCTGAATTGCTCTACTGATGTCATGTATATTTGTTAGTATAAATCACCACCTTGGGTTTTTTTTTCCACAAGAGTATATCATGCAGTCCTTAATCTTTACTTCACATTAGAATGAGATCATGATACAGTGAACACATTTTTTATTATTTTATGATTTCAGCAGTCCTCCTGGCACCTGCATTAAGAGACGTTGATCGTTTCCTGGTGGCTTTGCATCCGAATGATGCAATTTTCATTTTTTCCTCACTACCAGCCTAACAGGAAAATGAAGATGAAAAGGCTTCTTTACCAAAGTTCATATATCGGTCAACAACTATTTGCTTTTCTACTCCCTCTGTGCTCAGATACAATGATGGTGGATGCAGCATAAAAAAACAGTCTAGATGGAACTCATCTCTTATGCTCCTAGGTTTGAATCAACTGTTTCAATAATGAAAAGCTCTGACACAGTCTCATCCCATTCTTACTTCCCTTTATTAATTTCTTATGAGTATTTATTCCTTTCACAATCTCTATCACTAGGATTGTTTTTACAGGTCTATTTAGGATTTGTTTATTATATCTTTGTGCTTGGACAGTAATATAACCTATTTCATTAATTCTGAAAAATTTGCAAAATTAATTCCTCAGACCTATATTTCTGCTTCTGATTTTCATGAAAATTGAATGCTGAAGTCACATGGAAAAATGACACCAGTGTTATTGTGCAATAAAAAATTCATCTCATACCATAGAACTAAAAATGTGAAAAGCTTTTAAGATAGATAGGGAACATTAGACTGAACATTGCATAACTTTCTTTCCTACAGAAGCTTTGACAAATTTGATAACTAGCAGATAAATTATCCACATCTCCATAAAAATGTTCAAAAGAAATTCCACAGTAAAACTGCAGAATCCAGTCTATCCCACAAATATTGATACAAGGTCCAAGCAAGCAGTTAACTTTAGAAAGGAAATTGTTCAAATTCAGACTGCTTGCCAATGCATTTGCATTTTATTTGTACTGCTCATTTCATAATGATTTATAGTGTTACAGAAGCATCATGATTCTGTTTTTGCTGGGCAGGGCTGTGTTTTGAAAACTTTAAAAAAAAAAAAACAAGTTAATTGGTGAGTAGATGTGATATGCCAATTGAACCAATTTTATGAAGAACCTTGAATACCGCCAAGTTAGAGACTGAACTGTGTGGCAGTAGAAAGTAGTGCTTAGCCATAATAATGAAATCTCAGAAAAGAAAAAAGCAATGAACTTTCAATGACAGCTTTAATTCCTGTCTTGGTGGTTAACTTCCCCCTGCTTATTTCCCTTCCACCTCCAGGTCGATAAGACAGTCACTTAGTGCATTACGTTGTGATACAAAATGTGACTATTTGAGGAACCTATGTACAGCGTATGAATTCTTTTGATATTGTGAGCTCTTCGTGTATCTGTGTCAGACTTCAAACTCCATTTTGAATGGGGGGCTTGCTGTCTTTTCTGTTGTCCTTTTTGTCTCCATGTTGGACTGAAATTGCCAGGGATAGTGATATAGGGCTAACAAAAGAGGGGTATTAAACTTTGATGGTCCTCTATTCAAACAGAAGCACCTTTGGATACAGCTGGCTACCAGTAAGAAGGACTACTCTTCCTAGGTGGGCTAGTCAAACAGTAAGTGGATCACCTGATGAGACTGATAACCATTTTGGGAGAAATCTTGGGCAGGAGAATGGAAGGGCAGAGTGGCTCTGTGATCCTGAAGAGAAGCCATGTGCATGTAGCGGATTTTGGAGTCCTCAAAGGACTTTGCCCTAAGCCCAAAGAGCTCACCACAGGGGTGAGGAAACAAACCTAAGGAAATGTGTACAGTATGTTTATTTTGTCTAGATCTGTACATTTCTTGTGATACATGAGTAAAGAGTAATTTCTTTTAGAATCCTCTGCAAAGTTTGTCTGTATCTGTTTGCTTGTCACTTGCCCATGACGAGTTAAACTATGAACCCAGAGCACCCATATGGTTGGAGTTGGGTGAGAGATGAATTACTGGGGAATTTGAGGGAGCTGAGACTATTCACAGGGCCTAGGTAGTGGGCTTTCGGGTTTCTGTTCTTAGAAGCAGGTGCTGGACAGAGTATTTGTCCCTGACAGCGTGCTTAGAGACTACAACCAAGGGCAGTGCCTGGTCTTTGTTCAGTCTCAGGACACTTAAAGAGTATGTGAGGTGGGGTGAGGTGAGGCAGCCCTCTTATACAATGGCCTGGTGAGTATCCAGCTAGAGAAGACTCTACCAGGGCTGTGTGTACAACACAATTAGATTCTGATAAAATAATTACTGCACTCAAATGCATCTGTTGCTATCCCACCACACTGACAGTTCTACAGGTAGATTTCAAAGGGTTTTTTTGGCCCAGATTTATAAAGATGTGTAAGCATTGCTATGCTTAGTGTTGCAACTCCTAAGTGATTTAAAAGTCTACATCTCATCTTCAGAAGAGATTTAGGATCTCAATAGCCTAAAGCCAATTTACCGCAATGGGATTTTGGCTCCTTAGTGCCTAAATCCCTTTTGAAAATATGATTTAGGCTTCCAAATCTGCTAAGCGTCGCAAACCCTGAGTGCAACAATACATACCTTTAAATATCTGTGTGCCTAAAGATTTAGGTAAGTGCCTAGTGTGATTTGCAAAAGTACGTAAAGAGATTAGGTGCCTAACTCCTCAGACAGTGTGGTATTGTGTTTAGACTCAGGAGACTGGGATTCTGTTTCTGGCTTTTCCACTGGCTTTCTCAGTGACTTTGGGCAAGTCACTTCACCTCTCTAGGCCTCATTTTCCCTATCTGTGAAACAAAATGATCCTGACCTTATTTATAATAATTTATAATGTAAATCACTTTCAGTTCTACTGATGAAAAGTGCTGCCTAAGTGTTTATTAAATACCTTTGTCAGTCTGGTCCCTAATCATTTGTACAGAGGAAGAAAAATTTTACTGGAGAACCAAGAAATGCCCATGAAAAATGACATTTGCCTTCTTCACCACAATGGGCCTGTGATCATCCTCAAAACTGCTAATGAAATAGCAAGGGCTAAAACAGGGTTCTAATATTATGCCCTCTTTAGCTGCTGTGGCAGTATAAAGGGGCTTTAAAGACCCTCTTGTGGAATAATCCTTGTAGTGGCACAGGATTGACAGAGCATTTCTACACCCTCCCCTAGCCAGCATACCCCTAGTGTAGGGAAATGGCAGAGACATGTTCAGTGACAGAAGGGAGAGACTCATGGCGCGCTGAAGCAAGCTGCACTCTTGGTATTCTAGTCTGCAGAGCCATCCATAGGAAGCCATATAAGGCCACCATAATGCATCAAAGCCAAAGGAAAAGACAGTGCCTTGGACAGGCACAACACTTGGAGGGTGCAAAGGTTATATAAAGCCTGCCAAGTACAGCATAGTCCTTGGCCCATAATCATGATATCAAAACAGTTATGGTTTTTAAATGATCACAACTGTTATGACAAATCCTCATGAATAATCAGAGTGGTCGCTTTCCAAAGATTATGCTAAGGAGTTTACTGGTAAATGTAGAAGGCATGGCTTGTATAGGCCTGCAGGAAGTCTTTTTATAGTGTTATATTCATGGGAATGCAAGAATATTTACCAAATATATCCAGATGGCTCTGGTTAAAATCAGTGTGGTTAAGGGAGAAAGCAGCTATCAATTCCAGGTCTTAAACCTTTGAGATGCTGGTAATAAAATATATAATTCTTATTCAAGTGTCCTCTGCATATTCCCACTCTTCAGATATGTGCCAACCAGTGCTGATGAATGACGCGGTCTTCTATTAATACTACTTTTTAGAGTGCTCATTCACGCCCCTCTTGCCCCTTCCTTCTGTGCTCCAGTATGTTATGAGAGCAGGGCTTTAAAAGGGAGCACTGCAGTAACTGCTGCCTCAGTTACTTTTAACCACTGACCAGGATGGATGTGAAACTCTTCAGATTAAGATCTTTAGCAATTTAGATAAGTGCCTTGTTGTTAGTTCATAAATTAACTAGTTTACTCTATTATTTAGACTATTACTTTATTGGTGTTAAGTATTTGTAGTTAAGTACAGTTAGAGACATCAAAGCTGGTGGCAGATCTGGAGATGAAGCACAGATTCAAGAGATTCAATGCCTGACATTGGACGATCTCCTTTGATGCTTGAAGTGCTTAGGAGAATGCCATTTCTCGTCTCACTGTGCTATCTGTAGAACCTTCACACAATGACCTAGGAAGGAGAGACAAAATAGAATTCAGGCCCTCTTATTAACCCTAGCAGTTAAATTTTCTGGATCAGAGATTTCTAAGGTTTGTGAGAAAAAAGAGGCCTGAATCGGATCCAGGACCCTCTGGTTCCAGGAAGTCTTCTACTTCTAAACCATCAGCCTCAGCACTGAGCTTTGGCTGCATAACGACCAAGTACTCGATAGTTAAACCCTCAGATCTGATTCCAACAAGGGCACAGTCTATGATTGAAATAGGTTTGGACAATCTCCAGTACATAGCAGAGACTCTGGATCTGGGCTCTTCCATTCCCTCCAAAAAAAAAACCAAAAAAACCCCCCCACTTTTTGGTGCCTGGGACCACTCCATTCCAGGGATTCATAAATCACTCAGACCATGAGCATAAACATCCAAAGCACACCAGGTGTTGAATTCATAAAGATAAGAGATGGTCTGACCGTCCTCTTAAGTCAGTTCCTAAAAAGTTGTCAGTACTGAACATTACACTGACATTAATATTGCATGTTTACTGGGAAGTAGGTCATCAGATCCTTCACCAAGATCAGAGTGCAGATGCATGGATAATGAAGTCTCCAGTATCTCTTCTGCTTGTAAGAAATAAAATTAGATACTTCAACAGTGAGCTACCTCCACCATCCAGAACTCCTGCTGCCTTTCCTATCACTATCCACTTTTGTGGATCCCCATATCACTGTTATCTGCAGATATCTCCTTTGTGGAGCCAAGATTGCATCCACATGTGTAAGAGCTGGATTTGAATGCTTTATCCAGAGTCTCAATCCACTCAGACATGTTCTTTTGATATAGACTATCATAAATTCCCACAGTCATTCTGACTGAGATATGGTATTAGACTGGATGAATTGTGAGGAATGGCATATGCCCTCATGGATGCCTTAGTCATGCTGCTCAGCTCCCGGATTTCCATTTCAATCTTCAAAACCTCAACTTCAGCTCCACACAAACTGGAGATGCTTCTTGCCAATGTGGGACACTAGGATCCTCCTTCAGTGGATCTGATACAAGATAAATCCCCTACACTGGTTCCTGACACCTTATATGCAGAGGAAGTACCTATAGGGGACTCCTCACCAGATGAAAGTTTGAGGCTATTCTTAGCTTTCTCAACTCCTGAGGATGCTATTCAATTACAGGAACTACTTGGTATAATGGTTTCCACTTTAAATATACCTCTTGTTTCAGTGGAGAAGGTTTGCCATCTTGTCTCTGACTACTTGGCAATAAATTTTGCAAACAAAGTTTCTCTATTCATTTTGAAGGAGCTATGGCAACTGGCAAAATCATATTAGTGAAACCCATCTTTTTGCCAAACAATTGCTAAAAAAGCAGATAAACTTCACTAAATCCCTTTTGAGGGATTTTCTTGCTTTCACGTACATGTTCTTAATTCACTGGTTATGGCTGCAGTGATATAGAAATCTACATCTGCTTATCTTCATTCTGTTCCTGGGGATTGGGAAGAGAAGAAGTTGGATTCTTTGAGAAGAGAGCTGTCTTTCTCCTGATCCTTGAATATGAGGATTACTCACTATCAGGCAGTTATGGTGAGATGCCAGTTTCAGTTATGTGACAAGATTTCTCTTTTTATTAAAAATCTCCCTGAGTAACATCATAGATTAACTAATGCTTTCATCAGGGAATGCCAAAGTGTGGCTAAGCACCTTTCTATATCCACGTCACGCAGTAAATACCCTGCCTCTCTGTTGGTCAGGATGGGGGTGCTCAGACCCCATGATCAAGCTTGTTGGGCTGTCTTCTCCCTCAGGGTTGTGTCGCCTAGCAGCCAGAGTCAATACAGTGATCCTTAATTTTGGCATGACCTAATGGCCAGAGTCAGTACAGTGGCACCTGCTTTTGGGGCAGCTCAGCCTATTGGCCAGAGTCAATAGGGCAGCGCTAGCCTTTGAGGCAGTGTGGTCTAATGGTCAGAGTGAATGGGCCATCACTTGGGGATGTGTGACAGTACAGATACGATGATCCAGACCCTCGCCGCTTCACCAGATCCTGACCCAGGGCCCTGTCAGTGACAAGTGAGTGCCATTGACTCAACAGGGATCCTGCCAAAATATGCTGAAACCCTCCTTCCCATTTCAAGGAAGTATAAAGGTCAGAAATCAATTCTCTGCTTCAGGAGGGAGCTATAAAAGAGGTACTTGTAAATCTCAGAAATCAACTAATCCCATTATTTTCTAATTCTGAAGGAGGACAGACTTTGCCCAATGCTAAATCTGAGGAACCTAAACAGATACATCTGAAAATTTCCCCTCAGAATGTTAACTCTAAGATCCATGATCCCTTCCAGTCCTATCTAGACTGGTTTGCTGATCTTGATCTAAAAGATGCATATTTCTTCACCTTGGGCAGGAGGACCATTTCCACTACAAGGTTCTCCCGTTTGGCCTTTCCACTGTACTCCAGACTTCACAAAATGCCTGTTAGTAGTGGCTTCTTTTCTGAGAAGGTAAGACATTTTCATTTTTCCATATTTGGACAATTGGCTTCTGTAAACCCACTCTGAAGACAAACTAAAGTCAGTTATTCACTGTATGCGCTCTCTGTTCCAGAGATTAGGATTGCTGAGAAAGAAAAGATATCTCTTTTGTTCCCAAAATTAAATATCTCTTTCAAAGAGCACTTCTCAACTCCAAAATAGCTAGAGCTTACTTCCCAGAGGTGAAATTTCTGAAATTAATATCCACCATCCAGTGTCTTCTCAGAGAGATAATGTTCTTTCCTGCCCTATTTGGTCTGATGGCCTTTACAGCATATGCCACACATTACACAATACTCAGGTTGAGACCTCTTCAATACTGGCTATCAAGAAACTTTAGACCTGTGTACACAACATGAGTAGGACACTTAACTTACTTAAAATTCAATATTCTCTCACATGGTAGTTAGACAGAGAAAACGTAGTGAGAAGTGTGTAACCCTCCCTCGCCTTCTGTAGTAATTAGAAGATGCCTCAAAGTCTTTCTGGATGCACACTTCCACAACTATATAACAGGAAATCTTTGGGAAAAGT
Organism: Mesoclemmys tuberculata; assembly: GCA_007922155.1. Lineage (NCBI taxonomy): Eukaryota > Metazoa > Chordata > Testudines > Chelidae > Mesoclemmys > Mesoclemmys tuberculata. The sequence goes on from ML675604.1 coordinate 83,705,971, forward strand.
GTCACCTTCTTATCAGTGTCCGCAAAGAGCAGTTCATCTGGCACTCAGATTATTCCTCCCTCAAATTCAAGGATCTGCGGTTCAAGTGGCTACTGACAACATGACCACACTGTACTCTGAGAACAAGCTCTGCAAGAAAGCAATGAGACTGGGACTGGTATATACTTCATGAGATTTATCCAATAACCTTGAATGTGACAGGATCACTCAATGAACCAGCAGATCAACTAAACAGAGATTCCTCCCAAATGCACAAATGCTCCCCTGAAGGAATCTGTAATTCAAGACATCTTTACTCTTTAAGGTACTCCAGCTTTAGACCTATTTGACACTAGATTCAACACCACTGCCTGCAGTGTTGTTTGGGAACAAGAGCAGACACTCACTCATTCAAGAATACATTCCTCCTCAGTCTGGGTCCGATGTGTGCTTTTCCACCATTCCCTCTAACACTGAAGGTTATAAGTAAAAATGAGACAGGATTCAGCCAGAATTATACTAGTTGCCCCAGCAAGGCAGAAGATACTCCTTCTGTCTAAAGGGAATTACAGACACTTGCCTGTATGCTTGAACGTTCTGTGACAGCAGCAGAGGAAAGTGTACTATCCAGTTACACTTCTGTTGCATTTGACAGCATGGGCAATAGGACTGACATATTTAGAAAATTCTTTCTCTTCAGATGTTCAGTATGTTTTTTATTAATTGTACAAGAAAATCCACTAGAAAACGTTATGACTTAAAATGGTAAATAAGTTTTTATAGGTCTCTAATAAGGGTGTAGATCCTCTGGCAACTCCTATTCAGTACATATTAGAGTATTTATTATTCCTAAAAAAAAAAAAAAGGGGGATTGTCAATTGCCTCTCTTAAGGTGCATTTAGCCACAATTGCAGCTTTTCTTGCTCCATTAAATGGTAAATCAGTTTTACCCAGACACTATTAGAAGGTTTTTGAAGGGTTTGCAAAACCTTTAGCCCCTGTTGAGGGACCCTATTCCTACATGGGATTTAAATTTGGTGTTATCACAGCTCATGTTTCCACCTTTCAAACTTTTATTGTCTTGCTCACTATTTCATCTTCGAATTAAAACAGCTTTTATTGTAACAATTAGTTCTGCCAGATGGGTTAGTGAACTACATGCCCTAACAGCTGCCCTTCCATTTTACTGTTTTTTGTAAGCACAAAGTAGTTTTTTGTCCTCATCCTAAACTAATACAAAAAGTAATTTCTGATTTTCTTGTCAACCAAGCTATTAATCTTCCAGTATTTCTTCCCAAACCACATACCCAAAAGGTATCCTAAAATGGTATTATCTATATTTCTATCTAGATAGAACTAAGGTCTTTAGAACTTCATGTGAACTGTTTGTTTTAGATGTGGGTAACATTTTTGCTCAGATCTTATCAGATTATATATAGTAGAAATTTTATAAAATTGCCTTACAGTCACCTCCTGCTCATCAAGCATATTTACTGGCAGTAGCAACTTCTATGGTATGTTTAAAGCATGTCCCACTGATTGAAATTTGTAAAGCTGACATAGGGTGCTCAATATATATGTTTACTAATCACTGTGCAATAGATTTGTCAAAGTGGGCATCTGATCTGGCTTCTATGTCAGTTCTTCAGTCCTTATTACCCTTATCCTACTCTGAATATGGCTCACTTGACTTTCCCAAAAGAGGGATTATGCAAAAGCCACTCGGAGAAGAAATGAAAGTTACTTACTTCTAACAGAGATTCTTCTACATGGATTCTGCATAGTCACACTCCCCACCCTCCTTCCTCTCTTCTGCCAAGCTTAATAGGTCATGACTCTGTTTTAACGATGAAAGTCCCCCCTTTTCTAGGTCTGTTATCAGTACACATTGGAGCAGTAAGGCACAAGATGCACAAGTGCTCGAATGGGCAATTCTAGTAGAAAGTTGCACTGTCCACTGGCAAGAAAGTTGCACTGTCCACATATCCCAAGAAAGCAAAAAGGCAGAGTCCCTCTTAAAGAACCTCAATTACATGTAAGTAACCTTCATTTCTCTTTTCCAAGAAAGGAAGATTCAAATGAAAAGATTTGGAATCATTTGAAAACATGCAGATTTTTCAGGATGTCTTCTTTAGCGATTTTGAACCTTGAATTTAATAAGCAGATTCAGGAAAGGTTTGAGATTGGATAAATGATGGGGTGGTTGGTAGTAGGGTAAAGAAGCCTTCTGTTCCTTTGGATACTAAATTACCAGCATTCATATTCCCAATTTGATAACATTGTCTAGCTGCTTTTTAATCACTTTTTTCTTTTGCTTTAAAATACTTCTAACGGTGTGTAAGCAGGGCTTTTTGTTAATTTCTTCCTGCATTTTTGTTCTGATCATATTTTACTAATACATGTAATAAATACTAACAATTAATTAAACTTATTCTGAATTAAATTAGTCCTGACATTTATGGCATCACTGGAAAATTGCCTCCCTGAAATTTCCCAATGTATGCCAGACTACTTGTCATCATGTTATTCATTAGCTGGCTTTTTTCATGATCCATGTATACTCCACAGATTAATCCTGCATATGCTGCTGAACTCAACAGGCTGTTAAGAAGCCATTAAGTATATGTAACCAATATGTTTTAAAATTCCAAATTTATATTGCATGCACTTAGTATCCAAACCAACTAGGCAACATATTTCAAAGTTGAAAACTGTTTTAGGTAAGAATGCCAAATAGGAATAATGTACTGGAATCTTTAAGTTGCATATATCAACACAACTACAGATAAAATGAATTGAGTAATCTAAAATAACAGCTCAGATGAAACATCCATATTAAGAATTAATAGATGTGCACTTAACAAACATGGCACTTCTATGAGCCTGTACTTGTGTTTATATGCGATTGATGAAAATATAATCATATTTTGTCACTATGAATATCTTATCATTTGTTATGTTTTGTTCTGTAATTTATGAGATAGATCAGTTGTGGAACTAAATTAGGACTTTAAAATTGATTTTAACTGTGTGATGGCTGGTATTTTTGTCATGTATCCCATATCCTCACAGTCACTGATATCAGAGACAAAAATTTTTCCACTTTGAATCTCAGGTTGAATTTAGATGCCCCAGAAATTAAATATCTCTGTTTTATTTTCTATACTGCATAGCCTTGAGTAGTTTTGTAGAGTTATTGCAGGATTCACAATTTCAGCTGACAAGCCATAAGCAAACAGAAATGATGATTCACTACCCTGTGCAACTGCAAAGCATCAGCGACATGCCTCAGAATTGGAAATAGTGGACTATCTACCATAGTCATAATCATACATGTGCAGCACTATTTAAAGAGTCTAAATCATTCGTACAATAGTGGAGCTTTCCTATTGGATTCCACTATTTCCATGTTATTTTAATTTCAGTGTGGAAAAGATATATTACCCCTGATTGGTCAGAAAGGACCTGTGGAGGTCAATATTTCTCCAAATAGATTTTTCTCACTTTCTACCCCACTGCTAGGGATACTTGTTACTTTAATTTCTAAATTATAAGACATCCCTATATAGGATCCCCTTTGCACTTTTGAATATCAGATAGCTGATAATTTGCACAGCTAATATTTAAATGATATAGAAATGACATAGGCAATGAGAAACTGGACACCACCCTAAGTACCAATATTCATGACAGAGGCCAGCCAGGGCACAAGATATATCTTGGAACAATTTGGATCACTTCCAGAGACCTTTTCCTGTGCTGAAGAGATGATCAGCATGGGCTTGGCACTATAGGTCCCCATGACATCATTGTTCAAAGTGCATCTATGCTCCTCCTTACCATTAGTGATAGATTCCTACTCACCAGCTTTAAGTAGAGATCTCTTTACTCTGCCTTCAGAGACCAATCCTAAAATGAGTACAAAGGATCCTCATTATGAGCTTCTCCCAGGTGAAGTACAAGTAGCACCACTTGACATGCCTCCTTGGTTATAGTACTAAGGACCATCATACCTGAGCAGTGGTGCATCCCACATTTCCAGGAGATCCCATTCCCCGGTGACAAGCTGCCCACCCTGGATCTGGATGTGGACCCCAGGCACAAGAAACAGTGGAGAGATGACAATGACCCCATCTCCACACAAGGAGTTATCCTCATACTAGGTGACACAGTGACACCAGCTTAGCATTGGTGATCAACAACTTTCAAGTTTTTCAGGATCTCCTATCCTGCATCATGGATACGCTGGATTTTGAGACCATGTTCAAACAACAGAAACCTCACAAACTCTTTGACATTTTAAACACCACAACACTGACTGGAATTACCCACCCTATTAACAAAAGAATCCTGGAACTAGCCAAAGACTTGTGACAAACTCCATCCACTCTTCTTCCACCTTCTAAATGAACAGAGAAGAGATTTCAGGTGCCCTCACTAGGCACTTTCAATATTTTTACATCGATCCAAACCCAGGGTCCCTGATTGTTTGGACAGCATAGAAGAAACTGAAGTCCACAAAAGGCACCACCTAAGAACAAAGATGCAAAAAAGTTAAACCTTTTTTGGGGCACAAGGCATATTTGTCAGTATCACTTATACTCTGTGGCAAACTATCACACCATCTCTGCCAAGTACAGTTTCATCACTTGGAGAAGGTCAGTCCCTGTGTCTAAAAAATTCCGCAAAAGATCAGGTATAAATTAAAGAAAATCACGAAGGAAAGCTAGATAGTCATGAGACCATCACTATAGACACACATGGATGCATTTGATACAGTCACCAGGTATGGCTGCAGGAATGTCTGAGATGGGCCTTGAGTCTCCAGGCATCTGGCAAACCACAGGAGGTACAGGCTACTATAGAGGACTGCCCTGGAGATTTTCAGCCAGAAAACAGATGAAGCATTCCAACTCTCTGAGACTCAATGACAATGCTACAGTTGCTAAGGATTTGCACCCCAGCATCCTATAGGAAACCATGGAAGTATAAACCTGGCAGAGGACACTGTCCTACTCCTGAAGTCAACAGTCAGAGTGCTCACAAAGAAAGAAACCAAGGTATTCTAGAGAGCACCCATCTTCTGCTTCCTCTGCTCCCTCTGAGGTAGCCAATTTGACCCCAGTGTGACTTGATGTTTCTGTCAGTCTGAAGCCTGCATCCACCTTTGGGAACTGCCTTGCCCCATTACATTGAACCCATATGGTGATTACAGCTGACAAATGCGCAGTAGACATCCGTTGCCCACAGCTATCCTATTCATTTGCATGCCCCTCCCTCTTCACAACTGCTTGTCATGAGAGACTATTACAAACAGAAGTGGCCTTGTTCTTTTTTGTCTAGGTGCTGTAGAAGAGGGACGAGCTGTATAGATGGTTCCGCTCCAGATATTTCTTAACCTGAAGAGGGGAAAAGGGTGTCTTCATCCTAACCTAGACCTAGGGAGAGTGAACAAATACATAAGCTGCCTCACATTCAGAATGGTAACACTTGTCTCCACCACCCTATCTCTTCAGGCACATGACGGGTTCATGGCTCTCAATTTACAGGAGCCAAATTTCCATGTAGCCATATATCTAGCCCTGAGGAAATACCTAAGATTCACAGTAGGGCCCAATCATTACTAGTACAAGGTACTAACCTTCAGACTTTCCACAACACCAAGGACCTTCAGGAATTAGTAGCAGCAGTAGTAGCAGAGCATCTCAGATGGAAAGTCATTCCCATCTACCCTTACCTGGATGACTGCCTGGTTGCTCAAGATCAGATCCTGGCAGGATGTGGCTGAAAGCCTGGAATACAGTCTCTTCCTATTCTTAGCTAACTCTCTCCGTGAGCTATGAAAAATCATCTGTTCTCTATCACAGCTGACAGAGTTCATGGGAGCTTGATTGACTCTAGGTTGGCAAGAGCACACCTTCCTGCAGACAGATTCCTGGTGATGCAGTCACTATGTCTCTGGATAGAAATAAATCTGATTATGATAATATGGATGTGTTTGGGGTTGAGGCTGTGTCTAATGTCTGCATTCATCTGTGATGGCTTCAGCTCTGTTTGTAGGCTCAAAGCTTGATTCTGTTATATTGATTCTATGTGAAATACTCTTATCCTTTTGGTACATGACAAACCACCACAGCAGTTTCTGTAAGGCTTTGCATTTTGGGTATGTAGGGTGATCTGTTCACAATTAATACATTTGTTTGAAACCACCATCTGTTTGTCCGAAACTAATATCTGGTCACGGATTATCCTGTTTCTAAAGTTACCAAAGATCATTTTGTGAAACTGTTGCTATTATTGAAGTACACATTTTAAGATCACTGCTTACAGGAACATCAGCAAATGTTCTAAAAAAATTCAATGTTAAATAAGAATGTTTTGTAATAATGCTGAATGTTTTAAATTAAAAAAAAAGTTGTTGTTTCTAAAGGACACTTGTGTCTTCCAATTACAAGTTTTAAGTAAATGTTAAAAAATAAAAAAAAATAAGTGTGTGTGTGTGTGTGTGTGTGTGTGTGTGTGTGTG
>ML675604.1:83712485-83759020 GCA_007922155.1 Mesoclemmys tuberculata
GTGTGTGTGTGTGTGTGTGTGTGTGTGTGTGTGTGTGAGAGAGAGAGAGAGAGAGATTGACTGACCGACCGACCAAAGATGACGAGAAAAGGCAACAGTCTCAGATGTTCAAGGAAGCAAAAATAACAACTTTTACAACCCATATGGCTGAAACTGCCCACCCTGACCCTGGAATCCACCTCAAAAAAACAAAACCAAAATGAACTATAAATATTAACAATGGTCATGCTTGCAAAAGATGGGTGATTAATAATCACACCAGGATGCAGATACAACATGACAAAGCAAAACCTATAAAATAGCATATGAGCTTACTTCTATAAAAGGGGACAAAAAGATGATATATGAAGACACAGCACTTCCCCAAAAGACCTTGCAATCTAAGGCCCTGATGCTGAAAAGACTTACACACATGCTTAGCTTGTATGTAGTACAATTTCTCTTTAATAATTACCTATTTCTAGCTATAATGTTCAAAATATGAACCATTTCTTCATATAAAAATTGACAGAAAACTTCAGTATGAAAATTTGAAGTCTCAGATCAGCATCTGTAGTTTGCCTTTATAGCTCATTTACAAAAAGAGAAATAATAGATTAAATATAAATGAGTTCTCTCTTACTTCTCAAGTTTTGTTAATTTCCCTCAGACCTTTTATTTCTCATCCATTTCCATTCAGACCTGACTTATGTCTTTGTTTCTTTCTTACAGCTTATCCATTTATCTTTTCTTTTTGACCTTTTCTCATCTTGTTACATCTCTTAAATGTTTTTCCATTTGTCCTAGATACATCTTTATGATACATGAGAGCCAAATAAGTACTTAGATCATTTGGGTGTTACAGTTATATAACACAAGCACCTTCTGTTAAATGCACTCCATGGCAGAAAATTTTTTTGATACATCCTTAACTATACTATCAGAGTTTTACATCCATTATGATTGTTGCTTTATTTCCTAAGGATTTTATCTTTCTTTTCAATCTCATCGTACTATTTCTTACTATTACTCCTAATTTAATGACTGAAGAAACCAGTGAGAAATGTGTGTATCATTAAATTAGATATATACAAAGCAATACACAAGATCTGGTATCTTTTCTGAGTAATGCTTAAGACAGAAGAGAAAAATTACCTTTTGAGTAATGTTAGCTCTTTTCTTGTTAAAGTCTGTGAAATCATGCCATCACAGTATTTGATGACTGCAGAGAGTTAAAATGTAATATTTATCAATGTATAAAATTCACTGTATAACTAGAATAGAATATTTACTTCCATATGTACAAAAAAAATTTAAAAAAATAAAAAGGCTTGATAGTATATATATTAAGTGTGGCACTTTTTCAAAGAAGCCAAAGGAGGTCAGGTGCTCAAATCCTATTGAATTTCAATGGGATTTGGATGCTTAACATTAGAAGCATAAGAAGTTACATTCTTTAGAAAATCCCATCTCAATCCAGTTTAAATCTCATTCCTCAAACTTTATCTTGAGTTGCTATCTTGGTTCTACCCTAATTGCCCTCTTTGTAAATATGGCTGAATGATTCCCAATTACTTCTTCTGGTGTTCTTTTCAACATTATTTTCCCTGAACTTCTAATATCTATCTTCAGGTCTATTCCATTTTCCAGATGCAAGTAATGCTGGGGCAGTGTGTCTCATATTGAATATCTTTGATAAGGTTTCATGTCAAAAATCAGAAATCATATCATCTAGTTCTTTGAGCAGGGAAGTAAGAGACTCATGATATGTCCTTGATTTGTCTATTGATCTTCTGTCCTCGGACAAATCATGTGGGGGAGCATATGTGTGTGTGTATTTCCCATCTGTAAAATGAGGATGATTACACTTCATATTTATTCTTCTATATATGCAAAGTGTTTTGTGACTCTCTGGGCAGTGCAGAATATTCATTAAGGCCCAGATTGAAAAGAAAAAAGAAGTTAAATGCATGTTTAAGTCCATGCCTAATCAGCAAAGCACTTAAGCACATGTCAATGGGACTTGTTCTTAAGTGCTTTGGCAAACAGGAAATACTTTACTGAATAAGGGCTGAAGACCCAATTCAGCAAAACACTTACTTAAACATGTACTTAACTCCCATTGAAGTTAAATGTAAAATCAAGTATGTATTTAAGTGCTTTGCTCAGTCACATTAAATAGGATCATTCCCATATCAGTGACAAAAGTATTCAGTTTAACATGCGCTTCTGAGATTCCCCAGATATACTAACTTAATAAAGAAATATGCATTTGTTTTTGGTTACAGTTGTACAGTATTTTTGGATATTAAAAAAGCTAATACTTTTATTATTTTTGGTGAAATATAGGAAAAGACTGATTGATGATTGGGTGGTTTTAGCTGGTGAGGCACACAAGGAGACATTTATTTCACAATAAAATAAAATAAAAACTCACAACGATATTGTAACTTGGTAAATCAGACTGGATTTTTAGCAGTTAGTGGCGGTGTGCCTTGTAGATTTAATCCAGACAAAGCTTTTAACAAAATCAATCTTGTGAAAAGCTTCAGAGCCATAATCAACATACATCAAATCAAGGAATGTTCTGATTGTTTATGTCCTTTACTAAACTTGATTGCTAACAATTTAAAATGTATGTCCAAGGTTGTAGATGGAGAATTATGACACAGTAGTGGTAGGTGCCAATTGAATTTACAGATAACATTTTAGCCAGGCTGATTTTGATAAATTATAAGGCATTATGAATGATGGAAGCTAGATTTATGTGTATTGCCATCTGTAGTCAAAGTAGAAAACTTCAGTATCTAAACAATTTTGACCTCTATATTACAGTGTTTTCTTTTAACAAGTGCCTAACTTCGGATATATATAATATTTTAATGAAAATAAGTATTTCTTTCAGTTTACCTAATATAATACCATCATTATCAACATTTATTGAAAACTACCTCGTAACAAAACTATTAACTAAATCTATTCACCTTTTTAAGCACTCATATTATTTTGGACTTAATATTTTAAAAAAAAAGTTCTGAACAGTGATTCACATCATTAAACTCCCTTCAAATTGCCATAAAAGATTTGCCTGCTCATGTTCTTTTGAAGCAGAAAGTGTCCATTGGCATAATAGATTTTCTATAATCAGTAATGACAGGTTTATAGGTAGTAAGCATGAAAAGACACTTACTAGTGCACCTTGCAATGCGGGAATGATTGGTTTAAGTTCACTGAAAACAGTTACATTCCTGACACTTTCAAGTATGAAGCATCTGAAGCTATAAGTCTCAATAGTGTGTTAAAATGATTGACTGGTGGAAACAAATGGACATTGGAGAGAATGAATAAAAATTATTATGCGGAGTTAGGCAGGCAAACTGAATCTGAACTTTTCTTAACAATCCCATCAAATTTTGGACTCTTGAATGCTAAAGTAAAGAATTTCCATGATGTACAGTATATATGTGCATATTAATGCAAATATTTCATTTAAAATATTGTGAGGGTGAAGGCCTAATGAATGTGCTGTGTTCACATCAAATCAGCTGGTAGGTTCCACCTTTACAAAGAGATGGAATGACCATTTAAGTGTCAAGATAAATAGTAGTGCTTGCTATTTGTATACACCTTGTTTAGGGTTTGATTACTTTTAGCACTGTATGTGCCAATGACAGCTGAATCAAATGGGACTGCTTACATTTGTTCATCCATTGCAGTCATCATATGGGAGCAAACATTAGTGAACCTTTTTCCTTTGTCTTCTGTGATAGTCTATGCTTTTAGTTTGGTTTAATCCCTTTGCAGTTTGGGACTTCCATGGAGTAGCAGTCGTCTTCTTTGTCTTCATATGTGGTATCTTGATTACTATAGGTTTGCAACCATGGTAGTCCATTCTATTTGATCCTTCACTAATCTCTTTGTGGCTGAGCAGTCTTTTGACCCACCCACGATAACACATAGTCTGTCCAAGATCATCTTTTCTGTCTCATGTTTTTCTGTCATCAGTTTTCTCTTCCAGTGCCTGTTAAACACTCATCGTCTATTGAACCTCTTAAAATGTGCCCTGCAAATTGAATCTTCCTTTTCATAAGATCTCCAGCAAACATTGACTGACTGAGTTCCAATAATCTCTGTGATACACTGTACCCCAAAGCAGCGCCCTGTAAATCCATACTCATCATTTCTATACATTTGTTATATTTTATATTAAGCATGCCATGTAAGATGTCTAATGAAAGGTCATAACCTGCTAAAACCCACTGTGCTGTCAAAATATGCATATCATTAGTATGTATCACGTTTTAAGATTTTGCTGTTGTTACAATATGTTATAAACTTTCTAGCAACAGCAGAGGAAGCTCCCTGGCTCAGGAGGAGCTCAGCACTCATCAGCCAACAAAGGAGTTGTAAACAAAGGATTTATAATACAATGACAGTTGCACAAGAGTGTACAATGGAATTGCTCAGCTCTATGATTCATTTGCACAGGAGAGATTAAGCAACCTTGTAGCTCAGCAGGGCCCACCTGGACATGCTTGGACTAATGTTTAGTGGCCACATGGTCAGAAGATATAAAAGAAGGAACAGAGGTTACAGGCCTCATCCTTTCACTCCTCCGTCCACACTGAGAGAAAAAGGAATGCTGGAACACTAAGCGATAGGGTTTAGGCTTGGGAGAAGCCTGTATACTGAGAACTGGAACATTCAAGTAGGGTGAGAAAACAACTTGATCTAGCTGCTGCCTAATGTTAGAGATTTAAGACTTAGATTGGGTGTTTATCTTTTTTGGGGGGGAGGGGGTGCCTACCTCTAGTCTCTTAGGCCTGTCACTTAAAGTCCACCTTTCTGTAGTTAATAAACCTATTTTATATTCTTACATAACCAGTGTGTTTAAGTGAAGTGTTTGGAAAAATCACCACTCAGTTAACAAAAGTTGGCATATGTCTCCTTCATGCTAAGGGAGGGGCAAACCAGGTGATACATTTACTGGTCAGATTTCTGACCAAGGCAGGACAGGGCAACTTTGGGGTGCAAGGCAAGGAGCTGGGATGACCTGGTGGGTTCCCTTCTCTGAGATTTGTAAGTGGCTCTGGAAGCATTCATGCTATGTTGCTGGGTAAGGGGTTTCACATGCTGTTGGGCTGAGTGATATCAGCACCCCAAGGGATTTCCTGCTTGTCACTAGCAAAGCATTGTGAGGAAGAGCCCAGGGTGGAGAGTTAAGGGGGAAAAGCAGCACCCCTGTCCCAGGTCGTACCCTGAGGATACCCATCACAATCTCCAATGCTTTTTTGTTGATTATGGGGTCTGTGACATTCCCAAAGTGCAATCTGGACTGGTGAATCACTGTGTCACCTCAGTCTCTCACTCTTACCCTGCTTTGCTGTGGGAACCCCCTCTCCTGGGCAGCTCACACACAGCCTATAGCATGTCTATTGCTCCCAACTCAGTGAGTGAGTGCCTCTAGCCCACCAGTCATGGGATTATGCAATGGTATGACCCCAGCTATTATCTCTGGTCCCAGATGCAACCCTAGGAACTGCCATTTTACAATGTTCAGTGTTGCCCACTGAACACTGCAAGCTCCTATGTTCATCAATTTATCAAAGAAATTGATATGCACCTGTCTTGTCACTTCAAATGGAGTCTCTAACACACCTTAAGCCAAATGCACTCTTTTAGGTAAAATAATCAAACAAATTTATTAAACTACAGAAGGATTTTGAGTGATTATAAGTCAGAGGAAAGCAAGTCAGGTTTAGTCAAAGAAACAAAAGCCAAATGCATTCTAAATTAAGATGTACACTTTCAGCAACCTTACAAACTCAGATGATTCTCACCACAGGATGGCTGACTTCCTTTCCTCCAGGCTCCCTCCTTTTGGTCGGCATTTAAGTTGCTTGGTGAAGTTTGTAGATGGAAGTGGAGAGAGAATGGCAAAATGTCTCCCCTTTTTAAAATGTTCCGTCTTCCCTCTGGGACTTCACCTTCAGGGTCCAATGGGTTCATCCATGTCCTGAGTCAATGAGCATCACCTTATTGTGGCTCCAAACTGGCCAAGGAAAAGGGGGGTGGCTCCATTGAAAGTTCCTTTGATTCTTTGTTGATACCTAGGCTGATCCTTTGTTCTTGGAATGCCTTGGAACTGGGTTTGTTTTAGGTATGGCTTTGTGAGATACGAACTGCTCCTCTGCTCCAGGAAAGTTCTTCCTGCACATATTTTAAGTAGTGAGGTCACCTCTTTGGTATATCACATAGCACAGCCCCATAACCATACACATGACATTACAACAAACGTATTACTATAACAATGTTCAATACATCACAAGCATCCCAAAAACATCTTACATGACATACTTTGCATTAAACAATACACAATTACACTATAAGGATTATCATGGGGGTGCAGTGTGTCACTTTGATCTTTGATATTTTCAGAATTATTCTATAACACCATAATTGAAAGTATCGTAATTTCTTTTTTGTCAATTGTTTGAGTCAATGTTTCATAGCCACCATTAAACACAGACAAATCTAAGTTTTTAAGAGTCAGAATTTAGTCTTCAGATTTATGTCCCTTCTCAACGGATGTTTATACGTCCAGAAGGTCTCTCTTGCTCTGACTATTCTGGTGCTGACTTCAATATCTGAACTTCCATCTTCTGTCATGATGGTTCCTAAGCAGCAATAATTTCTCACTTGCTGCATGCCTGTGTCAGCATGGAAGCGCTGCATGTTCTCCCAGGATCCTTGCAAACCTCCATAGTTTTCACCCTGTCCACATTCACCTCTAGAGCATATTCTTTGGCATGGTCATACATAATCTCCACTAATTTCATCAGATCTTCTTCTGAATCAGACAACAGTACTGTCATCTTCATGGTGAATGTTATTCACTCATTTTTCATTCATCTTAATGTCTTCTTTTTCTTTAATTTAATCAAACAAACACTATAAATGTTGTCTAAAGTTCAGTGACATTATGCAACCTTGTCTCAATCTTCTTTTGATCTCAGATTTCCATTTTCATCTCCCATTATAATTGCTTTTTGATTGCAATATAACTGTTTTATTACTTGATAGATACAAACTCCTATAGATCTTAACACACTAAGCAATTCGTTGTGTTAATTATGTCACATACTTTTTGGAAGTCAGTGAAAAACAACCATATTGTTTCCCCCTTTTCAGCTGATCTTTCTAATATAAGCCTCAAGTTCATATTAACGTTTAAATGTAGAAAGGGCATGAAAAAATTGTATTGCTGTTCACCTATTTCCTTATCAATCTTTCCTTGTGTTGGTCTTAAACATCACACAAAAATATCTTAGAGGAATGAAATACTAGGCTGATCATTCTGTAGTCTTTACAGTCCATAGTGGTCATCTTTTTGGGGATTTGGAGACACAGTGAGTTTTAAAATCTTCAGGCAATTCTCCTCTCTCAGTCGTATTTTTCATTACCTATGACACACATTTCAAACCTTCATCCCCTATGCTTTTTAACAATTCAGCTGGTATTCCATCACAACCTAGTACTTTTCCATGTTTAAATCTTTTTTTATTGCTGCCATGATTTTTTATTCATTATTGGCAGCCTTACTTGACTGATGTCTAGTTGAGGTATTTCATTACCATCTCGTTTTTCGAGGTACTCTCGCCATTTCCCCTTCTTGTCTTTAGGGTCAGTTGAATGTTGTCCATTTTTGTCCTTAAGAGTGGTATTGATCAAGTTTCTTTAATTAAAGGCTCTTAACTTTTTACACATCTTATTCTGATTATTCTCTTTATCTAATTGTTCAATTTCTTTCCATTTCTCATTCAGCCATTCACACTTCGCTAATCTGCATTTATTCTTTATCATTTTATTAGTCTGTGGTATTCCTGTTTTTCTGTTGTCAGTCTTTGTGCTCTTACTTCCCTTCTTTTATCCAGCAGAGCAATGATGTCATCTGTTATCTGTAAGTTTTTCTTACCTAGCAACCTCTTCCCTACATATTTATCTGCAATTTCTTTAGTAGCATTTTTCAGACATTCCCAAGTCACTTGGTATTTGTTTTCATAATGATCTGCAACGTAGCTTCATAGTTAATTTGTATCTTGTCATAAGACATCAGAGTGTCAAGGTTCCATCCTAGATAGAGTTTGTCTTCATGTGACTTTTTTTCAATTTGGTAATGCTGTGACTGAATATCAATCTGTGATCTGCTCCAGAATCTGCACTTGACATAATTTTAACCTTCCTAACACAACACATGATTGGTCATGATAAAATTAATTTGATTTTATACTATATTCCTTGTGCTTTCTTTTTTGCTCAAAATAAATATTGCAGATAATGAGATAATATTTCTCACAGAATTCTATGAATCTTTTTTTTTTACCAAGGCCAAATAAACCAACTGCTACAAATACTCTTTCCCTACCTGCTTTTGTGTTCCAGTCTCCCATAAGAATTAGCAGTCGTCTTTCTTTCTACTACTGATTTCCATTGCTTCGTCAAAGTTTTCAGAATCTCTTTTTACATCTTCGTCAGAATCTGCAGTTCCTGGGGCATGTACTTGAATAGTTATATATTTTGGATGTACTATTTTCACTATTTTCATTATATATTCAGATGATAGATGCACTTATTTGAGTCTTCTGGCTACAGTTCTTATAGTTGCCACTGCTTTCCTGCTTTGATATCTATCTGCACTGGTGATTGTATTCTTTTCTGCATGAAAGATTTGTGACAAAGTTATCCTGACCTCTTCAGAACCTCACTTACTCCCATTATTGTAATGTCTAGCCTAGTCATTTCTCTGTAAATATTGGTTAACTTCCTGGGTTGATTCAGTCCCCTAACATTTCATGTGAAGATTCCTGCTATTGCCAGTTTCCCAAGTCTGGACAGGAAGGGCACCAGTTCATGTTGGGGGCCAGCCAGATTGCATGGCTATTGAGAAATATTAGGTGGATTGTCAAGGTATAACTTTGGGGTTAATGCTTCACAACAGCCCCAAGAATCAAATGCAGCCAATTTTCTGTGTTGGAATCCTAGCATCTAGCTGAAAGGCCTAGCCCACAAGTCAGCAGAGGACAGCAATCACCAAGGCTATATTCAGCTAGAAAAAAGATCTATTAGAGACCTGTAAGTTTCTCTTGGTTTTAGTATTTTCTCTGAACTCCTTAAGTAGTTCACCTAATGTACTCTTCAAGGTCTTCTGAGAAGAAGCTGACCTTAGTTCTGCACATGGTGATTTGCTGCATAATTGCATAATTTGTTTAATATTCCTCTTGCTGTTGATGGAATTTCTAGTTGTTCTTTTAAACAAATATAAAAGGAAATTTTAAAATACCGTTACAGGATTTCTGTTAAAAATCTAAGAGATCAAGTAACTATAAACACCATCAGCATTCTGAGTAAGCACAAAAATCCAAACTTGTGCTTACTCCTAAACATTGTAAATGACCTAATTAGCTCCAAATATGCCAAGCAAGTCAACCTGAGAATAAATTTCCATATGCTTTTTGTACTGCTACTGAATCTTCTGTATATTATTGTAGGTACTTGTGGTTCTCCAACAAGACTGATGGTGGTTGCTAAGCAACTACAGTGGTCATCTTATATGCATATGAGACATTAACTATCACATTTTCCTGATATCAAAATTAATAATACAAAAATGCAAGGCTCTAATTCAGTCACTGTTTTTTTATGATAGAAAAAGCAAGAGTAGAGCTATAATAATCTTCACTAATGGATTAATTCTTTCTAAATGGGCTCCTGGACTTCCCTATAGAGTAAGAAGGTTTAAAAACAGAGACAAAACCATTCATAAAAGGCAAAAGACCTGGGTGAAAATTTTCATTACTTTCATTACAGCTCTATGTATATGAATTTTGTAACCTACCATTATTGAATATGTAGAGATGAGTGATAGGTATGTATACAGAGAACTGCATAAAACCTGAGGTTTTGAATGTTTGCCCACCTCCATTATAGGATGCAGAATGTACAGAGAAAAGCAATTGCTTATTTTAGTATTGTATAATGACCATCTAAATACACCCTACTTCAGAAGTCTCAACCTTTCCAAATTTCTGCACCCTTCCAGGAATCTGATTAGTCTTGCATACCCCAAGTTTCACCTCACTTAAAAACTACTTAGTTACAAAATCAGACATAAAAATACAAAATTGTCACAGCACACTATTACTGAAAAATTGCTTATTTTCTCATTTTCCCCATATAATAGCATAAATCAATTTAAATATAAATATTGTACTTACATTTCAGTATATAGTATATAAAGCAGTATAAACAAGTAATTGTCTGTATGAAATTGTAGTTTGTACTGACTTCACTGATGCTTTTTATGTAGACCATTGTAAAACTAGACAAATACCTAGTTGAGTTGATGTATCCCCTGGAAGACCCTGGTTGAGAACCACTGCGCTACTTTCCCATACAAAACTACACCTTTTCTTAACTATTCAAGTACACTAACAAATGTACCGAGAAAATAACTATTTGGTTACTACAAATTCACTGATGCTACACTGTTCTTCTCTAGATTAGGTTTATGCTAGGGATCAGAGTTGAGGCAAAATCACAAACAAGATTTGGGTCGGAGAGTAGTGAACTATTATTGTGAGCATTTTGACCCAAAAATGTGAAATTTATTTATTTATTAATAAATTATTATTAGATTACCCTGAGTAATACAAATCTCATGCAATTACTTATTCTCTTGAGTTTTCTATTAATTTAGACTAAAATCTCTCAAGGAGGAATGTTTTCATGATATTACAACTACAACTGACCAAATATCAGAAAATAGGTCCAGCATCGAATTGAAACCATATTGCAAACCATGGGGATGGATTTATCTGTTCAAATATTAAAGCCCTGTGATGAAAGAGAGAAACTGCCTATCAGCACGGCTGGCGTTAGAGAGACTTTGGGCCAAGCTAACTCTGCCTCATTATATCTGCAGCCAATATCAAACCTGGGGGAGGGGGGAAAAAAGGAGGGAGTCTGGCTCAGTTAAGGAAAAGAGGTAGGAGCTAGCTGCCTCTCTGCTTGAGAGGAAGTGTCACTAGCCTATCAGGTGAGGCAGCCACCAGGGAGTAAGAACTGTCTCCTCAGCCAAGCAAACTGCAGAGGAGACTTAAGAGCCTCCAGTAACTGGTTGAATGAAGCCCAGGGACATCACAGGATTCAGCTTCACCAAAATTGCAGCTGCCCTGCCTAAGAGAGCCTGGGACTGCAGCAAGGTGTTGCCCAAGATCCACAAAAGGGAGCTATAGGAGGCAAACCATCCCAGCGACTTGAACTGTTCGGGCAACGTGCCACACTGAAGGAATAGTCATATGAAATAGCCCAGGGCAATGGTTTTAGTCCCCCTTCTGCAAGGGGTCCCTATTCAGGAGTCAGCTCACACAGGGCCCTGAGCTGGGGACCCAGAGGAAAGGGAAGGCCTAGATCTTCCTACCCCACCACCTAAAAGACTGAAGCACCTTAACCAGGGAAAAAAAGGAAACGAGGTCAGGTGTGCCACCCACGAGGGCATCCAGCCTCACAAGCACTGCGTTACAAGCCCTTATCCAACAAAGGGGAGAGAGCAAGGGAAAGCATGGAAGAAAATCAGGTTTCGCAATTAAAAGTTTAAGATGTCTTCCTTTTTTCTGGGTTGGGATCTTGTAAACTTAAGCCCAGGTTTTTAAATCATGGGATATTGGTGGACATAATGTTGATTCCAACGACAGGTGGAAAAATGGGTCAGGAATGGAATCGTGGTCAGTGAAATACTAGCCATACCCCACTAGTTCTGAAACCATTAGCCTGGAAATGAAGCTGAATATGTGTTATATTCCTTAAGCAGGGAAGAGGCTGTGTGGTGGTGGTGGGTTTTTTTAACCAAAGTTTACTGGTCCAGATTGTTGATTTGTACCTCCTGCAAATAAATGTTGAAAATTCTTAGTATAAATGAAAAGTATCTTAGTAGTAACATCAAATAGAAATACAATTGAGTTAATTGTAAATACAAGAGCCAAGGAACAGTATCCATTTTTATCAAGGTCACCATCTGAATCTGGAAGACCAGTAGCATATGTCATTTCTTTAAATTTGGCTATATTTTGGAAATTGCAGTGCATAGTTATCTTTGAACATACACAGAAAATTGGGAGGACCCTGAATTCTCGGGAATTCAAGTTCAGTTTCACTGAGGAAAAAAGGAGGAACTATTTCAGGAGACCTTAAGGTCAGATAGATCAGAAATAGCTCATATTTTTAATTAGACTAATTAAAATTCCAAACTTTTGTAAACTCTGAACATGGTAGGGGATAGACTTTTTGGCCCAGTGAATTAAAAGAGAATAATTTTTAAATCCTTATCTATCACAGTAAGCTTTCAAATTCTAGACTTATTCAAGTGATCTATAACTGAAATTCACTAACTAAAGCAAAGATTTAAAATGGAGAGGGAACTGCTCTGCCCACATTTCCTTTCTAACCTAATATACCCAAGTATATTACTGAAAACATTTAATAGACTTTGATCCATGTCTTAAACAAAAATCCCCTAATTCCGTTTTTCTATAGTTTGAAAATAAATATGTTCACTCAATGTAGTCAAAAGGCGTTTTCATTTTAGTAGCAAAACTTGTCCATTTATTTATTTATCTATTTAAAGAAAATGTAAGTTAACTCCTAGCTTTAAGTCCAAAAAAACCAAAAGCAAACAGCCCTGGTTCTAAAGCCAAGATGGATGCTTTCCACCTTGTGCTTCATCACAAACTGTAATGATCCTATAAGCCAAATTTTATCTCAGTAAGACTTTATATTCCTATTGTTTTCAAATTATGCCCTTTCTGACCCCTCAGCAACCTCTTTCCTCTTTCAGAACCTACCATTTCTGTTGTGGATGTAAAAGCAATAATAGAATTCAATTCACATTACTTTAGCATGGCGGGGCCAACATAGCTACTTAATAATCCATAAATTGACACAAGAGACTCTAAATGCAAACAGGAACATATATGTTAACAACGAAGCTGCATTTTTAAATAGTTACAATGCAGTTATGCTCTAACATGACTGAGTCAAGCCCTTTATTTTCCTTACTCAGAAAATAATTACACAATACAACCTCAGGCTACTGGGGCCATATGACCCTTTTATCTTTATGGTCCTTGATTTTAGGCATAATGAGGCTGATGTACTGACCTGTACTATATTTACGGAACCTGTTTGAACTATATTTGCAACATATATTTTGTTGTTGTAAGAATCATTTCCTGAGCCCCTACACAAAATGATGAATTATTTTTGCTTGAATAGCATACAGTTATTCTTTCATTTAACAGAGCATGGTCTAAATTCTGCCCTCAATTGCATCTATGAAACTATTGAAGTCAGTGACCCAGAATCCCATTAAAGTCAATGGTAAAACTCTATTGATTTGAACAGGGGCAGGACTGGATCCAATTAAACCAATGGTCCTCAGTATATTCTTAGTTACTCTAGGGTAAATGCACAGTAACTCTATTAATTGAGTGAGGGAATTGGAGAAGGTGGAGAGAGAATGAGAGAAATTAAGTTTCTTTTAATTTTAAACTGGCTTAACTCAAAGCAGACATTTGTCCCACTTAGTCAGTGGGGCGCCGACAGTGTAATGGTAGAATTTAGGCTATCTTGTTTCTAGAAACTCCTGCTAGGATGTCGTGCCTCTGCACCATACATTACCATGGGTTCTCATGTAATGCAACAACTGAGCCCTGGAAATACTAACAGTGGTAAAAGAAGTCCATGAAACAAAGGCAGCATACACATACTATTTAAATTAGGAGCTTCAAAAAAACAGAAAAAGCTTTTGATATGAAAATCATAATGACTTAAAATAAAAATTATTGAACTTGTCAGGATCCTAGGTAACATTATTTAAAAACCTAAGAAAACAGAGACTATTAAGCTAGGGACAAAGGATTAGCAAGCAAATATAGCTAAAAGAGCTCTGAAATTTGAATTTCAGAAAAGATGGCAAAATATTTTAAGTTATTTGTTATAAATACAATGACTTTTTTTTCTATGCAGGAGCTCCCCCCTCAAAATCGATTTTCTTTAAAGACATGAAGGTTTTAGGCATGGGTCTCTGAGAAAGTTATGATTGACTTTCATCAGTTTCTTACATTCCTAATTATGATCTCACACAGAGTAGTAGGCCTGATCCTGAAACACTGCCAGGTATGGTTCTTAGTAATAGGTGGGAAGGATGTATTATTCCATGGACCAATTCATGATAGAAAGGTAAGGAAAGTGTAATATGATTTGAAAAAAAATTAGAGTAATAATTTAAATGGTGTCACTCTCTACAACATGGCAATGGGGACTCACTTCCCTCCTTTCCCCCTCCCCTTGCTGTATTTTGATAATACAGTATCACTGTAAATAGGTCAAGTTGGGTATCATTTATAAGCCCTTTCTTCCATGAACACAAAGGTATTAAATATGACAAGTCTAGAATAATTGTAATATATATTTGAGAAAATATTTAAAAATCAAAGTTTTTTCAATTAGACTTTAACAAAGGCATGTCAAACAGGCAGCCCTAGCAAAGTTTAATTGTGGCCTTTTACTGACAGTACTGTGTTATCAGTTAATGTTCAGGGCATATCTGGATTTTTTTTTAATGTTACAGATTACTATAAATGGAAGAAGTGCCTCAAGTTGATTTGTTATCACTAGCAAAAAAGAAGCATGTCAATGATGTTGATTACAACTCTTTTAGCATAATACACAAAGCTGATAATGCGGTACTGATTAAGATGTCAGCATCCAGCCAGAAATTTCTGGAATCCATCCTCAAAGAGTATGCACATAGTTACATAACATACATTGCATAACTCAATTAATTACAAACCCAAAGTAATTTAGTTCTGATTCTGGTTTTGATCATTTGGAATCATCAGTGGGGAGATAACGAGATAAAGAGTACTGACTAGTAGCTGAGACATTGGCGAATACCACCATAAAGAATCTGGTTAAACACAATACTTGGTGGTACCTTACATGCTATAAGAAATGCACTAATAAACTGACACTGACAAGGTTAGAGAGGAGGTACATATTAAGCCACAGGAAAAAGATGCCAGGACAACTACCAGTTGTGGACGAGACTTGCCTTATATTAATTACCATAGCATGTATCAAGATGAACATCTTTTTTTTCTGCAATAAACTGGAAGCCTAAATGCATCCATTTAGCATAGTTTCAACACATGAGATAGGTGAAAAATTGTATGAAGCAGCCACTCTTAACAAGAACGTTGAATAGAAAGTGGGTGCACTGACCCAAAAGACGCGTACGGATACAACATTGTATCACATCCAGTGCCACACCAAGAATTAAATAATGTGCTGCAACAAAAGCAACCAAGCACTGTCTAGACTCATTAGGCTATCTAGGCAGTTAAATGCCAGGAAGTGGCAAATTTAAAGTTACAGGATGAATTTACTTGCACTGGCAAGCCATTCACATATAACAGACCAGAGCTGGTCAATATCATGATGAAAGCATTCTTCAGTCATGAGATAGCTTAACATGTCAGTAGAATGGATACTTTGGCCGTGACTTGTATGAAGCCTTCAAAACCCAAAGAATTATCCAAGGCTCTGTCAGTCTATTGACTCCAATCAAGAAAAACAGACTAGAGTTGTGCTCAAATGTAAAGAAGAAAGTCAGAGTGAAGGAGGCAGGGACTATTACAGAGATAAGTGCAGACAAGTCATTGTTTACTCATCTCCTGGTTATGTCCAGATATCCATGTGATGTTGGTCTATTTCAGACTTTGGGAAAGTTCAAGTTTTCTGTGGTACCAAGACTGATGTTTGATGTGATGGAACAGTACATATGTGTCAGGTGAAAAGGAAATGAATGCACTTCTTTCGTGGTCTTCCTAAGGCAGCACTTATCGACAATGTGACCAGAACCTTATGCCAGCAGAGGCCTTTCAACATAGCAGTCTTAGTTGGTATGACCAAAGTACATGCTCTTGACAAACCAGGAACTGTTAACACCTACTAAGATTTGGCTGAACACTTCATTATGAGGCTACAGAGAAAATACTGGACCTTTGCAAAGAAGTCCACCTCATGGGTATGCAGAAGAATCAATTAAAAAATTACCAGAAGGAAGAATGGTGCGATGCTGGCTGAATTATGGGGACCATTTATGATATTATTTAACATCAGTATTTCAAAATTGACACCCACAAGAGGTCTATTCATACCTGCTATAAAGAAGGCAAATTATTGAGCAACGGAATGGTTCTGGGATGATCAAGCATATCCAAAACTATCCTCCACTCTATCTGTGATATTTGGTAGCATTGTGTTTGTGGGAGAAGGGCTTTTGAATGATAACCAACTTGACCCATTTCCAACAGCATTGTATTATAAAAATTGCTACCAATTCGAAGACTGGGAGCTTGGAGAGGCAGAAGAGGGGGACAGCAAGTTCCCCCTGACATGCCACGGAGGGTGACACCATTTAAATTCTGATTATGTAGATGTTTACAAATCAAAATATCCCTCCATTACCTTTCTGTCATTAACTTGCCCATAGAAAGAGATTTTAGTACAATATGTTCCCAGAATCTCTGAGAGGCCCAGTCAGTGTCCAGTGACTGGTACTACTCACACTAGTAAGCACTGTGTATGATACTCAGCATTTGCAGGCTTCAGCCAAATAACTGTCTGCTACTCTAAATCCAGAATATGCTAAAACACTTTAGTTCTGTTTCTGCAGAACAGGAGTGAGAATTACTCTATAATCCAGTGATGCAGGCATTCAACTGGCATGTGGAAGACTCAAGTTCAAATCTCTGTCCACAATGACTGATAAGTATTTTATAGAAAGTGGAACAACCCCAACATGCCATAGTCCAGTGGTTAGGGTGCTCTCCAGAGAGGTAGAAAACAAAAGCTAAAATCCTTGTTCCACATTGGATAGAAGGGGGATATGGAGCTGGCTCTCCTGCCTTCTTGGGTAAGTGCCATTCCCACTGGACCAAAAGTTATAAACAGCACACCATCACTGCAGTTTTTTGCAAGAAAAGGTTGTGGATCCCAACAGGTGGAAAGGTGCCTAAATGTTAGACATTTCGTGGATCCTTTTGTGGATCTAAGTTTATGTATTTGAAAAAACACGTATTTCACTCCTGGGTGCTATGCATCTTTCTACTAAATATAATAGAGAACTATACAGCCTCAGATGCATATGCATACACAGCTATCCAGAACTCTGAAATGAACATAGCTGCATTTATCTAGGTGATTACATAATCAACTAAAGTCCCAATGTTGAGTTAAAAGGTAGAGAGTTCTAAGTTCAATGAAATTGATAAATAAGTCCAGTTAGTCAAGACTGCATCTGAGAGACATGAGATGGTCATAGCAAATTTCATGAAAAAATAATGCCCTCTAATGTCCTTGTTACTTTTGAGAATAAAATGAGGATTATAAACCTGAGGATTTTATATGTATAAAGAGTGTAAAGCCAGAAACATTTAAGAATATTTCATACCTTATTTTTGTGAAGTTTTGGATCTCAGTTTGCTTTAAATTTCATTTTAATGTAGGCATTTATTTGTTTAAATAATTTCACATTTTTTTCTATTAAGAGATTAAGATGGATTGCTCCAGTTGCTCTGAAATCTGTGTTTTCACTGAATTAGGGATGGTCCTTTTTCTCGCTGATGATGTGTTTCCTAGAGTTCCTAGAATATTACAGCCAGGTAGTGCTTCATTTGGAAACATTTAGAACTGTGTTCAACCAGCTCACACTTTGTGTATCTTAACTTATTCATACTGACTACAAGTCCCTGATCCTTGGAGAATAATGGAAGTATAATCCCTTTATGACTGAAATAAAGAAGACTGCATAGAAAATCAATATGCTGAATGGCATCAACAACAATTATATTGAGTAGTTACTATACTTTGCTAATGCTAGAAAGACCACTGTAAGTAATACAGACATTGTACCCAGCCATGATGTATATCATACTCCAAATCTATACATAAATTGAACTAAACCCAATTACCTGCAGAACCCCTTTCTAATCCTGCTCTCCTTCAATTGGCTCTGGCACTATAATTATAGTTCCTCCCCATAAAAATTGTACAGCACATTCGCACCTGTAACAATTAAACACGTAGTCAATATTTTGAGATATACTATAACATAATAACAAAATAATTTAAGAAAAATCCTAACTCCTAGAATATTCACGTATAACCAACGATTTTTTTTAAATACATGCTTCCACATACTGTTGCAGACATATCACAATAAATATCCTCAAGAGGTGACTATGCCTTGTTCTACTCAATGTTAAATACAATGTGCAACCTTACCAATAATTCTAATCAATCAGAATAAGGTAAGGGAAGTATTATTGCACATGGAGTAATTAAACATTCATGAAGTTTTGTAGGATTTTATCGGGTCTGAATGACTAGCCTTATGATCTTTGTTCGTATATCTAGTGACAATCCGTCTATATTTTGCTAAAGTAATATGACTATAATATTGTCAGGAATGGTCTGGTTATTACCTAGTCCTGCCTTGACTGCAGTGAACTGGATTAGATAATCTATTGAGGTCCCTCCCAGTCCTACACCTCTATGATTCTATGAAACTTACAAGAGAAAGTGTGCAAAACCTCATAAACAATCCCTGTACTTTCCTTTTCCATGAAATCTGATACCATACATTCATTCCTACCACAGTAAATATGTAGAATATTAGCTCAACAATGAAATTCTACCCTTAAAAGACATTAAAAGTGTCACAGTCCATATATTTTTCTTTTAGCATATAAATAAGTAACAATTAGTAGCTATAGCAATGGCTGCTTGGGCATACTTTCAGATTTTCTGTTTGCGCAGGATTTTTCATCAAACCTCAACATTTGAGTCAGAAATATTTTTGCATGAGGTCATCTGATACTGTGAGAGGAAAAGGAGAATTGACCTAATTAGTTTTCTATGTAGAAACTGTTCTTAGTGAGCAAGACTCAGAACTCTGTGTAAGATTTTGATCATTGTACCCATTGCTGTCTTTAAATAGTTTCCAGTTCCTTTTGATGGATATGTAGGTGATTGGTTTTTGGAGGTATCTAGAATACTATATCTGACTTTAAAAATTTTTTATCACAAACACTTCATGTTGGGACAGTGACATCTGGAATAGCCAAAAATAGATTTCTGGGTGTGAATGTTAACCCAGATCAGCTGATTCAAAGTCTGTAGGTGTAATAGACTCATGATCATTAAGCTAGTTTATTAAACCTTATTTTTTAACATGCCAATTATATTTTTTCTAGCACTGGCAGACTGAAGTGACTACAGGCTTTGCAAGCAAGCACTAAGCATAAAAAACCTCACTAATATCTTTAATCATAAACAGTTTCTGCCAAATCTGTGTGCTTTCTGTGGAATTTTGTCTTTAAGTGCTGGATCTTTTCAGTTGGTTATATGTCCATAACTGTGAAGTTAAAAAAGAATTTTTTTAAAAAAATGCAGTTTTATAGATAATATCATGACACAATATAAATACTACTGTTAGTATATTAATATCTGGACAAGAGGCTGGCCCTGAATGGAACCAGTATTTCATAGCATATGTCTCTATACTTTAAAACAAACACTTTATAATGATTTTTGTCTGCATAATTAGCAACTCATTTATTGACTCTTTATTGTACTGTTAGTACAAACATAATAAATTTCAGAAGAGGTGGATTCTCTCCTTCAATATTCAGACCCGTAACATAGTATATGCTGCATTTGGTTCATGCATGAACTGAGCCATAACAACCAACAATTGTGCCAGAAATAACTTTACTTATATTTAACTATCAGTGAATCACGTGATTGGTTCTTCAAGGGAAGCAAGAGCACAGTATAGTAAGTGCCCAATTAAAACAATTAAAACATAAATACTAGTAGTTTGCAAAATCTTTGTACTAGTCTGCATCTGTAGACATGAGAAATATTTTCAGATTCAGAGCCTCACAGGAGGTGCGTATCATAATTTTGACTGAATTTTTGTTCTTGCAAGCCCTATCTTGAGTCTAGCTAAGCCACATACATTATATACATATATATTGTCTTTAAGGATGCACCAGTAAACGTACTTAATGTCAGCAACTTTTCCACAAAGTGGTGCAGTTGCATTTTTCTAGTTGAGCTAATTGGTGGAATTCATTTATCATAGTGATGCTAATGAGAGAAGCATTTAATGTGCTTTTCTCAGTGGTAATGTAGAGACAAGAAAAGCATAAAGGTTTTTAAATTTATCAGGTCAGTTGACCCGCTTTTATGTGGCAATCAACAGTAGTTTTTCATTGCTTTTAGGGAGGACTTTCTGTCAGTCTAATTTAACCATCAGTAGGAGATACCAGAAGAAGCCTTGGCACAGGGCCTCAGCAAGAATTTACAAAGCCCAGGAGAAGATAGTGAAGTGGACCCTGATGGATGTGGGGGGGAGCTAAGGAGGCAGAGAAGTTTTATGACATCTAAAAGTGTAGGCAAAACTGCAAATTGAAGTATTGCTCAGAACCAAGTTAGAATAGCAGGAAAAGGTCATGTTATTAGTAGAGTTTACTGGCAGCATGGACTTCTTCAAAAGTCCAGCTGCAAAGGGGGTGGAGAGGCGGGACACTCACTATTGAATTTAATGTTTTCAAACTTTGAAGTGATGCACCTAAACCCATAGATACTTACTGAGAGAATGGCTGTTTTCAGAGATGCTGAAATACTGCAGTTCCCACTGGAGTCAGTGAAAATGTGGATGCTTAACATTTATGATAATCTGTTATTTAGTACCTAAACATGAGTTTGGTGCTGAACTTTAGGCACCTACACTTGGAAATGTTGCCCTTAGTTTTTAGACATGGAAATGAATATATATCATATTATAACTGATTCCAAAATAATGCAAGAATTTCCCTATTATTAGATAATAGTTCCAGTACATTGATTATACCAATGCCAACATTTTGTCTCCAAAATATACCATATTCCATAAACCCAGCACTCCCAGACTTCTTCACCTCACAGAGACCGTATACAAGACTGGTGAGATTCCTTCTCGCCAGCCTTTTCCCAACCCCTGCAAACCAAAGCCTTTATAGCAGCATCTACAATTGAAGCCACTTATTCCACTTCATACTTCTTGGTTCTAAATTTATAGAGTTCTCTGCCATCATGTTGTTTGGGGTCTTCACTATCTGTCACAAGTTCACTAATGATTCCATGGCCACATACATTCACTATGGTTGTCAGTTAGAAACTTTCAGTACCAAAACCAAAGGCCTCTGCCTCTTAATAAAAAACAGAATTCCTTCAGATGAATGTAAGTAGCAGGTTCTTATGGATGTTGGAGGCAGCTGCTAGACAGAGACAGGAGTGCATACTCTAAGCCACATTCTCCATGGTCAAGCTTGTCTTGAGTATTTGGAATCTTCATAAGTTTAAGTCCCACCTAGTGCATAATTTGGTAATGAGTTGAAGTTTCTAAACAAAACACATTTTTTTTCATTTCAAAATGTTGACTTGAAATTAAGAATGTCAAATAATTTCATTTCAATCCAAAATGTAGATACTTTTCATTTCTGACATTTCCAAATTCAAAAATGTCAATTTTTATTCCAATTCAGCATGGAAACTAATTTCTTAATGATTACAGCTCTATACTCTATACTTTAAAGGCCAGCCCTATACTCTAAATTTTGTCAGCATAGCTATGTTAGTCAGGGGTGTGAAAAACACACCCCAGTTGCCATAGCTATGCTGACAAAACATGATGGGTAGATGCAGCTTTACCAGCAAGAATCCTTGCTAGTTATAAGCTGCATCTCCATTAGGGATTTTTCCAGTACAGCTATACCAGTCCAATTGTATTGGTAAAGCCTTTGTAATGTAGACTAGTGCTCAGTTTGCCAAACTGATTGATTTTGACAAGTGAGAAGCAGACTCTTTCAATGCTGGGAACAGTCAGGGACTTAGCTCCTTAGACTGTTTTCTCTCCCTTCTAGAATCCCTTCTGTCTTGCCTTGCTTGAGCTTCAGCCAGCTGTTTTTTATCCAAATGCTTCTCTCATGCCTCTCTCATGCCAGATGTGACATCTGTTGAACATATTATTTGAGAATGAGATGTAACCATGGCTGTCATCAGTGTACATGTGGCATTGGAGCCCCTCGAGTCTAATAGCTCCCAAGGTTCTCATCTATTCGTAACAGCTACAGATATTTGTTAGATGAAAACTGTGGGAGAAATCATTAGACATTAAAGGCTCCAATGCCACCTGTACACCGACAACACTCATAGTAACATCTCATTCCCACTTGATGTGATCAGCATTGTTGCACAGATGTCACGTACCAGCATGAAAGCAACATTTGGATGAAAAGGAGTGGGAAGAAGACTGATACCTGTACAACTTCATCTGGACTGTGAGGTCATGTCTATAGTGCTGTGAGAAGTGAGCTTCCAAGCCTGTGTGGACAGAGTCATGCTAGCAGGAATCACCCTATTGCACTAAAAATATCTGTGGGTACTGTGATTTGGGCTGAAACCCCAGAGACACTGTAGACATAACCTGAGATCCCTTAAAACTGATAAAAATTTCTGGAGGAGTATCCATGTTAGTCTGTATACAGCAAAAACAATGAGAGTCCTGTAGCACCTTAAAAACTAACAAATTTCTGTAGTCATAAGCTTTCGTGGGCTGCAACCCAGGGTAGCTCCACTCTTTTAGTTACCCTCTCCTCCCTACATCTTCTGTGAGCAAAGGGACAATTCTTCCCTGCTCCCTTCCATTCTTCTCTCAGTCCCTACACCATGTGGCCTGGGAATGGGGAGAGGACCTCCTACAGTCCCTCTTCCAGACCAGGGAGAGTGAGGGAAGAGCTGTAGGAGGTGCAGAGGAAACGGAGGTGAGACAGAGTGATTGGAGGCTAAACTGATTTGAGATTGAGAGACCGAACTGATGTGGGAGAGAATTGATGGAAGCCTGGAGGCGGGGGGAGAAAATAGGAAACAAAGGATAGGACTAAATGGTCAGTTTTCACAATGTTAAATGATAAATAATGGGGTCCCACAAGGATCTGTATTGTGACCTGTTCTGGTCAACATATTCATAAATGATCTGGAGAAAGAGGTGAACAGTGAGGTGGCAAAATTTGCAGATGATATAACTAGTCAAGATAGTTAAGTCCAAAGCTGACTTCAAAGAGTTAAAAAAGGAACTTGCTACAAAATAGCAGATGAAATTGTATATTGATCAGTGCAAAGTAATGCATACTGGAAAAACTAATCACAGCTATATATACAAAATGATGGGATCTAAATAATCTAAGAATGAGATCCTGGAGTCATTGTGGTTAGGTTGCTGAAAGCATCCACAGTGGTAGTCAAAAATGCTAACAGAATGTTAGAAAGCACTAGGAAAGGGACAGATAATAAAACCGAAAAGATCATAATGCCACTATATAAATCCATGGTATGCCAACATCTTGAATACTGTGTGCAATTCTGTGTGCAAATCCCTGAGCTTGGCATTTTCAGGTGATCTAACCTAGGCATGGATGGGTCACAGGTCTAGTAACTGTTATCTTAATTTTCCTTGGAGGAGAGATACATTTACCCCATGTATCTCTACTTTTGTTTTCTGTTTGTTTCCCCCTAACAGCCTTCTTTGATTTAACTCCATGCAGGCGGGCAAGATAACACCAAGATGGTACACTGAGGTGCATATGATGTTCATAAAAAATAATACAGAAAACTGCCTCATTTTCCACATAAGCATACTCAAGAATATCATAATTTTAATGAAGAATATTTAACTTTGAATTTGATTGCATATGTGAACATGAACTATTTTATGTAGTGAAAAATTTTGAAGAATAGCAACACTGATCTAGTTACAGTCTTACTTAACCTAGAAGAATTATACAATCTATCAAAGTCCCTGGCCCCTTGCAGTGGTGAAGAAGTGAACACTAAAGAAAGTTTATTAATAACTGTTGTTTTTCTTTGCTTGAGAGTTCCTTATGGGCTACACTGGAAACAGTTTTGCACGTTAACTACAATGTATTGTTGTATAGTATGCCATATCACAGGACATTTCAACTTTGGGAGAAAAGCGTGACTATAATTCTTAGCTAGTCATGTAGCACAGACCTCTCTGACAGACTAAAACATAGATTCTCTGTAACTGTGGGTTCACTGTGTGGAACCAAAGGTGAGGAGCATTACAGCATAATAGCACTGCATCTAGAAATAGAAATAATAGCTGAAAATCAGTGTTGTGTTCTCTTTAAGGCACTTTAGTTGAAAAAGCTATAAGTAAAACTCACGGAAGAGTGTGAAACTACTTTGAAAACAACCTAAAAATAGCAATTACAAGTGGAAGAAAAATAACCAAATTAAATGAGGGTTGTGTTACGAATGGAACATAAAAAGCCCTTTGCCATGACGGTCTTTTTGGGCTCTGTGAAATGGCCCCTGTTCCCTGCCTCCCCATTTGAGAATGGTAAAGAAAGTGACAATCATTAGTGATTAAACGTAAAAGCTTAAGTAAATACAGTTTTGAAAAACAAGTACAAAAGTAGGAGGCAACTGAAAAGTTAAGCTTTCTGCAGAACAGTAACTCTCAATTGCAGGGACTGCTACTTGTTTTGCATTGTCTGAGGTTCTACTATGCCCAAATGAGGCAGAGAGGCATGGACATGCACCTATCCAACTATACTTCCAAACCACCAGCAAAGTTCACCAGCCACAGAAAACAATGAATGCTGCACACCTGCTAGAGAGGCACAGCAGGCATGCTTCCCTTGCAGGAGGTGGTCTTTAGAGGTATTCTGTAATTCCACTTTGCAGATGCACCGAAAGAAAAAGAAATGTCCTCACACACAATCACTCCTTTTGTGTGGTTGGGAATGCTGACGGAGAATGGAGTGACAGAACTTGGCAGAGGGTGATTAACGTTCTGATTCTGGTATTCCAATAATAGTAATACCATCTTTGAGTGAAAAGTTTTTATTCTTAATTATCTAAATTATCTAAATATTAAATACAATTCCAGTAGTACTAATTCCAACTCTAAGTACCATGTATTTGTTATGAAGAATCTAAATCTTACATAGATAGTCAAAATATTTTTTGTAATAAAATACAGGAACAATGGCAGTAGCAAAGAAGTCACTAAACCCCAAAAAACTCCACCTGATTCCACTGCTTTCCATCTTGTGTAGTCATTTATGTCTATGAAAATGGTTATGTTTTCCACACTTTGCAGATATAAGTGACTACACAAACTTCAAGACAGACTGTGATGTAATCTCCAGAACAAGGCAATATTTTATTTCCAAGAGGATGTACTCAGTAAGGGAAGTATTGTCCGCATCTCAAGTAGGCAATCTTACTACCAAATATCAACGAGTTGCTGCATTTAAAAATTAATCTGAACCCAAATCTCTGAT
This sequence comes from Mesoclemmys tuberculata, assembly GCA_007922155.1. Taxonomy (NCBI): domain Eukaryota; kingdom Metazoa; phylum Chordata; order Testudines; family Chelidae; genus Mesoclemmys; species Mesoclemmys tuberculata. The sequence continues at coordinate 83,738,003 of ML675604.1, forward strand.
CATGAAATAGTTGATGTATGCTGACAATTTGGTCAACACAGATAATGCTTATGCCTGCTTTTGGTGATGCTGTTGTACCTCCTAATGGTGATTATTGAAGTTAGTGAATGGCCAAACATGTAGAATGTGTGATAGGGATAATGAAAGAGAGCAGGAGGACATATTAGAAGCCAATAAGGAGGGGTTTCAAAATAGTGGTGCTCAAGAGGAACAGCTGGCCCCTTGCCTTGTGTTGGCAGTTAGCCTAATTTATTTACCTCTTCTGCTGCCAAGTCAGGGAATGAACCTGTTTGGCAGGGCTTGAAGAGCTTTCAGGTCAGATAGCAAAAAAATCTAAGTAGATATTGGCAGCATGAGTCATTTGCTTGGAAGTACTGAATTTCCAGTGGCAAAGGTCCAAACAAACAAAAGAGGAGTTACAAGTGAATGAGGCTTGTACTAATGTCAGCATTTAAGAGTTTGACTGAACTTATTTTAAGACATGTACATAAAGTCTGATATGCTGTAGGACATTCACTGCAGTTAGCAATAGATTGTTTAATAAAACATTAACGTTCAACACTCTAGAGGAGATTTTCAAAGGCACAAATTACAGCAAGGCACCTAACTCCCATTAAAATTTGCTGGAGTTGGAATCTTAACTTCCTCTGGTGCCTTTGAAAAAATCTCTGTGTTCCCTGCTTAGATATTTAAGCAGATAGGGGTTAGACATTTTCTGTGTAACCTATAGCACCATAGTTTATAGTTAAATGGGAATGTTCATTTAACCTATTTTATTTTTATCCTGCATTGTCTGGCATATTAAATTAATCCAAAAAGTAGGAAACTGACCTTGATTTGGGAATTGATGGGGAAGCATTATGGTTGAAGTTTTCAATGCCAGATAGGGGGTCTAGACATACAACTCCCATTAAAGATAATGGCCATTGTTGCACCAGAAGAATTCTTCCCTGACTTGATCTGCAGCTTCTAGAGTTCCTTTACACTACTCTCAGTCCTTTACTTGGTGTACAGGGACTTGAGCAGGGCTGAGAATCTTACTATGTGAATTTAGCTCTTTTATTGTTTGCAAATATACTTAAGGACTGAGATTTTTACAAGTGTGTTACAATCGTCATGAACATATTTCAGCTAAGGGTTGCTCATTGACATATTCTTGGTATATATACTATTGATTATTTGTGTCATGTAGTAGGATTATTGTCTCCTGGTTAGATGACTGAAACATTTATAAAAGAAACAAAATCAAAGAAATTTCAAGATGGGTACATACATAAGACCATAAGAATGGTCTTATTGAGTTCTGCCAATAGTCCATCTAGCCCACTATCATGTCTTCCAACAGAGGCCAATGCCAGATGCTTCAAAGGGAATAAACAGAACAGGTACATCATCAAATGATCCATCCCCTATGATCCAGTCCCAACATCTGGCATTCAGAGGCCTACGGACACCAAGAGCATGGGGTTGCATCCTTGACCGTCTTGGAAAATAGTCATTGCTAGACCAGTCCTCCATAAATTTATCTAATTGTCTTTTTATCCAGTTATATCTCTGTCCTTCACAACATTGCCTGGCAATGCATTACACAGGGACACTGAGTTGTGTGAAGAAATACGTCCTTTTGCTTTTATTCATTTTCTTCATACCATTCATGATTTTATAGACCTCTATCATATCCCCCTTTGGTCATTTTTTTTTCCAAACTGAATAATCCCAATATTTTATATCTCTCCTGACATGGAAGCTGTCCCATACCCCTCATCATTTTTGTTGCTCTTCTCTGTATTTTTTACATTTCTAATATATCCTTTTTTGAAATGGGGTGACCAGTATTCAAAGTGTAGGTATATCATGGATTAATATAGTGACATGCTGATATTTTGTCATATTTTCTATCTCTTTCCTAGTGGTTCCTAACATTCTGTTAGCTCTTTTGACTGCTGCTGCATATTGAGCAGATGTTTTCAGAGAACTATCCACAATGAATCCAAGATCTCTTCTTTGAATGGTAACAGCTAATTTAGACCCCATCACTGTATATGTATAGTTGGGATTATGTTTTCCAATATGCATTACTTTGCATTTATTCGTATTGAGTTTCATATGTAATTTTGTTGACCAGTCATCCAGTTTTGTAAGATCCCCTTGTAAATCTCTGCAGTCCGTTTTGGACTTAACAATCTTGAGTAATTTTGTTTCACTGCAAACTTTGCCACCTCACTATTTACATCTTTTTCCAGATCATTTATGAATATCTTGGACCACAGTGGTCCCAGAAGAGATCCCTGGGAGACCTTGCTATTTACCTCTCTTGATTCTGAAAACTGACCATTTCTTCCTGCCCTTTGTTTCCTGTCTTTTAATCTGTTATTGATCCATGAGAAGACCTTCCCTCCTATCCCACGACTACTTACTTTGCATAATAGCCTTTTCTGAGGGACTTTATGAAATGCTTTCTGAAAGTCCAAGTACACTATATTCACTTGATTGCTCTTGTCCACATGTGTGTTGACACTCTCAAAGAATTCTAATAGAATGGTGAGGCATAATTTCCCTTTACGAAAGCAGTTCAACACAAACACACTTCAACACAAACACATTTACAAGAGTATTTGTCAAAATATTTGTCAAACTTCTACTTTCTTCCAACACTTGTTTGAACAAAAAAACCCAAGTATAGGAACATTCAGAGAAAACTAGTGTTGTGAATCTCATTACACTTTTAAAGTATATTAGTGGTTATTTGATTCACTGACCATTGTTCATTTCTGTTTTGTAGCACCTGTACAGCTCTGTCACTGTTGAGATGCCTGTTCACCACAGAAAGATTTAGTGATCAAACAAAGAGCATCTCGTCCCACACCAACATATGCCATCAGGAGTAAAATCAACATTAATTTACAATTTGTGCAATTCCTTTGTTTGCAGTGGGGTTGCATGAAGTATAAATCATCACACTTCTGGGCCAATGCTGCACTCAGCTGTGTAGCTGTAACTCTCATTGAAATAAACAAGAATTGCACCCTATACCTGAGGGTAGATTTGTCCCGGCGACTCTAATTTTGCATGCAAAATTTCTTTAAGGGCTTCATTCCCTTCTAACTTACACCAGCCTAACTCTGTTAACTTCAGTAGAGTTACTACATATTGATTTACAGTGGGATAAGAGAGTCCAATCTAGTAAGTGACCTCAGTTGCTGTTGAGCACGTAGAAGACCAAATGCTGAACTCTGTTCATGTAGAAACAAATAGTATGTTTCAGTTTGAAGGTAGGAAGATGAAACAATTAAAAATCATAAGTGATTTATTATATATTTTAGCTCATCTTTTTTTTAAAGTTATTCAGTTTTTAACCAATAACAATATGGGAAAGTGTTTAAAGATTCATACATTATAAGGCCAGAAGAGACTATTGTGATAATCTATTCTAACCTTTTTTATAACACAAGTCACAGAACTTCCTATTTGAACTACAGCATATCTTAAAAAAAAAATTCAATCTTGATTTTAAAAATTCCAGTGATGAAGAATTCTCTACAAACCTTGGTAAATTGTTCCTGTGGTTAAGTACTGTCACTAATTTTTTTTTAAAAAGTACCTTATTTTGCATCTTAATTTGTCTTCCTTCATCTTCCAACCATTGGATCTTGCTATACCTTAGAGGAATCTTTTATCTAGCCAACAATCAAATTTGTTCTTCACATGTAAGTAATTATATGCTGTAATCAAGTCACCCTTTAACCTTCTCTTTGATAAGATAAATAGATGGAACTGCCTTGAATCTTTTATAATAAGGCATGTTTGCCAATTCTTTTATCCTTCCAGTGGCTCTTATCTGATCCATCTCCAATTTTCCAATATCCTTCTTGAAATATGAACACCAGAACTAGATACAGTATTTCCCTGTTTATATATTCAAGGATCACATTAGCCTTTTGGGCACAGCATTGCACTGGGAGCTCATGGTTAACTGATTATTTTCCAGGCCTCCAAGTCTATTCTGGATTTGCTGCTTTCCAGGATCATCTTCCATCCCATAAATATAGCCTGATTTTTTTGTTCCTAGATGTATGACCTTATATTTGGCCATACCACAATGCATATTGTTTACCTGTGCCAAGCTTACCAAGTGATCCAGATCTCTCTGTATCAGCCATCTTCATTATTTACCATTTTGACAATCTTTGTGTCATCTGCAAATTTTATCAGTCATGATATCCAGCTCATTTCCTTTTACTTTCTTTAAACAGCAACAACAAACATAGGTTTCTATGGTTCTAAAAGACTTTCATTTCACCTCTTTGAGAATGTTTTTGTCAGTCTGGTTTAAACAAATTGATCTTTTTCCTGTTTCCATTTGTAATCCGTTCAAATAAACACCACTGCATTTTTTAACATGTAATGTACTGTGAAATTCTACTCAGTGCTACTTGGGTGGCCACTATCTATACGCTTTTGTCACCAAAAACAACTTTCCTGCCTTTAATTAATAAAAGAAAATTAAAATATTGAAATAAGGAATTCATTGTTCATATGTTTCATGATTAAATCCTTTAATAATATATTGGTTAAAAAAGCATGAGTATTTTTGTTTGAATGTATGTCAACAAAGGATAAATGATTTTGAAATCTGTTTGAAAGGTGCTTACTTCTAGTTAAAAGCACAGCTGGTTCGTAAAACCTCTACAGTCCTGTACATAGGATCATAGAAATATAGGACTGGAAGGAACCTCTGGGACCTCATTGAGTCCATCCCCTGCACTGAGGCAGGACCAAATATATTTAGACCATACCTAACTGATATTTGTTTACCTGAACTTAAAAACCACCACTACATTGGTAACCTATTCCACTACTTAACTATACGTATAGCTGAAAAGATTTTCTTAGTATCTAACCTAAATCTCTCTTGCTGTGATGAAGCCAATTACTTCTTATGCTACCTTCAGTGGACATGGAGTTCAATAGATCTCCATAATTTTTTTCAGACCTCCTATTATTTTTGTTACTGTCCTCTGGAGCAGGACCCAAGCATAATTTTTTCAGGCCCAGTGCAAACTTGTAACATGGGCCCCTTCCTACACCACAATCCCTCATCCAATACATACAACCTCATGAGCCATGAAATTATTTTCCTCATGGTAATGGGGTTGCAGCCTGGGCTGGGCCTCCCCAGAGCCTCTGGGCCCTGGTAAAGTGTACCCTTCTCCCTCCTGCATGTGGGGGCCCTCCTCTGGAGTCTTGCTATTTTGAACATATCTTTCTAAAAGTGCATGCCCAAAACTAGGTACAGTCCTCCAGCTGAGATCTCTTCTGTGCCAAATAGTAGAGCTGAACAATTATTTCCTAGGTATTACATATGACCTTCCTGTTAATAACTCTAAAATGACATTTGCCTTTTTCACAATGGCATCACATTGTTGACTTGTATTTAATTTTTGATCACGTATAATGACCAGACCCTTTTCATTAGTGCAACTGCCTCTCCAGTTATTCCCTGTTTTGTATTTGTGCGTATGATTTTTCCTTTCTAAGCTTAGTATTTTTTCACGTGTCTTCATTAATTTAATCTTGTTGATTTCAGACCAATTCTCCAATGTGTCAGGGTTGTTTGAATTCCAATCCTGTCTTCCAAAGTACTTCCAACCTCTTGCAGCTTGGTGTCATCTGCAAATTTTAAAAGTGCTCTCTTTACTCTGTTTTCCAAGTCATAAATGAAAATATTTAATAGTACTGGATCTCTGGAACTCTACAATATATGTCCTTCCAGTTTGACAGCTAGCCATTGATAACTATCCTTTGAGTATGGTCTTTCAAACACTTTGTAACCACTTTCAAACGAAACCACGTCTTCCTAATATGTATATGAGATTGTCCTATGGTACCCTATCAAGAGTCATACTAAAATAAAGATATACTATGTCTCCTGCTTTGTCCTTGTTCACTAGTCCAGTAATCCTATCAAGGAAGGAAATCAGTCAGTCTTGGTTTGGTTTGTTCTTGAGAAATCCATGCTGGCTATTACTCATCACTTTATTATCCTCCAGGTGTTTACAAATTGATTAATAAATTTTTTCCAGTATCTTTCCAGGCACCAAAGTTAGGCTTACCAGTTCACAATTTCCTGGGTCCCGGTTGTTTGTCCTTTTAAGATAGGCACTCGTCCTTTATGAGTTCTTGAAGATTACCACTAATGGTTCAGAGATTGCTTCATCTAGTTCCTTAAGTATTTTAGGGTGCTTTTCATTAGGCCCTGCTGACTCGAATACATCTAATTTATCTAAATATTCTGTTCTTTCCCTATCTGGCTTGTGTTCCTTTCACCTAGTTGCTAATATTAATTGTGTGAAGCATCTGCCCACAATTAACCATTTTAGTGAAGACTGAAGCAAAATAGATGTTAAACAGCTCAGCTTTCTTGAATTCATCTGTTATTAACTCTTCTTCCTAACTAACTAGTGGATCTACATTTTCCACATCTTTCTCTTCCTCCTATTGTATTTATAGAAATTCTTCTTATTGTTTTTTTGTCTCTTGTTAGTTTTTCTCATGTTGTGGCTTAGACTGCCTGATTTTGTCGCTACATGATTCTCCAATTCTTTTGTTCTCATTCATAGAAATTTGTCCATATTTCCACTTTTATATAGGATTTTTTTTAAGTCAGGTCATTAAAGATCTCGTGATGGAGCCATGTTGGCCTCTTAATACTTTTCCTATCTTTCCTCCTCGTTGGCATAATTTCCTCTTTTGTCTTTACTCTCTTGCCAGTACTCTGAAACGCCTTTCTTCCTTTAATTTGCTTCCAATCAGACCTTCCCTACTAGTTCCCTGAGTTTGTTAAAAATGCTTTTTGAAGTCCACTGTTCTTATTCTGCTGCTCCTATGTCTTCCTTTCCTTAAAATCATGAACTTAATGAATTTAATGATTTTATTTTTACCCACTCTACCTTTACAGTTGCAACCAATTCTGCTGCGTTAGAATTAAATCTAAAAAGGCTTCCCCCTGGTTACTTCCACCTTCTGAAGCAAGAAGCTACCCCCAACACATTCCACAAGCCTATTGGACTTTTTGTGTTTTGCCATATTTCTTTTCCGACACATATCTGGTAGTTAAAGTCCTCCATTACTAGCAGGTCTTTTGTTTTGGATATTTCTGTTAGTTTTGGTAGAATGCCTCATTCAGCTCCTCTTCCTGATTTGCTGGTCTATAGTAGACCCTACCATGATATCACCCCTGGTTTTTCCCCTTTTGTCATCATCCATAGATTTTCTACTAGCCAACCTCTCTCAGCTCCTTCTGGGCTTCTGAATAAGTATGTATATTCTTGATGTATAGTGCACACCTCCTCATATATATGAAAGCTGAATCCATTGTACACTGTCAAGTAACTTAGTCTGAATTCCATTTTTCAAAAAGAAATAAGTGATAGCTCTGAAAAGGAATGCTTGCATACTGCAGCTGGGTTTTCTTCAGTAACAAAAGGAGAGAAGAAGTAGGATGCACAAAGTGATGTGTGGCTCAACCTGTGCAAACAGCAGAGCAGGGGTTAGAACTACAATTGCCCAGAGAGGAAAGCTCCCTTCACCCTGAAGATAGGGTGATAGATAGTTAATGAACATGGTTTGTATGTTTGTGCAGGTAATATGAGAATCACCATTACAGGCAGATCTGCATGGTTCAGTACACGCTCAGTCCAGAAGTTCAACCAGTCAAAGTTCTAACTGGGATTCAGAAATCTACGCCCACCAGCATCGAACTCCAACCTACAGGGACTGAGTTCCAGCCAAGTTGCATTGTTCTTCAAAACCCTCCACTCCTGCTGTGCTCCTATATAGCAGTGGGGCAAAAGTCAGTATCTAGGGAGTGTGGAGTGGCATAGCTGAGCAAGAAGGGAGGCATTGTGCTGAGAGGAGGTAAGCAGCAGGAGACATTGTGCTTGGGAGGAAACTGAACAGGGCAAATATCTGGGGAAGTGTGGGGGGGTCCAGTCAGGAGGTAGTACCCATAGGAGAAATGAACATGCAGAGTCAGGGATAAGTATTGGAGGAGGAATCAGGGGATATTCCCCACAGAAGGATGAGATGACATTCTTGGGGAAGGGTCCTAGTAAAATGGACAAGGTTCTCCAATTTGTGTGTGTATTTTTTGTACATTTCAGGTTCTGTTACCTGAAATTCACTCACATGAAAAGGGTGATTCTCCTGAAGATCAAAGTTCAGAAAACAAAACCAAAAAGAAATATGAATTTAAAAACATTAAAACATTTTTAATTAAAACTAAATTAAAATTAAAATTTAATAAAAACATTAAAACAACATTAACAAGTGGATTTTCAAGCCACTTATGATTTACTTTTCTTCTTAAGATATGATGATTTTTTTAATTCATGGGATTCGCAATGTTTATATTTTAAGGTCCCTTTAAAATGTTTAGTTTCTTATATTAAAAGTAAACACATGTACACACTTACAGTGTGGTATTTTCTTTTTGAGTGTTCCTGGGAGCTATTAATAAGATCTACATTCAGGGTTTGAATACAGTGACTGAGTTTGGCACTGCAGAGTGCTGTCTGAAAAGTCATGAAAAGACTGAAGTCTGGTCTGTATTTCAACAAGGAAGGTCAATAGTAATTGTACATAACTTGTCCCAATATCCTTTTTACATTAGATCCTAGAAATCAAATATCTCCAGTTAAAACTTTGCTATGGAAGTTCAGATTAGAAACAAAGTGAAATGAATCTTTTGGCTTTTTTTTTCTTTAACTAGAAAAAGGACTTGTGACCTTCAAAATCCATTCAAATGTCAGTGTCATACCATCAATGATGAAGTTAAATTCAGTCAAACAAAATATGATCTTTTTTTTATTATTTTACATATACCATACGGAGTGGTGAAATTTAGATTTCAGCTATTGAATTGATTTTTTTTAACAACAAATTAGGTGTGTTGTCATTACACTTTCTTTAAATGACCTCTCAACTTTTTATTTGATAAGACAAATTATTGTCACTCTATGTAGGTTTTCCAGTGAGGAGCAACATATTTTTCCTTGAGTAAATCATAAAATACTATAATATGGCTATGGAAAAAATCATTGAACAAGAAAAGCAGCAGACAAAACAAAATAGGACTTGTTTATAAGCAGATGTATGTGTTGGTTCCAGGTTTTCCTACTTTTAGCCATGTAGAATTTTAAATTAACATTATCTTGGTATAAACACTGGGAAATCAAGGGGGAATCAAAACACTGGAAACTCTTCAAAAGTATGCATGTGTTTTTGTGTGCCCTGCCCTTCATGCAAACAAACTCCTTGCATGACTAAATATCTATAGGTATGTTAAAACCAGTGTTTGCATGTACATAAATCAGAGGAGGAGGGAGCAAAGAAAGTCAGGTTCTCAGTTTAGTGCACTCACTTTAAACAATTCACACTCTCACTCCCTCATATTGGCCAGGATTTCACAAAATATATGTTTCTTTCTTCATACTTGTTTTTCAGGGCCTGGTAAACACTATGGAAATCACCATCCCAGCTCTCGTCTCCTGGCGTAAGACTTGGTTGAGGCAATTTATGTTATTTAATACAATACAGCTTAAATTTTTATTTACAGCTCTAGAAGTTCTCTGCTAGGAAGCCAATTGGGAAAAGATGAGGACAAATATCTTGGTATTAAATTTGTCACCCAATTAGAAGATGAAGAGGAATTACCATCATCTGTACTAACGTTAATACAGAAAACAATCAGCAGGTCCGAAAAAAAATCTTTTTACATTTGATTTTCTGTCTATCTGCCTTCACAGATTTCAACTATGCTCAGTACCATGGAGATTCTTATCTGGAATTTCAAGGTTTGCATTTGAAACCACAAAACAATATTCATTTAGAATTTCAGACCTATAGCTGCCAAGGACTTCTCCTGTATATTGAACAGGGCCCAGCAACAGTGGGACATTTCTTCATTCAACTCTTCATCAAACATGGAACCTTACAGGTAGGGAATAAGTTTTTCTTCCAGTAAAAATAAAACATGTCGGGCTTTTGTAATAACTAATAGTTTATTCAGCCTCTGGCTGTAGTAGACAGTGTATACTGTTGAGCATCTTGGGGATTTCCCAGTATTTTAAGTGAAATAGTTGTTGAAATTGTCGTTTTTCAGAATTCTGCTGCCAGTGATAATCATGACAAATGATTATATTAATGGTGACAGAAAAGGAAAACTATATGGAAATCATAGCAAAATTCTCCCCCACAAAATTCACATGTTAGTAACTAAAATAGACAGGATCATTTGAATCTGCTCCAAAGTTGATGGAGTTCAAGATGTTCGGCTTTCACCTAAAAATTCCTGGAAGGTTTTATATGAGAGACAAGGAGAAAAATAGATATATCCCCTTGGTCCTATTGAAAAGAAGGTTCTAACCTTACCTTCTGTATGTAGGGCCACATTTTGCACCTTGTGCAACCTCATTGAAGTTATTAGTGAATCAGTGAAATTGTTTTATTGACTTTAAAGAAGAACAACTTTGTAAACAGAGAAAACAACTCATTCACTTCTAGTCCTGAGCAGGACCCGTTCACTTAAGCTGGAGATACTCATGCAGAATTCCACTGGATCACATCAAGCTATTTAATGTTTGGTATGTCAGTACAAAATAAATATGATTACATTTGTTTAGAAATTTGAAAAAGTGACGTTTATACTGGAGTACAATTTATTCTTGTCAAATTATTCAGTAATATTTTTTTTAAATTACTTTAGTAAAGAGTCTGATGAGCACAATCATAAGATATTTTAGAAGAATATTTAAAATTCAAATGCTCTTTTGCATACTGCACAACCCTCATTTCTATAATAAATTGCTATGCATAAGTTACCCAAATTGTACTGCTGACAGGGGAATGTTGAACATTAAGAATTGATGTCAAAACAAAACCATCCTTGAATAAGGAGGCTAGTTCTAATTAAATACACACCCCCTTACAAGAGAATATTTTTAAGAGTACAGTTTTGTATTGAGAGGTGGAAAAGATAGGTGTAAAAATATTGATGTTTAAAAGACTGATTACTTGTCCAGTGTAAATAGGTTGGCATGGGGCAAGAAGTTACACAAGGTTTAGCAACCTTTGATAACAATAAAGCAATGTTAGTTTTACTTACTGTAATGTACTGGTGCAGAAAAAAAATTAGACAGTGTCTATTTTTAGACAAATATTAGTTTGAAAGATATTTAACTGACAAAAATGTGTTCAGAAGCTTTGATATTAATAACTTTCACAGGGTGGTTACCTAATGTCCCAATGTGTCATGTTAAAACTAATGTAATTCTCTTTTAGTCATTGACAAAACTGTTCAATAAATGTAGATTTAAAACCCAATGTACAAATTGTTCCATGCAACAATACAGCAATGATTACAAGTACACAAACCTTGAAATCAAGTGCTTGTTCACATTGGTTTAGGAAACTGGATGTTGCTCCTAAATGTTCCAGTTCACATGATGCAGTGCATGTCTGGAAGTATGAGGAGGCTGCAAATTCAAAAGTAAAGTTCATCTGCAGCCAATATTAACTTCAGGTGGAATTGTGGATGATCAACTCCTCTGAAAATCAGGCCCATAAAGTATGTGTGAAAATACAATATACAGAGATTTTTTTAAAAATAGTACATAGACTTGGAAGAACTATATAATTGTTTTTAATAAAGCAGTTACATTTCTTGATCCAGACCTCTAAATGTAATGTTAATTTTTCTAGATGCACACACACTTTTCTTTCATGTTTTTATTAAAACAGTTATCCCTTTCAAATTCAAGTTTCCAAATCTGTATCTATGTAATTGTGATAAATTGTGACAACAGAAACATGTTTTCCTTTGTAGTATCAATTTCTATGTGATGGAGCAGCAGAAGTGAGAAGCATCAATACTACTATTAGAGTGGATGATGGACTCAAGTACAGAGTGCATATTAGGTAAGTTATATTTTTCAAACTTCAGTGTTCATAATTGACTGAAAGGTCAACTGGATTGGCCATCATGTCAATTTCAATGTATTTTGAATCTTGTTACTTCTTAAAGATATCTGCTTGTGTATTGGTAAATCAACATGTTATTGTATTTAGACTGTAAGCTCTTTGTGGAAGAGCTGTCTTTTTTGTTCTGTGCTTGTACAGTGCCTAGCATCATGGGATCCTGGTCCATGACTGGGGCTTTTATGTGCTATAATTAATTATAATAAAAATATTATGAAATACTTGCAAAATTTTTGAAAGTATAGTATCATTGAACAGCCCCCATAGCCCCTCTCTGAGATTCCAAGGATGTATTCACAGGAAATAGTTTTCTTTTTTCTCTAAGTCCTTTTATCAAAAATCAATTTGGTCAAACAGAACATTCTAACAAAAAATAATACTACTCTAGGCCCAAAGCTATTTGTCAATGTCCAACAAAAACAGGATGCATCACACTCCAGACAACACAGGTGTGAGATTTTCCTGTGTGCCAGGGTATTAGCAGGCAGAAGCTATAACATGTCTCCTGGCCTTTTTCCTGTCCTTTACTAACTTGACAGTCACAGCAGCATACCATAGGTATAGAGGAGATGAATAATTGCATCTGAAGGAAGATAGGAGTACAAAGAAAATGAAATTGGATGCTTGTTTTTTCCCTCTGACCTCAAATGAGGCTTAATTTCCTTTTATAGTATTGCAGTGGCAATAGCAGTAATGAAATGCATGTTATTTAATTACTGATGTACATTCTCAGTATAAAACCGACCTTGGAAAGGCTTAACCCCAGGAACCCCTTGAGGGCTGACTACAGCAATCTTACATGAACATTCATTTGGGAAACTGTGCAAGTAAAGCACTCTTTGGGAACCATCACCAAGTTTAATTATATTTAATGTCTGCAAGTTGGCTCTTCTGCAACTCCACATCTACACAAAAGAGTGTTTTACCAGCCTGTGGAGCAGCTACATAGAAGGAGGGTTACTGCTTTACTTGCTGGCAACTCAAGGTTGTGGGGCTTGAGGTAAGGTGGGTAAGAAGTAAAGACTGTATGGTAGCAAACAGACAGAGAACAAAGGTAAGAGAGAGAGATAAGCTGTTTCTTGTCAACAGGGAACTTACCTAGGGTGGCTGTAAACAGAATTGTCGGTATACAGTTTTGGTCACTTTTTTCAAGATAAACAGGACTTTCACTTTTTGAATATAAATCAATTATACTAGAAAGCCCACAGAGTCTGTGTCATCAAAGGAGAACTGACCCTCTGCAAATCCTCCACATCTGTTGCCACTCAGCAAAGGGGCAACAATAACATAAAGTATTTACTTGTTTTTACCATACAGCTGTGCAAAATTCATAATGCTAAATAAAACATCAGCTTTATTGCAGTCACTAAGAAAAATTCCCAGCAACCCAATAGACACAAGATAAAAACATTAACCTCTGTACTTTAAATTTCAGAACAGGTTTTAGCTATGTCAGTGAAGCACTGTAAACATTGGGAAGTCCCATTAAAGACTTTTCTCTCTGCTGCTGAATTTTGTTACTGCTGTGGAACTGCAGCAAAAGAAACAGTTATGCTTAATTTTTAGTACATTCCAGCTGTGAATATATTTGTTTCTCTATTACAACAAAGGACATCCACATGTGACGGGGTCAGGCCGGACGGCTATGAGAAAGTATTAGAAGGCATGTATATTAGCCCCAGGCTCAACAAAGCCCTATTCCTTGGGTAATTCAGCTGGGGCTGTTTAACTAATTAGGCCACCTGGGGCTGTTTAACTAATTAGGCCACCTGGGGCTGTTTAGGCAATTAGGCCACCTGGGGCTGTTTAGGCAATTAGGCCACCTGGGGCCAATTAAGTAGCCCCGCCCCAAACACTTAAAAGCCTGCAGGGGCAGGCAGGCAGTGTGAGTTGTGGAGTTTGGAGAGAGGAGGTGTGGAGGACGGAGTTTGGAGTTATAGTTTGGAGTTATAGTTTGGAGTCACAGTTACCGTTTACAGCTTTGGAGGTTTGCAGCTCGAAAGCCTACAGTTGGAGTTGGCGGCTTGGAGCTGGCAGGCTGCGGCCTGCGGCCTGCAGCCTACAGAGGCTTGCAGCTTCCACGGTTGCTACCGCAGCCCAGAAGGGCAGAATACCTGGCTGGGGAAACATAGAAACATAGAAACATAGGTCAGAAGGGACCAACATGATCATCTAGTCTGACCTCCTGCACAAGGCAGGCCACAAAACCCTACCCATACACATTTATAACAACCCCGAACCCATGACTGAGTTATTGAAATCCTCAAAAGTGAGATTTGAAGACCTCAAGCTGCAGGGAATACACCAGCAAGCGACGCATGCCCCATGCTGCAGAGGAAGGCGAAAAACCTCCAGGGCCCCTGCCAATCTGCCCCGGAGGAAAATTCCTTCCCGACCCCAAATATGGCGATCAGCTAAACCCTGAGCATGTGGGCAAGACTCACCAGCCAGCACCCAAAAGAGAATTCTCTGCAGTAACTCAGTTCCCATCCCATCTAACATTCCCACAGACCATTGAGCAGACTTATCTGCCGATAATCCAAAATCAATCGCTCAAATTAAACTATCCCATCATAACATCCCCTCCATATACTTATCAAGCTTAGTCTTAAAGCCAGATAAGTCATTTGCCCCCACTACTTCCCTCGGAAGGCTGTTCCAGAACTTCACTCCCCTAATGGTTAGAAACCTTCGTCTAATTTCAAGTCTGAATTTCCTAATATCCAGTTTGTACCCATTCGTCCTCGTGCCTATATTAGTACTAAACTTAAATAATTCCTCTCCCTCCCTAACGTTAATCCCCCTGATATATTTATATAGAGCAAGCATATCCCCCCGGAGCCTTCTTTTGGCCAGGCTAAACAAGCCAAGCTCTTTGAGTCTCCTTTCATAAGGCAGATTTTCCATTCCTCGGATCATCCTAGTAGCCCGTCTCTGAACCTGTTCCAGTTTGAATACATCCTTCTTAAACATGGGACACCAGAACTGCACACAATATTCCAGGTGGGGTCTCACCAGCGCCGTATATAACGGCACTAACACCTCCTTCTCCTTGCTGGAAATACCACGCCTGATGCATCCTAAAAGCAGGAAGCAGGAAGCGGACCACGGACTACCCCGAAGGGAAGGTAGCAGTACACAGGGGCAGAGCGGGTCCCAGCCCCTCCCTTGACCCTTCCCCAGCTGCACCACCGGCCAGGCCGGGAGAGCGTGAGACCCACGAGGGCGGAATATCTCTTCCCCCCCCCCCACCTTGTCACACACACTTCAGGATGCATCCACCCTATTCTATGTCCTTAACTCATGTATTGTCATTATGGAGGTATATATGCTCAACTGATAAACCCCAAATTTAATTTGTAGTTGAAGATTAGGAGATTAGCCTGTAAACAAGTATTTGGAAGTTTCAGGATTGAAGCAATCTGAAGCAGCAACTGCATGGAGTTTAAGGATTCATCCCCTCTCCGTCTGTGGGCAGTCATGGAAGCTGGAACTTGGAATAATTAGGTTGTAAGACAGCCTGGCCCATTCTTCATCTATGTCTGTTGACAACTTCCCCTATATTGCGGAAGTGCAAAATGGAAGTAAAATCTCTGGTTCTTCAAATAGCTTCCCAATGAGGGCACCACTTCAGGAAATGCACATGCTTGTGTACTCATGACCAGAGATTTTCATCAGCAGTGTCCTCATGCCTGAACCTTAGACTTCCTCATGCTCCAGTACAAAAGTATATGCGGGGGGGTGGGTGGAGGACAGACCGCTGCAACTCCAGTTCTTTCTGATTTTCCTGTGGCTAGAGATGGAGCATCACAGTGATGGTTAGCTAGCCAAGCGAGTTGCTACCTCTCTTGCTTATTTTTATTGTTTTTTAGTAATTTATTTATTGCTATTTCTGTTATTTAGCACAGTTTGTACTTGGGATGGTGTGACAGGGTGCTGGGCAACAACTCTTTAGCCAGCCCTCTGTCATGCCAGCCCCAATTAAGTGAGGTAAATTGGAGCTGGCTAAACAAAGCTGTACCTGATTAGTGAATGGGAAGCAGCTGTCAGCCTAATTAGCTAGGGCCTATATACAGGCCCAGGTGAAGGAAGTCAGGGGGTAAGCCAGAGAGTGGAAGGTGAGCAGAGGTGCTTCTTGCCCAGTTGTGGAAGCCGAGGGTTCCCGGAGGCTGCTAGCCCAAGCCACGTATAGTAAGAAAGTGCTGTTAATGCATGCTGTAAATAACCTGCATTGGTGATTGCTGAACTGGAGGGTCTCTAGGTGCTTTAGGAGCTAAGAGGAGACAGGGGTAGAGAAGCCCCAGTGACACATTGCTACAGATGGATTCCCCCTTTCTTTCCTTCATTTGCCCAATTTGGGTGTTTTTTGCCCCTCTGGTTTTCATCCATGGCCTTGAGTAACAAGTTATGCCCAAAACCCCAAGCTTCAAATATCAAGCTTCAAGCTACAAATATCAGATCCCAGTTGGTCAGGTAACGTACACCCACAAAAATGAAAAAATACAATATATTGCAGAAGTCTTGTGCACTGCATCACCAGCCCATGAGAATGGCTGAACTTCCCAGAAAGAAGCACAAATTCACTAACGAATGGCCATCCTCTACAATGACTTCCCAGTTGATGATGTCCTCAACATGACCATTCTGATCTGTTGGTCAAAGGTCATGAGTAATCTCCTGCTCTAGATCCTATGCTGCACCCCATTCCCTCTCTGACTTTATGGGGATTGTCTCTCCCACTTTGTATCTTCCTGAAGCTCATTATCTCAGGAAGATGAATCCTGAATATGATTTCTACAGGTTTTTCCATTCAGTTCAGCCCCTTCCTTCCCCCCAATCTCCCTCCCCATCCCTCATCAGGGAATCTTCACACAAGTATCTCTTGAGGTAGGAGGTATAATCCTTCCTAACACTGGAGGCAATCAAATATGTTCCACGGGACTTTGTCAGGAAAGGGTTTTATTCACAATACTTCCTGGTTCCCAATAAAAATGGAATCACAGGACTTTGAACACCTTTCTCTGCACTCAATATTTCAGAATGGTAACACTAAAAGTGATTGCCTCCCTGGATCTGTTAGGTTGGTTTGTCTGCCTCAGCCTTCAGGCTGTCTATTTTCATATAGCCATGCACCCCTCACACAGGCATATCCTATATTTTGTGGTGGGCAGGGACGACTACTGGTATCACTTTCTACCTTTATGCCTCTCCATTCCTGCAAGGGTCTTTACCAAAGTTGTCTGACCGGTCACAGCCCATCTTCACCAAATGTAAATAATTGTCTTTCCCTACGAGCTGATTGGCTCCTGAAAGGTTCTTCATTTTGCAAGGTACAGAGAGTAATCAGCAAGGCCATTTCCAGTTGCACTCCCAGGCCCCTGCCTCAATGCTGTAAAATCTACGCTTATACTCACTCAATGAATGGACCTCATCAGGACTTCACCACTGCCAGAATATACTTGCCAACGGACAGGTTTGCTACAATGTCACCACATTTCAACAATACAGCAGAGCCCACAAACCAAAGCAGGGCTTGCCTGCAACTCCTGGGCCATGTGACAGATTTTATATTTGTTACACTCTTAGCAAGACTACACTCCGGGTGTCTTCAAGCATGGTTGAGAACTGTCTACACCCCCATGAAGTACAGTCTACCCAAGGCTCCTTGATTATTAGAATTGGTGGAAGGATCCACAAAGATATGTGTAGGATTCTGTTCTTGTAGCCTCCTCCCATAGGGAACATCACTACAGATGTCTCCCTGCTAGACTGAGGTGTGTGCTTTCTGGACTTCACAGCTCAGAGCAAATGGACTCCGCAGGAGGCAATTCTCCATATCAACGTATTATGTCTCAGAGTGGTTTATTATGGTTGTCAGCACTTTCTACCCCACATCAGATACCACCAAATCAGAAATGCACTGGACAAGTGATCAGGAATGTATCATATCAATCAATAAGGATGACCAAGATCCCAGGCTTTATGAGCTGTAGCCATAAAACTGTGAAACTGGTGCATATCACAGATTATTCAGATCTCAATGGTTTGTCTACTGCAAAACATAGTGGTGGATTCCCTCAGTAGACATTTCTGCCTTGACCACAAGTGGGAGTTGAACAAGGTATTCTGAAGGATATCACTTACCTGGGTTTTTCCAAAGACAGATCTCTTCACAACACCATCCATTGTGAAGAGAAAACAATTCTATTTGAAGGAAGGACATGGCTGCAATATAAGATGCCCTAGTTATCCCTTCACCTCTCATATTGCTATAAGTTTGCCCACTGATGCCTTCACTACTCAAGGTACTAAACAAGTTGAAACATAAGAAATTAGTAGCCATACTCATAGTACCATTTCAGTTGAGATGGATATGGTTCCAAGAGCAGGTCTGCATGTCTAGGCAACCTCATTTCCACCTTTCCCTGATAGCAGATCTCCTTTCTTAGGTATTAAAATTTGTGATTCACCTCACCTTTTGGCTTGCTTTACCTCAAGCCCTGACTACTAGATGGCTCTATGGTTTAGAATAAGACTGCTGCCCAGAGTATTTAATAGTAGAAAAGTAGCTACAAGGAAAACTTATGTACAGAAGTGCAAATGTTTCCAGGCTTGAGACAGCCACCATCTATACCTTCTCTTAAGTACTGTCTGACACACATTCTTGACTACCTTCTACATTTAAAAAGCAGAGGATTATCACTAAACTCAATTAAAGTTCATCAGGATGGATAATCACTGATCTTAATTTAAGGTTCACCTGGCTGCCATTTCCCTTCCCAGACATCAAAACGTTTTTACTCTTCACTCACTTGATTATGACAAGATTTATTAAAGGCCTGTTCAACATTTTTCTTCCTGAAAATGAACCTACCTCACAATGAGACCTGAATTTAGTCCTTAATGTGCTGAGAGAACTCCCATTTGAACCTATGGGGAGCTCTTCCCTCCTTCATTTGTCCTTCAAGATATCACCCCTTATAGCCATCACCTCAGCCAGGAGGGTAGATGAGTTACTGATGGTTGACTCACTGTACCTGGTTTTCTGTGACAACAAGGTGACACTGCATCCACACCCTTACTTTCTACCTAAAGTTTCTTCAGAATTCCACATTAATCAAGATATTCACTTACTGTGTTTTATCCACAGCCTTATCTTCAAGAGAAGAAATGAGCTTCCAGGAAGAGCTTTCACCTTTTACCTTGACAGGACCAAGTCATTAAGCACTTCTGCCCAGGTTTTTCATGTCTATTGTAGAACAAATGAAAGCCATGTGATCTGCACCCAAAGACTGTCCAAATAGGTTTCAGGATACATCTTAACTTGTTATCAAGCTTCAGATACTTGTCCCCTTCTAAGATGATTCCCCACTCCACCAGGGCTCAGCCTACCTCTGTGGCCCTTCTGAAAAACATACTTATCCCAAAAATCTGCAAAGCAGCCATCTGCTCTTCACACATTTGCCCGTATACTGTATTACTATAGCACTATACTATCGTGCCAGCTTCCAGAGCTGATGCAGCTTTCAGTGATACTGAAGTGGGTTGCAGCCCATGAAAGCTTATGCCTGCAGAAATTAAATTTGTTAGTCTTTAAAGTGCTACAGGACTCTCGTTGTTTTTCCTGTATACAGACTAACACAGTTACCCCTCTGCAACTTTCAGTGATGCTCTTTTATAGTCCATGATAAATCTGCCTCCTCTGCACCTTCCTCCATAATTGAGGTACTGCTCAAGAGTCTCCTAAAGGGGAACATCCATAAGGACACTATTAAATGAATAGGAGAGAACAGTAACTGGAGTTCTTAAAGGTGTGTGCCCTTGTGAGTTTTCCATATGCCAGCTTCCCCTCTGCCTAAGAGTCTTCTTTTTAGACTTTTATGATTGAGAAGGAATTGAGTGACAGTGGGTCCACACCTGCCCACCCCTCATAAACTTTCACGTCAGAGAACAAGAATGTCTAGGGTTCAGGAGTGGACCTTTAGACACTGGTGATGAAAATCTTGAATCAAGAGTGAACAAGCATGCACATATCCTGAAGTGTGTGGTGACAAGAACTAGCTTGCTGTCAGGTTCAATTATATGGATCCCTCAATAAAGGAACGACAAGGGTTGTTTTGCATATAATTTGTTTTAATTATGACAATCTATAAATCAACAATTACAATTTAGAAATCAACATTAATTTTAGCCTAATACAACAATTTAACTGCTTATAATGAGATCATAATTACAACTATACAATTATATTCATAGAGGTAACTTATACTACTTATGCTTACACAGTTATACTTCCACAATTATTCTTACTGCAGCTGTGGGGTTTGTCAGCAACAAAACAACAAATGCTATATTACCTAAGTTGCTTCTCAGGTTTTCATCTGAGTGGAATATACAGTCACACTCAGGTTCTTCATCTGAGTGGAATCTACAGTCACACTCAGGTTCTTCAGTCACACGCCCTACACTTAGGCTAGAGCAGTGAGCTGGGGAGAGAAAAGAAGGCTGATCAAACCTTCCACATAATGTCATTCCGGTGCATTCCTTAAGATGCGAGGCAACTCCGACTACTTCCTGATGGTGACCACCTTTATTCTCTTCCCCAGAACTTGCACTCACACTGTCAGCCAATTATTAAGTATTTAGGGCTATGAGGCGACTGGGGGGCTGTGGCCTAACACAGCCAAACATGGTCTTAACTTTTCTTATTGGCCAGCTGCGCGCTGGACCTTGGTTTTGGACCGTGTGCTATGTGCTGCTTTTTTGCTTCTGACAAAAGACCACTTACTTTGAAACATTTCTTAACCCTTATCTGAAATGGAGTTGGGGGTCATCCTAATCTTGTTGCAACAGAGGTTGTTGTTCAATGGCCAACAGGCCTGGCCTTGCCCCCACCTGATTGCTAAACCTTCAGGAACAGCTTGTCTCTGCAGTGATAAGTGCCCCTGTTGTTTTGAGTACCCCTTATGCTGGTATATAATT
>ML675604.1:83759030-83954772 GCA_007922155.1 Mesoclemmys tuberculata
TCAACATCCACACATTTTGGGTATCTAAGATTAGCCTTCTGGAAAAGATGCCCCTCATCTAAAACAGAATATTAAAACGGGTGCTATGTAATACAGTTTGAAGTATAGTGAAAATTAGACTATGATAACACCTTTCTATCCCATTCACAGAGGAACAATTTTACTGCTTCTTTTGTCTCATATTAATCATACTTTGTGTGAAAAAAGAAAAAGCCGTACATTTTAATGTTTGTAAATAAACATGCACATATTACTGTCAGAGAAATAAATTATATTGAGTTCTCACAGTTCACCAAAATATTTGTACTGAAAATAAAAGAGCAGCATTGTCACAAATCTTTCTTTTACATTACAGCCAATAACAACCTTCAAAAACTGAATAACATTGGATTTGATAAAAGGATTGAATTTTCACCATCTGCATATCTTCTTAATATTTAGACAAATATCCAGACTGTTATTTTTTTTGTTTTTGTTTTTGACCCCAGTTTAATGGTTACATGTGAAATAGTTATCTCTTACAGTGGTAGCTGTGCAAATCATCATTTTGCTAATCATTGCTTCAGAGCAGTAACTAAAAACTTTGTTATACCTGGAATAAGAAATAATTGTACTATCTCAGATGTTCTCTGTGTGGGTAATGTTGTCTTTTAAGGGAAACCACCACAACTATTTTACTTACTGTAGCATAATTGGCTGAATAATTGAATGCTTTAAACAGGTACCACAGAAATGGTTGCAAGATAGAACTTGACCTGGATATAATTCCCAATGAGGACAGTGTATTTGCTTGGTGTGGCTATAGGTGGAGGAAAATGTTAACATTAAAAAGATGCAAGCGATAGACAACAGATTTCTTTTTATGTTGTGAAAATACAGCCACCTCATTGTAAATATAAGATGTATTGCTGCTGCTGTGTAATTCCAGCCTTTTCAGTAAATTGTCCAACGAACTAACTGTTTGTTTATTTATTTTTATTTAAATTTTGAGCTCTTAATGGTTTTAATTTCTCTGTTAGATAAGACACCTCTCTTCCCTAGCCAGATTGCTGCAGGTGCTCAAAGCACATGTGCTCAACACTTGAGTGTTTTCCATGAGGGGGCTGAGACACTGGATGTACACCTCCTAAGATCAAAATAGCTTGTATATGTTAGGGCTGGTCTACATTACACAGTTAACTCGACATAAAGCAGCTTACGTCAACCTAATTATGTCAGTGTCTACAATAAAGCCTTTTACTCATGTAAGTACCCTTGTACACTGACAAAATAACTCCATCTCTGTGAGAGGCATAAGGCTTATGTTGGCGTAGTTAGCGTGACCCTGTGGGGTAGCCTGGGCTCTCAGTTCCCCCCGCTGCCCCTCTTAGGTCAATGGAAGCACTCCTGGTGAGGAGACGCACCATCGATCCAAGGAGCATAGGGTGGACATGTGTCACTGCATCAATTACTAATTTATATTAGGTTGACTTACATTTCAAGGGTAGATATATCCTTAGTCTTCAGGGCATGCTACGATTTTGGCTTTGGGAAACTGCTGTGCTTGCTTTCCTTTTTTATGCTCATTTGTATTTTTCTTGTGAATCAAAGGTGCTTTGAGCTCTTGGATGGGTGATTTCTAATACAACAGGATAGCAGGGAAAATATTCAACTATCTGTTATTTCAAGTTCGAGGTGGACAGCGGACCCTCCACCTAATGTATGTACTTAAAGGGACCATCTCCTAGAGAACGAATTAAAGCTTTCGATACCTCTTGGCAGGGGCTGCTGCTTAAGCAGAACAGTAATTCCAATTAGCTGGAAAACTTCAGGTAATTAATTAGTGCATAACATTTATATAATGCTGTACATATTCAAAGTGCTGTGCAAGCCTAAATCTTGGTGTGTTAGGCTCATCTGCATCCTGTTTGTTTGCTCTCCTATCAACATCTTCATCCCTCTTTAGATGTCATGCACGCAGTGTGTAAAGTACTTCACCTCTGTGTGTCTCTAACTGTGAGCTTGTGCTTTCTATGTCAAGTACTACGTTAGGCATTGACAGCTTCCCCTACCCTGACAGTGAACAGGCATGAAGTTCACTTCCTATTTCAGTGTAGCTTGAAAACTATCCTAGCTCAGTGGTCTTGTTTGGAAAGTTTAATGGCCAATAATTTAATAGCATCTTCTTCATAGAAAAATCTGCTTAAAATAGACAATATCTATCCCTTTACTACATCCTGATTCACAGTTAAATTGACTCCACTATATTCTGTATTATCTACTTTGAAAAGACTGGTAAGTCAGCACAAACAGCTTATTAGTTCAATTATGGTCTTCCATTGGGTAGCTTAGCTTCAGAAGGCAACATAAGGAGTGAAGCTTTTGAAAAGTAATGCTGTTGTCAAATGCTTCTTAAGTCATGGAAACACAGAAAAAAGAACAATGAGCAGATCAGGAAGCATTCAGAAGATTAGTAATGGTTGTTATGGAAGATAAAGAAATGAAAGATGTTATATTGTTGGTGTATACCAAGATCAAGCAAAGGTGTAAGTGCTAGCTGTAGCACAGAGAAGGCTGCAGGCTTAATCAGAGCCAATTAACCTGTTTCTAGTGGGGATTACTGACAATTGGCAGTAATTACAGGACTAATGAGACAATTGGCTCAGTTACTGGGAACATATATATATGGGAGGAGTAGGAAAAGGTTCAGATCTGGTGGATGGAAATTATAATTATTAGGATTTTCATTTTCTGACCCCAAATAAAGTTATTCTGGAAATGGAAGAGAAGTCTAGTAGAGAGGGAGAATGGATACAAAGTAGGGGAAAAAAAGAAAAGAGTAAAAGCAGAAGCAGGTGACGATATTAGCAAAAAAGCCAAGCTGATAAAAAAAACAAAACATATTTTGCAACATTGTGAGAGCCTTACCCAAAGAACTAAGATTAGATGGTGATAATGCTGTGAAACTAGCCGATTGGATTAAAAATATAGAGGCTATGGTAACAGCAGAGGTTGCAAGACAGTGATCTTTTAGTTGAAAATGTAAAAACAAAGAGCAAGCTGATAAACTGCTGAAAATTAAAACCCTAGGAAAAGTTAAAATAAGTTGCCAGCTACCAAAGTATTTGACTGAACCAAAGAGGGTAATGAATGGAGTGTCATTAGAACTGATGAGATGAAATAACCCAAAGCATAGAAGAAACCAAAGTGTTAGTAAGCAAGTGACTAATTGGTAAACAAGGAGAAGAAAGCAAGCCCTTAACCGCAGTGCTGTTTACATTTAAGGGAGGGATTCTATGTGAGAGAGTAACACAAGTTTTCAGATATTCTGAACCAAGCTATATATCCCTCCTCCCCTAAGGTATTATAAGTGCTAGTGGTACAGGCACATAGGAACTATTTATAAAGGGAAAATGAAATTTAATAAATGTAGGGAAAAACATTGCTGTGAAAATGGTATAGAAAGGACAGAGGTTAAATATAATCTCTGCAATGGTAATCACAGTGTATCATATAGACGCTGTATTGTGGAAAGCCCAGATAAAGAGATATAAAAGACACAAAATGTAAATAACATATTTTATGAGGAATCTGTAGAGACTGTCAAAGCATCAGGTGGAGCAGGAAGAGAAAATCAGCACAGGAAAAGGGGAAATGCAAACACAGCCTCATTCTATGAAGAATATGATAAATCCTGCAGGAAGAATAGGTGATGGTATATTAATAATGAAAAAAGAAAGATTTATTATATTTATGATAGAAGTGATAAATTGCACATCACAAAAAAGGAAAAAATCAGGAAAAAAATGAAAATTATAGCAAGGACAGTGGAAATATACTTGTATGTTAGCAATTTGTCCATGGACCATATTCATGCAATTTTGAGTGAGGTTAATGGTGAAATATGATTAGTATGGGGATCACAATCTTTCATCAGAATGTTCAAAGTCTGATAGCACATGGTCAAGAACTAAAAGAAAGTCTCCTGGAAATGGAAACTAAACTAGACGTCAAATGTATCCACGAAATATGGCCGGTTAAAAAGCTGGCTTTTAAAATTCCTTTTAGGCAAGACTGAAAACTAGTAAGAGGAGGAAGTTTTTGTATTTTCATGAGGGAAATATTAAACTATATAGCAGTAGAGAACAAAGAATAAGTCTAGAATATAATGCTGTTAAGATGCCAATGCAGAAGAGAAATATTTCTTTTAGGATTTGTAATAGCTGTAACACATGTGGGAAATTAAAAGACTTGGAGCTACAATAAATAGTGAAGACTACTAAAAGGACCATATTTTATCTATGGTGAACTAAACAGTCATAATAAATTGTGGGGAAATGAGACAACTGATGGAAATGGTGCATGCTTATAAAAGTTCATTGATGAAAACAATCTAGTGGTGTTAAAGATGGCACCCCAACTAGATTTAATGCAGCAAATGGTAGTTTTTCCTGCTTAGACCTGGAATTTATAATAGCAGATATTGCAAGTAAATGCAACTGGGAAATATATAAGGATGGAGGAATGGGGGAGCAATCATTTCTCTTTACTTATTACTTGGAATGGGCAACGTAAGGTTGCAGATAATGGAAAATTATCCACCCGGAATTTTAAGAAAGCTACCTGGGAGCTATTTACTAAGTAAATGGACTGAATTTGTAAATTGTCATTGTGGAAGTGATGACAGAAAATTTCAGTGATAATGTAATAAAAGGATTAATAGCAGCTGCTAATGTAACCATAACTAAAATTTTGAAGTGCCCCAAAACTAAAAATTCACTTTCAAGATGAGTGCAAAATGGCAGTTACAGAAAGGAACAAAGCCTATAAAGATGGGAAGGGGGATAATGAAAGTATACTGAAGTATAAAAGAAGTAAAGCAATAGCATGCAGAATTATAAAAACAAAGAAAAAGAGTACTGCAGATAAATAAAGATATGCAGACATTAGAAATATACAGGCAAATTGGAAATATGAATGGAATTCAGGCTAGGAGTAGTCACATGAGAACTCTTATTGGGACTGACAACTTGAAAGTTTTGACAACAAGAAAGAAGAACTTTTAGCAGCAATTTTTGAGGGGTGATTAATGATGAAAATCAAAGTGAAGTTTTCCACCAGATTAAAAGATAATGCATTGAAGAGAGTCAGGATCTATTATGTAGTTGGGATACACATGAAGATATTACACTGAATTAATGGAATTTTTTGCAGGAATTTGAAAAAGCTATTTATATGACCAAGAATACATCCCCAGGTAAAGTTATTATATATAACAATGTTTAAATATCTCTCTGAAAGCAACTTGAAGGTTCACTGGAAGTGATATATAAGTATATGGGGAAAGGAGTGATACCAGTAGAGTGAAAACATGCAGTAGTAATTCCAATATGAAAACCAGGCAAAAGATCCACAAAAAGTATGCCTACAGACCAATTGCCTTTCTGTCCAGTCAGGGTAAAATTATGGAGAGATTGGTGAATGAAAGATTGGTTGCTTATTTGAAAAACAATGGCATTTATAGATAAGGTGCAGAGTGGTTTTAGGAAAGGAAGTTGAACCCATTGATTACATTGTTTAATTACAAGTGGAAATACAAAAAAGTATGAGGCACAAAGGTGTCATTATAGCTGTCTTTCTAGAGATTGAAAAGACATGCTGTGAAGGGGAGGCTTGTTATACAAAGTATTTGCAATAGGCATAAGGGTAAGACTGTATGGGCAGATGAGAGAATTTTTGAGTAAAAGGACCAGGCAGGTCAGAGTTGGGAAAGCTGTGTCAAATATATATATATAATATTAAGAATGGTACGGCACAGAGAAGTGTTATCAGCCAAACCTTATTTAATATTTTGATAAATGATCTCTAGAAGAAATAAGTGTCCAGGAAGCTGTCACTCTTTTCACAGGTGATTGTGCTCTGTGGGTTAGGAGCAGGAATACTAGGTGGCAAAAAAGAGAGACTCATCTGAGGGTTATGACAGACCTTCAACTGGGGAAATGTATGGGGTTTCAAGTTCTGCATTGCACAAATCAAAGGAATGATCTTGGCAAAAAGGAGAGTTACAAAGGAATGTAAACTGTATCTATATGAAGAACAAATACATATAGTTACAAGATTAAAATTCTTAGGGTAATATTTGATACTAAATTACTTTGGAAGGCTCATATAAATGTTAAAGATAAATGTACAGGAAGGGTTAACCTGCTTAAAAGTGTTGCTGGGTCTAATCCGTGGGAGTGGATAAGAAAACACTGCTGATGATATACAGAGACTTAATCAGACCTGTTCTTGACTTTGGCTGCCACACTTTTGGAGCAGTGTAACAATCAGAACTTAAAAATTAGATTTAATACAAGCCATGGCACTATAAATTTGCATCAAATATGTGTGGTAATAAATGCACCATACATTGCATATACACAAAATACAGGTTGCTTCTAGTGAAATGCCAGTTACACTATTAGACTTAACTTGCTGTGCCATGGTTAATAGGAACTTCAGTGAGAAAGTACCAAACAAAAGCATAAGGATTGTTGGGAAATTTGATAGGACATGATGTTAGAACTCAACAAGCTGTTTGAGTTAAAGTGTGGCTGCAGGAGTTGAAAGACAAGGAAAAGTTGAACAAAGTCAAAACTTTTAGTCATGGGAAAATTGATTAGTCATGGAGAGTCACGTGTCCATACATAGATTTGTTTTATAAACTTAAAGGTAAAAAAGAGACAATAGTTATTTAAAAATGACATGTATCAATGTATTGATGAAAAGTGGGGTTGGTTTTGTCAAATATATATAGATGGGGTTTAAAAATGTTTAAAAAACCAAGAAGAGTAAAGATAACCTATTGTATATCAAAATTGGGAATTAGTACTTCTAAAAGAATATCCACTTATGTAGCTACCCTACCTGCCAAACTAATAGCAATAATGATAGCATTAAATGAATCTGGGATGTATGCCCAGCAGTAGTGGTCATACTTCTGGATTCATTCTCAAGCCTTCTGGTGATAAATAAGGGTGTCTCAGTAGACAGAAGTGATTTAATCAGTGAAGTTATATTTCTAATAACAGAGTTAATCCAATTGAGATTTGTGTTGCATTAATGTAGATCCCATCATATTGGAACAACAGGGAATGAAATGATGGACAAAGCAGCCAAAAACTCCATTTAAAAAAAAAAAGAAGGAAGGAAGGAAGGACTGACATAGAAATACCCTTGAGTAAAGAGGAAGGCAAAACTAGTACAGAAAATTTTGGAAGAGGAATGGCAAGAAATTTGTATTAATTGAAAAAAGAGGAAGAAGATTTTTTGAATTGTGCCTGAGATGTTGAGAATAATTACGTGCTTCAGGACCTGGTTAGGACTATTGTTTAGAATACTAACTGGTCATTGCAGCTTAAACAAAAATCTTCTTCAAATCAGACACAAAGATGGACTATTTGTGCTCAGTAAGGTAGAAGAAACAATTGATCACATTTTAGAAGTAAAGGTTTTGCTATATTATGTGAATGACACAAGGCAGAGATCTTGCTCTTTAGATATCAAGCATCCAGTCATCTTGCTCATTTTCTTGGTTTCTTGGCTTAATCAAAAACCTAGACTACTAGTCTAGGCAGCCCCCTTCTATTTACTAACCATAGAGGGTAGATGGGTGGGATCACTAGTGTGGAGACGGAATCGCATAGTGGCGTCCGCAGCGCCATGAGCCCCCACCCCACCCCATGTGGATAAAGAAGCAGCCTAGAGAGGGTTGCCTCAGCAGTATGAACCGCATGACCCACACGTACCTGTCGCCTAATAAGAGGATGTAGCAACATCGCTCTGCCAGTGTATCAGCAGCAGCTGCCCGACAAGGTAAAAGCACCTGGTTGGCTGAAAGCCAAGACACGACCTTAAAAGGTCATGCGGCACGGAACAGCCAATGGGGCTGGGCTTCTGCTGCCAGCGGGAAATTATAAAAGTTAAACTCAGGTAGCAGGAGCCAGAGAGGAATCAGAATGCCCCCTCCCCCACCGTGAATTCCCTGGTCGTGTCAGATTCATCGGGCTGACGTATTCTCCCCAGCCTGCTTCGCTGAGAACTGATCACTCGGAGCGGCTGTTACCAGATTTGCCTGTCACTTTGGGGTATGCTTATCTATTAGGGTTACCTTCCTGGAAGAGGGGGTGTGATTCTATTAATGTGCTGCTTGTGTTACTTCCGTGTTCATATGGTTACAAGTCCCCTCCCAATGGAGCTATCCTGCAGGACCTCAGGTTTTCAGATTCCAGTAAACCCCCCACAGATACACACAACCATTCCAGATTAACTGAGTGCGTCTGAGCAGACCGGGCTATCAGCACTCTCAGCTGACCCCTTATATGTCCCTGAACTCAGCAGGCTGGGTGACACAGCACTGTCAGCTGTCACCCTTATGTGCCTGTTGCACCGCACCAGAATGGAGCACACTTATGAGCAGGCTGGGTCCAAACAGCACTTTTCAGCTGTTCCCCTTATGTGCCCCCTGGACTCAATCAGGCTGGGTCAAACAGCACTTTCAGCTGTCACCCTTATGCCTCTGGACTCGATAGGCTAGGCAGAGCAGCACTTCTCAGCTACCCCCTTTATATGCCTCTTCACAACACAATTGTTCTAGCAGTAACCCCCTTGATAAGCAAACCCCATAGGATTTTGGGCACTCCAGGGATCTTTGGCTTAGGTAAAAGAAGCATTGCTGCAGAGCAAGGTAGGGAAGCCAAGAACACAAAGGAGTAAATGCATTTAGAGAGAGAGAAACTGGCAATCAGCTTGATTACAATAGTTAGTTTATTGCCAGGTATATAAAACTTATGATACTAATAGTGATGCCATTCAAGGAGAGAAAAACAATCTCACTCTTACAATACAACAAAATTACAGTAGGGGTATTGGAGAAGGCTAGCCCAGGTTTGACTAAGAAAGTAGAAAGTTATACCGGGATTAGAGAGAGAGAGAGAGAGAGAGAATTGGGAAAGATGGGGAAGAGGGAAATCTCACCACTCCTTGCAGCTCAGAAGTTCCCAGGAGACAGGCTGTTCAGCTTAGGGTCAGGAGCATTTGAGAGAGAGGCAAAACCCACAACAGGATCAGTCAGGAAATGGGGAAGCAGGCAGCATTTGGGCCCAGGCATCAGAGGAGAGCAGCAAGAGAGGTTTGAACTTGGGTAGGGGTATTATGTAAAACCAGGTTTGTTTGTGGGTAAACAATGTCTTAATGAAGTACCCCAGGGTGGTTTTCTCTATGCAGGACAATAGGAGCTGATCACTCCCAGCTATGGTCAATGTTCCTTGGGGGAGCTCATAATGCAACCAGGCAGATTCAGTGTTTTGCATATCAATACTAGAATGGTATGATAACTGCGGAGCTGGATGGGTGTAGGTGTGAGTTCATTTACATCAAGAGCAGAGATCTCCCATAATGCAGTGTGTCCCTGCCTTGCCAGAGTTCAGTGCGGTGCCTGCTTTGGATTTTGGTTCTCCATTCTTCATGC
Source organism: Mesoclemmys tuberculata (assembly GCA_007922155.1). NCBI lineage: Eukaryota > Metazoa > Chordata > Testudines > Chelidae > Mesoclemmys > Mesoclemmys tuberculata. The sequence continues at coordinate 83,768,521 of ML675604.1, forward strand.
TAATTCTTGTTCCATCTTCAATGTAAATGAGACTCCAGTTTTCCATTCAATGCACTAATTGAGATGCTTCTTTTTACATCTTCTATGTAGATGAGGCATGGGGAGTTGTCTCAATCCTATCACCCTTGTTTGGAGGGTTTTAGGTGTGTCTCCCACAGCCTTTTCATAGCTTTTGTTTCTGGTTCAAGCAGAGGCTGGGGGGATTCAGGTGAGCCAGAGAGAAAATAGGGGTTTTTCACCCTGGTTCCTCAAGAACACAGCTGCCACGTAAGACAGATCTCTCCCGTCTGCTGGAATTAAGGCAAACGGCAAACTGAATGTGGCCAACATGATGTATTTTTACATAGTTTTTGTAAGTATTAAGTAATTGTTCTTTGTGTCTGTGCTGTAACTCCTTTGGGGAACTCCAAAACAGGGCACCCTGGTGTCACAAGCTGGCAGCCCTGGGTTGATCCGGAGAGATCACAAACACAAAAATCCTGGGTGGCGTACTTTGTCCTTTCACACACAGAGTTCCCCTGCCTTTTGCTATCATTGTTTATTGTAGGGCTGCTTATTGTAGAGCTGTTTATCATAGAATAAAAAGCTTATTGGTTAAGAAAAACCCCAAGAATCATCACTGCCTTCCTGACCCCCTGCATCCTGAATCTAAACTTACCTGAAAGATTTACTCACCATTTTAACAACTAGAGGATTGGATGAGACACAGGGTTTGTGACATGGTCAGGTCCTGACTCCAACTTAAGGTACCAAAAAGCTGGCCCTACTAATGTTTGATCTCCCAGCAGAATCTGCTAGCAGGAAATCCACTCACCTTTTGCAACCCCAAAATGGGATCCACCAATTACAGCACAAAATGAGCACTTCTGCTGTACAGTGACAATATTACGGCACAGAAGCAAAGCATAACACTTAATCCAACTGAGATGGCAGTATTGTGGTGGGATCAAGAAAATAAGTAATGTTGGTGTTCACAAAATACCAAAAATGTGTTTCTTATGCTGTATAGAATTTATCTCACACTTATCTTATGTATGTACAACGTACCTTTCATTTTAGTACTGATTCTTTGTACAAGGAGAACAGCAACTTCTAGCTTAGTTATAGAACTGCTTTGTCAATGATAGCCTCTCAATTATAGTTTAAACTTTCATCATTACAGGGAAAAAATTAAACAGAAACTTTTTTTAATTCCCAAGCAATTTAGATTCTTTTGTTTCCTTTTTTATCTCTCTTCCCCACCCCCACCCCAACTTGGTGAATTTAAAACACCCAAAGACTACTACATATCAGTAAACCCCATATCTTCTGAAGATATTTTTGACAACATATGTGTTTTCCTGTGGCTTTTCCTCAGGATACATCCTTATGTGGTTATTTAGTGTAAGCATATATTTTAAATCCTGCCATATCCAAGTGATCTACAAGGGAGTTATTAAATCAGTTTGGCAAATAATTAATTTTTTTTAACTAATCATAATCTTGTAGTTAGGATAGTCCAAACCAATGTTATTTTTTTCAGTACAAAATAAAGTAGGCAAACTAATAAGGTTAAGTCTTTTAACCATTATAAATTAATATATTATAGAGGAAAGAACAGAACATAAGTGTCCTGTTTCTGAAACTTTTATTACATAAAACATGGAAACATATATTACATATAATTTAATAACCTCTCTTAATCCTCCTTTAAACTGAAAATAAAGTTAAATGTGCTGAGCCCTTCAACTGCTAATTAACTGGAGAGGTTTCTGAATTCTCACAAACCATTCTTCTGACCCCAATACTTTTGCACAGACAGAGCAAGAGGAACAAGCACTAGGAAAGAAACTTCAGGGAAACAGGTTTGTCATTTAGAAAGTATCTGATAATAGCTTTTCTTTCCTGCACAGTGGTGTTGTGGTGATAAACACATTAGAGTACTCAGATATTGCAGTAATGGGGTCCATATAAGTATTTAAAGTAAATGGAATTAAATTATTGGAGCAACACACAAAGGTTCAGTTCATGGACCAAAAGGTAAAGGTGTTTATTTGAACCAATGAAGCATTTCTATATGGGCCTTTTTGCCCCTCTTCCAACAGGATCCGTGACCTTCCATCTTCTCCTTCCTCAGGTTGTCTGGGACCTTCTCACCTCATATTTCCTTCTTGTATGGGAATCCCTGAAGCTCCTCTCTAGGGGCTAGGTCATAAGTTTCTGATCCATCCTGCATGCTGAGTATTGCATTGCTGTGCTGCCCGTGGAGCAGCCTGAGAAGGAGATTGTGATACAGAGAGACGGTAACTTTGGGGAGGGAGTACACCTGGAACAACATATGTTCCAGTTTGGGTGTTCCCCAACATACGTACACCATGGGATGCAGGGCAGGGATGGAAAACTAAGGATCTGACCACTTCCTGAACCCTTCCACCCACATTCTTGGGGAGTGGACATCACAACACTCTGTAGCATGCTTCCCTACCTATGCTGCTACTCATGATGTGGGTAGCTGGCATAGGGGCAGGAAGGGATGTCTTGTATTACAGCGTCACTAACGACATAGTTTCCCCTATATCTTCTGGGTGTGGCCAAGAGCCTTTCTGAAGAATCTTCTGAGGTCTGCCAGTAAGAGTACCTCCATCCCTTCCATGTCCTTTTTATAAAAGTGGTCCAAATCCCCAGTGCCAGTATTGCAGGAAGTAGTGGGGAGCAGACCAAGATCCTGGTACAATAGCTTCTTCCCAGTGGGTTTCATTACTTATATGGTCTATTTAAAACAAAGACCACCCCATAGCTAGAAAATCCCTAAATGATCTGTACTATTTTGAAATCCCTGAAGATGCTACACTCAGGGCCAAGCCTAAGTAAGAGTAAATAGGGAGTGGGGGAATGGGAGAACAAAGTAATTTTGTTGGACCTTCTTGTCTTCCTCTAGGACAGAAAGATCTTGGGATGAAATATTTTAGGATCACTAAATTTTTTTCCTAGAAATGGGGAAAGGTTGTGCGAGAGCTCTTATTTTTCAGGATCAGTTTGGATATCTCTCTGTATGGCCTTTATGGAAACTCCTAAAGAAATTAATAGAAAATGTCACCCTTACTATAGGTTTATTAGACCATCTTGTAAAAATTCATAAACCGTCATAGCTCTGTTACACGATTCTACTGGATAGTTTAAAAAATCTATAGCAAGAATATCAGGCTAGCCCTCTCTGGTAAAATATTTAGATATTTGTAAAGTAATTTCTATAGAATCCTATTAGTTTCATCTTTATTCAACTGTGTAGTAGAATTTTTCTTTAAGAGTGAACAGCTGAAATTAAAATACTGAGGATTTTAAAAAAAATCTTAAATTCTGTGAAAAAACAAGACCAAACACCATGTTTGTTTCCACACATTAAACAAGATCCCAGTGCAGCAGAGCATTTAGGTATGCATTTAAATACACTCCTAATCAGCAAAAAAATAAGAACATGTTTACAGTACATTAAAGTCAATGGTACTTGAGCACTTGTGGAAAGTTAAGCATGTGCTAAAATACTTTAATGAAGAGGGATGCACCGCTGAAATGGGGTCCTAAAAACAGGATTCCCTGTATTGTTTAGATTTTGCAATGAAACAGAAGATTGAAACTTAAAAGGACTAGATGCCAGGCAGAATTAATACATACAAAAATTAGCAAGTATGAGAAAAACACTATACTGTGTATATTTTGCCAACCTTTACTGCTGTAAATAAAAGAAGAAGTGCATTTTCCAAGGCTGCCAATCTGGAACCTTTCACAAATACTCAATTAATCTAATGCATTTTCTCTAAAACGAAATAAAAAATGCTTGTTGCTATTTGGTAAGGACTGAAATGGCAAGCCCTGTAAACATATAACTCCCATTAACTCTGAAAAAAGCTCTTCCAAGGTCGAGGCCTAAGTTTGAAAATCAAGGTTTTGTAATGTTAAATGTTGTTTTGTGTCTAACTGGTTTTGCTTTATTTTGCATCAGTGCTATTTTAAAAAATACCTCAGTTAGAATTATATATTATATAGTAATTAAATCAAAGTTCAATAAGTGGCATATCCTTTTATTTCCTGTGAGTAATGATTGTTTTTTTCAGAAATGGCATAGTAGTTGAGGGGAGAATAAGCTAGTGGTTTTTCTAAAATTTTAATAGTGCAAGATAGATTTAATTATACTTAATTGATCATAATAGTGGTTATTAACAACTTAATAATACAAATTAGTTTGATACTAATTGCTGTTTTATAGCCTTTTTCAGATAATAGCTTAATTAGATTATTATGCCAGATTTTGGACACAAATCACATAATAAATCTTTTCAAATCTATGGCATCAAAGGAGAAGTTTAGAATTGAAAATGCAGGATCATCACAGGAACAAATCCCCAGTGTATCATTTTGCTCCTGTTCAGAATCTTCAACTACAAGAATTGAATCATTTCAAACAATTGTCTGTCATTGTTATAAAATTTTACTTGGAGTCTCAAAGGATTCTTTCTTCCATTCCCTCATTTGAGAATGAGTGAACATTCCATATTTTAGTTCCTATAAAAGACTTTATGGCAAGAAGGGAGAGCATAAAATAAGAACAGTTATACATTACTAAAATGTGATGCAGTTGCTCACACTTGCCTAACTTCAGGCTTTCATTCAAAAAGTCACCTTTTGGACAGGGTATTTGATGGTGACTACAGCTGATGTGGCCACAGAAGTCACAAGCATGAAAGTCGCATTGAAGAGAACATGGAAGGAATAGAGAATCCAGAAAAGAGAGAGGCTTGAGCTGCAGCATTAAGATGCAGCTTGCAACATTCCCGAACTTTTAATAGCTTCAGATCCTATCTTTCTTCTTCAGGTGGTGTCTCTCTCAGGGTGCTCCACTTCAGGTGCACCGTTGATCAAAGAATTTTGATATTAATGCCCATTTATGCATGCACCCCACATATCTTCATGCCCTGCATTGAGGCTGTATGGGGCTGCATGGGCGAACCACCATCAGTCTTTCCCAACTGCCTTTGTCCTGAGACAGAGTCTGCAACATGTGCCTGTTCTCTATTCAACATTTAGGTAGATAGATAGTTTACAATTACTTGCATTTTAGTGTTTCCTTTGTTTTTTCTTTCTTTCTTTCCTCCCTCTTGTGCCCCCCCCCAATTTAAAAAAAAAATCTTTTGATTATTACATATAGTTAGATAGTAGTTTAGAACTTCCCCTTCTTGGGGTTGTTTATTTTGTCATTTTTTCTTGAGAATGCCAGGTTCCCCTGGATTCAGTAGATGCCTCCCCTGCCATGAGGATATTCTGATCAGTGACAGGCATTCCCAGTGCCTCTGCTGTTTGTGGATACCCATATTTCTAGTATCTGCATCTCCTTCCAGGGTAGATTCTGAAAAAATAGGCCGATGAAGGTTAAACTTTTAATGATAGACCAAGCCTTAGGTCCAGCTCCCAATCCATAGGCAGACGACCTCCTCCCCCGTATGTAGACCTCCCAGTACCACTAATGTCCACAACAATATCTCAGTCACTGGAGACTGCTAAAGAGATAGGCAGCACCAAGTATTTCTGTGGTCCCAAAATCCTTATCTGCCTCTTCTTCTAAACAGAAGGAGGTAGGGGACAGTAAATCTCCAAAAGGATCATGGTCACTGATGCAAGCTCCAAATGATGCCAGTATTGCAAAGGCAAAGAAAACTCGGTCTAAGACACATTTGGTACTGAATTTGGGTACCCAAACCCTGAATGACAGAGATGTGGGTGAAAAAAGTTATAAACCCATCCCAGAACACTCTGCACCAATAACAAGGAAGTCAGCTGGACCAAAGACCACTAGACATCATACGATAGTACCGATACTGAGGGAGTCAAAGCCAATGCACTCACAGGCCAACCCTCAGTTCCAGTTATATCAGTACTGAAGCCATGCTCCACAGACTCTCTCCAAGGGTAGTCCTTGTTACTGTTGGTTCCGCAAGAGGGCACTAAGGATTTGATATTCATTCTGGAGCCAGAGTCTCCCCTATTAATGAGTCCTGGGGGTTTGTCAGCAGCCTGGGGGCTTGATAGCATCCTACAGCTGTATCACATAGAAAACCTTGCTTGTCCTCATCTACTTTGCAATGTGAACTGCTCCCTCTTCCCTGCCCCACAGGGTATGTGGAAGAGGACTCTTCAGATTCTGAGTTTTTGGTGCATGGTTCCCTTATCTATTCTAGAACACATTACTCTCCTTCATACCCTGATGTTTTACAAGACAATAGACCTCAAATGACACCCTTCTGGCAGGAGCACAGATGGATGCCTCCACCTATGCCTTTTGGCCTTCCTCAGTGGCCTTGCTGTCTGTGGGCAATCTATCACCAGCAATTTGCAATAAAGTCTTCATACCACCGGAGGGGAACGGAGAAGGACCCATTATCTTCAACCTTCTTTACCACCACGCATGCCAGAGGAAGAGATCTTTGAGGGGCAAGAAGCAAGGATAGAGAAGAAGGTGACACCTCTTAAGAATATTTTCTCTTCTTCATTTGATGAATCTGTCATTCCTCCACCACCTTCTATGGCAGATGACTTCAGACAGTTTCAAGAACTGATTAAATGAATTGCTGACATGCTTCAGTTTCCCTTGAAGGAGATTCAGGAGTCCCACCATTAGCTCCTAGATAGGTTACCTTATCAGTGATAAAAGTTGCCATTCCAGTGAATGAAACTCCTATTGGGCCTGTTTTTGACAAACCGCAGTTATGACACTGCCTACCTGCAAAAGAGTGGATAAAAAGTATTATGTTTCTGACAAGTGTGACGTTCCCCTCTGCAGTCTGGACTGATGAATTGCTGTGTCACCCCAATCCCTCACACTTGAAGCCTGTCTTATCCTGCTTTGCACTCCTGGGCAGCTCATGCACAGCCTATATCATGTAAATTGCTCCCAACTCAATGACTGATTGCCTCTAGCCAGCCACTCATGGAATTAAGCAATGGTATGACCCCATCCACATCCCCAGTCCCAGATGCAACCCTAGAAACTGCTATCTTACAATGTTCAGTGTTGCCCACTGAACACTGCAAGCTCATATGTTCGTCAATTTATCAAAGAAATTGATATGCACACCATTTCAAATGGAGTGCATTGCTTTAGATAAAACAAACAAAATCATTAAGTTCAGAAAGATTTTAAGTGATTATAAGTGAGAAGAAAGCAGGGCAGATCTGATCAAGTGAAAATAAAAGGCAAATCTCATTCTAAACTAAGCTTAACATTTTCAGCAACCTTAAAACTCAGATGATTCTCACCACAAGCTGGCTGGCCTGCCTCCAGCCAGACCCTCCCCCTGTGATCAGCACGTCAGTTGCTCGGTAGTTTTTGTAGATGGAAGTGGACTAGAGAGAGAGCAGCAAAATATCTCTGCTTCTTAAAATATTCCTTCTTCCTTCTGGTGCTTCATCTCACCCCTTCAAAGTCATGTGACAAACAGTGTCAGTGTATGTCCCCTCCATGCCCTGAGTCACTGTCATCCTTGTGGATTTGTTTTTTGATATCTAGGCCAGTCCTTTGTTCCTGGAATGCTGAGCTGGGTTGCTCTATACAACCTCCTAATGAGGTACGAATTGCTCCTCTGCTCCTGGAGGTTTTTGCCTAGATATGTTTTAAGCCATGAGGACACATCTTTGGGAATATTATATAGTGAAGCCTCATAACCATGCACACGACACTGCAACAAACGTATTACTATTACAATAATGTTCAGTATGTCATGAGCATTCCAGAAATCCCTCACATGGCATGCTTTGCATTAAACAATATACGATTGCACTATCAGGTGATTGCGGGGAGTACAATGTGTCAAAGAAGGGAATTGGAGTTTCTACTCTATCACTCAGCTCCAAACTTCCTAGTGTAGTAGAGGCCATTAACGAAAGAGGCAGGCAACATAGCTCTAAAGTACACCCCATACAGTGAGATCGCAAATCCTACGCCGCTTCTTCTATTGTCCCTATGGGTGACCCACTCTAGGTGTGCTTGTGCCCCCTGCATCTTTGATCAGAGATTCTTATAGCATTTGGCCTGTGCATGCACGTTATTCAGTGTTGTGCTCAATGCTGTTATATAGCACTTTGTGGGTGAACCTTCTCGACCACCTCTGCCTGAGTTGGAGTCTTAGCAGTCGTCTGAATTGAGTTTTATCTCAACTGTGTCCCTTTAGCTCTTTTAGCAGTTAGTTTATTATAGTTGTTCTCTGTAATAGGTAGCACTTAGTACTTAGCAGTAGTTTTAGCTGTAGTTGTTTTTAAAAAAAACTTAAAAAAAAATATATAAAATTAATATATAATATTATATATTAATATAATATATATATAGTGTATATAGATAGATATAAATATATTTAGATATGTAGTTTCTCCCCTCCTGGGAGTTTTGACTTTACTGAGAGGGCACACCCAGTTTTCCCAGTTTCAAGCATTGCCTATTATGCTGGGAAGCAATCCTGATGAGTGACGGACACCCCTGGTGCATCCAATGCTTCAAGAAATCTTATGTATCCCAAAAGTGCAGCTTTTGTCTGGCATTTAAGTCTAAAGCTAGAAAAAACAGGGAGCTCAAACTTTGACTCCTCATGATGGAGAGCTCATTATGTTCATAGGGTGTCCTTGGTCTCGCTGGGGTGCACGGCCAGTGACAGTCCCAGTGGTTCCCCTTCAGGCACAAGCTCCCCAGTGGGCAGGGTGTCTCTGGGTGCAGCAGTAAGGTCAGCAGTCTGGAGCAAGCAGGGTGTGACCTGTCTCGCCCCTCATGGAGTTAGAAGTCCTGCCTTTTATCCTTCCTCTCCTGTCTATCTACTTCCAGTGGGAGGGCTGAGGTTGGTCTGCCTCCACCACTTGGATGGAGAGAGTGGCTCCTTACCCTCTGCTCAGAGGGAGGCCACACTTCCTCACTACAGAGGGATAGCCAACAACCTTCGAGGAGGCAGATGGGAAAAGCATCTTGGCGCAGAAGTGGAGTTTTTTCATTATACACTTTAAAAGACTTGAGAACAATTCTGAGATCTCTTTGAATCTATACTCACAATGAATTACTAGAACAAGAAGTGCCCTCACTTCTAAGTTAGGAGGAAGAGAACCTGTCCCTGTGCAAGGAGATTCTATTCCAAGTACTTTTTTATTCCCCAAAAGAAGAAAGAGCGAAGACCAACTTTAGACTCCAGGTCTCTAAACTGATATGTAAAACAGGAAAAAAAAAAAAAAGGATGGGGACCTTGGCAGCAATACTTCTGTCTTAAGAATAAGAGGATTGGTTTCTGACTCTTGACCTACAAGACATATTTTCATGTTACCATTCCTCCCTCACACAAAGGCTTCTTCATTTCTGAATCAACAACAGATACTACCAGTACAGGATGCTTCCTTTCGGACTGTCTTCTGCACCAAATGTGTTCTCAAAGATTATAGCAGTAGGTGCCGCTCACCTATTCTATTTGAGCATAAGCATTTTCCCATACCTAGACAATTGTCCGATAAAGGTCAGATGCTATCAGGAAGTGTTGGAGTCAATAAAGAGCACAAGTTATCTCTTTCACAGCCTGATTCTTCAAATCAACCTAAAAAAATCTGTTTTGAGTTCACTGGAACATTTTAGCTTTCATAGGGGATTCCCTGGATGCAGTAAAAAGCAGAATGTACCTACCATCCTGCAGATTTCTCACATTAGGAAAACTTCATTTTAAGGGTTCAGGGCAGTCCTCAAGTTACAGGTTTAACTTCATAGCAAGTAATTCATGAGTAGGAAAGCAAGGTAGGTTTTTCTCACCAACCTAAACTCACTGAGGTTTTGCCTCATTCTCTAAATTTTACTGTGTTGTTTCTTGATCCTACAACTCTGTGAGAAGCCGAGGCCTATAGGATAAATTAGAAGTCAAGGTCCTATTACAATCTGTCACAAACACTTAGGTTTTTAGAAGCATACAGTTGGATCAAATTTGGCCCTAAATTTTATATTTATTAAAAATAAGCATATTGATAGAAGTTTCCGTTATAAAAATATTTTCATAGACTTTTTAAAAATAAATAAATAAATCCCCTACAGGGGCTGCAACAAGATGCTACTACATAAAACCAGCCATTGAAAGTGACTTGATATTGACTATGGCTGAATAAAGTGAAATTGACTAGTCTGTTTTCACTATTCAAGCAAAGTGAGGTGAGCAGATGTCTTGATTTTGTAGGGACAGTGCTGATATAGAATCATAGAATATTAGAGTTGGAAGGGACTGAAGGAGGTCATCTAGTCCAACCTCCTGCACGAAGCAGGACTAACCTCAACTAAATCATCCCATCCAGGGCTATTCCACCACCTCCCTAGGTAACCCATTCCAGTGCTTCACTACCCTCCTTGTGAAAAACTTTTCCTAATATCCAACCTAGACCTCCCCCACTTAAACTTGAGACCATTGCTTCTCGTTCTGTCATCTACAACATGCTAGTCCCTGGAAGCCCCTTCCAGGTAGTTAAATCCCCCTGCCCTCCATTCTTCTCTTTTGCAGACTAAACAAGCCTAGTTCCCTCAGTCTCTCCTCATAAGTCTTGTGCTCCTGCCCCCTCATCATTTTTGTTGCCTTCTGCTGGACTCTCTCCAACTTGTGCACACCCTTTTTGTATTGGGGGGCCCAAAATTGGACACAATACTCCAAATGCAGCCTCACCAATACCGAATAGAAAGGAATAATCACTTCCCTCGATCTGCTGGCAATGCTCCTACTAATGCAGCCCAATATGCTATTAGCCTTCTTGGCGATGAGATCACACTGCTGACTCATATCCACCTTTTTATCCACTGTAACTCCCAAGTCCTTTTCTGCAGAACTGCTGCTTAGCTTGTCAGTCCCCAGTCTGTAGCTGTGCATGGGATTCTTCTGTCCTAAGTGGAGGACTCTGCACTTGTACTTGTTTAACCTCATCAGATTTATTTTGGCCCAATCCTCCAATTTGTCTAGGTCACTCTGTATCCTATCCCTACCTTCCATGGTATCTACCACTCCCCCTAGCTTAGTGTCATCTGCAAACATTAATGAAGACATTGAACAAAACTGGCCCCAGAACCGAAGTCTGGGGCACTCCGCTTGTTACTGGCTGCCAGCTAGACATGGAGCCATTGATCACTACTCATTGAGCCCAATGATCTAGCCAGTTCTTTATCCACTTTATAGTCCTTTAATCCAGCCCATACTTCTTTAACTTGCTGATAAGAATACTGTGGGAGACTGAATCAAAAGCTTTGCCAAAATCAAGGTATATCATATCCACCGCTTTCCTCACATCCACAGAGCCACTCACCTCTTAACAGAAGGCAGTCAGGTTGGTCAGGCATGACTTGCCCTTGGTGAATCCATGTTGAGTGTTTCTGATCACCTTCCTCTCTTCCAAGTGCTTTAAAATGGATTCCTTGAGGACCTGCTCCATGAGTTTTCCAGGGATTGAGGTGAGGCTGTAGTTCCCTGGATCCTCTTTCTTCACTTTCTTGAAGATGGCCACTATGTTTGCCTTTTTCAATCATCATGCCATGAGCTTTCAAAGATAATAACCAGTGGCTCTGAAATCACATCAGCCAACTGCCTCATCACCCTTGGATACACTGCATCTGGCCCATGGACTTGTGTATGTCCAACCTTTCTAATGCTGAACGTGTTTCTTCAGCACTGAAGGATGTTCACCCCCTCCCCATTCTGTGCTGTCCAGTGCAGTAGTCTTGGAGCCGACTACTTTGGGGCTTTCTCTTATGTAGACGCCCATTATCCCCCACCCCTGTCCTGATTTTTCTCACCTGCTATCAGGTCACCCTAAGGCTAAGACATGCAAAAAGTGAATCTTTCACATAGCAAAAGTAAAAAAAAAAAATGCTCCTCTATCAGATTCAATAATCTAAAGTGCTGCTTGTAAAGAAGTCGTTGCTGTTGTTTAAAAATATATGTATTTTAACATGACTCCCTCTTTATTCCTATAATTCACACATTGATATATAATCATAGTTGAATATAGCAGTTTCTACTCTTATTGTTATTCTTGTTTTATAGAAGGAATGCTAACTTTCCAACTTAAAATGTCATGCTTACAGTATATATTAAACAAGAGATTGTTTATAATGACAAAGCAAAAGTGAAATTGTTGGTGTCACGCGGGCTGCATTAGAAGGGGGGGGCATTTGTGTTATTTGACCTTAATATGTCAAAATCATAGTGATTCATGTAAGACATACCATGTCAGGTACTGTTAGAAAGGTTATGATATGCTGAATAAGATGATAATATTTGTGTTCATGTGTAATATGTATAAGGAAAGTTATGGAGATCTTTGATATCCCTGTATTTCAAACTGTGCTGTGGAAGACACACCCCAGACAGAGAGGCGGCAGGACAATAGCTTGCTTAATAGCCCATTCAAGGCCTTATCAGAAGCCAGAGGCCCGGGAAGAAACTAAAGGCATACCTGAAGAGTTACCAGGATTGGCCCATGTGACTATGGACTTCATTTTGGTTCCAGTAAAGTTCCACAAGCCACATGGCCAGAAACAGAGGGTATATAAGATCAAACCACAGAAACCATTTTGTCTTCGTCTTGGTCTTTGCCTTGTGTCCTTGTTCCTGCCCAGCTGCGGACACACCTCTGGATTAACACACTTTGCAACTGAACTGAAGGACTTAGACCCATCCAGGTACTGGACGTATACCAGAGGAACTATACAAGCCTGCAACTCCACAATTGTTCTAGAAACCTGATGTATATGGACTTTTAAATCATCTGTATGTATCTGATTGCTTTAAGCCTTTAACACTTCTCTTATTGTTTGTTTTTCTTTTATTAATAAACCTTTAGTTTTAGTTACTAAAGGATTGGCTGGCAGCGTGGTATTTTGGGTAAGATCCAAACTTATAGTGAACTGGTACTGTGGCTGATCCTTTGGGATCAGAGGGAATCTTTTAGTAAAGAGCATAGAGTTAAAGCAACTGATCTCTTTACTGGACCTAGTGTCAGTTTGGGAGCCAGAGACTGAAATGCAGTAAAGGGGGCTGTGTGTATTTGCACAGTGGCTTCTTGATAACCAGTGTGGGGGAATCAGAAGCACTGTTTGTGGCTGGTTGGGAAGTCTGACTGCAGTGTCACCCACCAGTGTTGGGAGAATTTGCTCTCCTTTTGCAGCCTGCCCTGACCCTGGCATTATCAGTGGGCTACCCTGGGCACGGACGGGTTACAGTTGGAAACAAGTTGTTTGTTTTCTTTTTGGATCAGAGGTTTTTCTTTCATTCATGAGGACAAGATACCTGAGAGAATCCTGATAGCCAGCCTGCCTGACATTTAATAAGTCTAGAAAAAATGAAATATCTTTGTTTTATTACTTTTTACCATCTTGCCACAGGCCAACACATGTTATTTAATCAACACTAATAAATATCAGGAAGTATGGGGAAACCACATGTGAGCTTTTGGAATTCATACAAATGTTATTGCTATGTTAAGGAATCCTTATCTCTGTGGTATATCAAATAGTTGTCTGACCTTTCCATTCTTCCAACCTGAATGGCTTTGGGCAATGGATTTAATTCTACATAGACATAACTCACCTTCTAGTTCGTAATTAATAGGTCAGTGTTTAATGATTACATTTATGTAAGCACAAAATATGTATCTGAACAATTACTTCTGGGATGGTCTGAGGCACAAATATCAATAGCTTAACTGCCAGAAGTATTTAACTGATTCTGTATGCATTTCTACATTTATAATTATGCAAAAATCCTCATCTTCTCCCTTGACCTTTGAAGCACCCTATGTGCTGATTGTAGAACCAAGTATTTTAAAAGCTTGATGGAAAATTTGTACAATGCATGTACTATCAGGTAATTGTATCATCAGCAAATGCTAAACAATAATGTTTTAAGGTTGTTATTCTAATGTGGACAGTTCATATTATATTCAGTCAAGCACAGTCAAAAGGTACATGGCTGACACATAACAAACGTAAGTTGAAAGCGGCTCACAAGATGTTGAATTGCAATAACTTGGTCTTTGAACATACAGTAATGGGCAAGTTTCAAAAAATGATGCTATTTGAAAATGCAAAAACAAAATCTCTCTTTATATTGGTGATTGGCACTCAAGTACATGTATAGGCTATTATGAAGACTGTTAGATGTCCATGTCATTTACAATTTACATACTAGTACACATATGTACACGTTACTAGTTCTAGAGTTTGCTGCTCAAAAATGTGTGAAGGAATGTATATACTTTTGTAACTCTCAAAAACAAGTTATGTGAGCAGCTTCCATTTCTTCAGGGTAACTGTAGATAAATAAAAAACCCAAATAAGTAGATTTCCTATACTGCAGAAAAATGCTTCCCATTATCAAGGAAAGGGGAAAAAATTTACACATCTTGGAATCAGATTCCCCTAAATAATTAGCTCTACAGAACACAGGTTCTGAATTTTGTTTTTGCTGATGAGTACTCCTCTCCACCCCCTTGTCCAAAGTACCCCTTGCCCAATGCTCACTCCTTTCTGCCTCCTCCTGCCTTAAGGCCGAGCGGTGGGAGGCAAAAAGGAGTGAGCAGTGGGTGGGGGGTCCTTGGGGGAGGAGAGGAATGAGCAGCAGGGTGCATGGACCTTGGGGGAGTGAGGGTGGGGCCTTTGGGGGAGCACAGGCAGGGCCACGGTCCAGGTGCCAATGCCCTCCTTTCTCCAAGGTGGTGGGCTGACGTGCCTCCGAAAGGAGGTGTGCTGCAGTTGGCATTTCTTGCCCCTTTTAGGGGGCTTAGCCTGCCAAAGCCTCTTATACCAGCCACCATTGCTATGGCTCGTGGGTGCTGAGCACTACCCAAGCCCCCCTTTATTTTTTCAGTGCATACTACAGATCCCTGCTCTGGGACGCACATAACCATAATGTCACACTGGGTTCAAACCTAATAGAATTGCTTGAATGTTGACAAGAGAGGCAAGGTGGGGAGGTAATATCTTTCATTGGACCAATTCTGGTGGTGAGATAGACAAACTTTCAAGCTGCACAGAGCAACACAGTCACTTGGGACTATTAGCTAAAGTATCCTAGTGAATAAGCAGGAAACACTGTCAGCAGACTTTGTAGTATGCAAGTCACTAATATCTATGGCAGTGTGTGTGTGTTTGCTTATGCATATGTGTGTGTGTAAAATACCTATAAAATCTCTGCAAAAAATGGGAGGAAAAAAATCTTCTTTCACTGAACAGCTCTGAGTACAATTTTCTCCTGCCTCTTCTCCCTGACTTTAGCTACTAGGATGCTTCTAACATTTGATTAAAAGAGTCTGAAGGCAAAAACTATTAGATCAAATTGAAACAAAGAAATACAGCAGCACTTTTCATTTGAACCTCTAAAAAAGTGAATTCAGGATTAGACTAAAACACCATCCTGGGTCCTATTCGAATATTTTAATGGGGGTAACCACATCATCTATAAACTTGTTAGCACTAGGTGTGCTGAACACAATTATGATACACAGATATGATCTTCTATAAAGAATGTGCTGCTATATTAATTTCCCCATTGATACACAGCATCAGGAACAAGCCATATATTTCTTATAACTTATTGTTTCTAAATACAAAATAATTACTGTATAATAAAAATAAACTTTCATAATAAAAAGATGTATGACTTCTTTACAATGCTAAAGAAGATATTGAGAGATTCAATCTAATAAGTATTCAATCAGTTTTAGGGAACTACAGTTTGAACCCATACACTCAGGTAAATGGCACAAATCCTACTAGAATAATTAAACCATTTCATTCTTTAAAAATGAAACTAAGGGAAGATTTAAAATGTCATATTTTGACTATGCAGCACAGGGTTCAATTATATTTCACCAGCATAATAGAAAAGAACTAAATTCCACGAAAAAGTCTGAAATAATGCTTTAATAGAGATCTTTTCCACAGGTTTTTAAACTATTTCATAAAATTTAACAAAGAATGATATCCCTCATATCTAATTCTAGTCTACAAGTTGGCTTTATGGACAAAGCAAACAAACTTGAAAGGATATTATTCTCTGTGAAGCCTGAGACCTTATTGTTTTCATCCTGTTACATTCTAAAGAAACTTTATATAGTATAGGAAAAATATGTTTTGCTTGTGAAAGTGTTTAGAATTTAGTCCATTCTGTATAAATGTAGTAAGTGTGTTGACATGATTAAAGATTTCATGAACCCAGTACAAACATAATTATGAAGAAAGTAAACATATACCACTGTCTACAAATGTTGGTAATGTACCTCTGCTCTTGCTCTCATTAAAATAAATGGCAAAATTAAGAGTCTTCTCGGATAAATTCAATTGTGTGTGTCTGTGGTTGGAAGAACGAAGAAAAGGAAAAAAGACTGGCTTTCATGAGCTATGTGTAACCAATCAAGGCTTCTGCAGCTAGCTCTGTGTTACTTAAGATTAACTGAATTCGTGTATTTATCCATAGCATTCTAGTTAAACAATATAGGCAACCTCTCCTTTTGATTTTGTTCATTTGCTGAATCCTTTCCTGTCACAGCTGCATTACAAAGATCCTTGAATCATATTAATCAGCCAGCTTTAGTGCTTTCATCTGGCTCTTAACCAGACCTCTACCTTCCTGCTGTGTGGAGGAAAGGATGGGCAGAATGAAATTCCAAACCGAGAGGTTGTTGCCTGACTTCGATATTTCAGCCTTGTGCTTCCTTTCTTGCAGGCAGAATGTTGGTGCCAGTTGGTTAAAGGAACGTAAATTAATGTTCCATTGTTAAAAGAAAAAAGAAAAACCAAATTATTTTCCATGCACTAAGTATTTATAGTTAACAATTTGTGCCTGCCCCTGCTTTTGCCTCTTACCTAAATTGAAGTCATCACCAAATGCTGCACTGATGTACATCCTGTACAACCACATTAAACCCATATATAGCAATTGCAAGGGCAAGTCCTGCAGCTTTACTCATGAAAATGGTGTTCCTGTAAGTAACTATCACAGAACTGGGCACAAACTCTTTAAATTAAACTTATTTTTTTTGACTTTCTTCTATTTAACCCCATCCCCCATTCCCAAGAAGTTTATTGTTTTAATTATGGTAGGTCAAGAGAGAACCACTCACCCCCCCCCAAAAAAAATCTTAATGCTGTTAAAAAAAATCTGATATGTTATTTATTCATTTCAACTGGTTTTATCTGCCCTCCTCCCCCATCCAGACCAATTCATCTATTACATTTTATATTACAGCTTCATTTTTATGGAGGTCATACCTCTGAAATATGCCAATTTATAATTTGTTGATCAAAATGGTTCTATAATGTTTATTTGCTTTAATATAAGATAAGATTATTTATTTGATTTCCATGCTTTGATATAGTAAATGCCTAATTCATTTGTTAGGCTGGCAGTAATATGAAGTATGGCATAGTTGTAAAATGTTGCTATTTCTAAATTTATGCAGGCAAGACACGACACCGTGTGATGCTGAAGTATCAGTCCTGGGGATTCCTACAAAGACAAGCATGCCTGCCAATCTCTGGTCCAGTTCAGTTTCGCTTCAGACAGGTCCTGTATTCATAGGTGGTTTGCCTCATCGCTATGCAGCAAAACAGGTATTCTCTCTTTCTCTCCCTCTCATTTTTTTTTTTCCTTTTTTTTTTTTTAAGGAAGACTGTAATGTACGGTCTTGCAAGGAGTAATTCTTAGAACATACATGGCATGGATTCAACACTATTTTTGTGGCGGAACTCCAGTAGATTGCATTGTTCCCTGTAACAGCGTGTTTGCTACAGACTCATTCCTATCAATATTGGCCATATTTTTAAAATCTAAAACCAAACACTCTTGTGGGAACATACTTTTAGGGTAGTAAATTATTCATAAAAAGTGCACTTAAAAATGTTGGTGTCATGACTCCCCACTTCTGACTCAACAGTAATGTGCATTTATTTCTTGATGTGGAGGATTTTTGTCCCCAGTCATTTTGTTTTCTGAATGAATTTCTCAGTAAACGCTGGACAAGTGTCATTAATTTTCACTATGAGTAAATGAACACTTTTGATAGTGTTTACACTAATTTTACTCTTTGTTTCAGTGCAAACAATGTTCATCACACTGAACATTCATTCTACTGGAGTGTTTCATTTCATAACTACAGATCAAATTGGATTTGAAATAGCAATATGTCTTTTAACAAGAAGTTCAGGCTATTTAGTTTACCACAAAGGAGGTTAAGAAGTGACTTGTTCATGGTCCATAAGTACCCACAGGAGATTTCTCATAACATAGGACTGTAATCTAGCAGACAGAAGTAAGAATCAATGAGTAGAAGCTGAAGCCTAATAAAGTAAGACTGGAAATAAGGCATACTTTTTAACAATAAGAGTAATTAAACATTGAGTCAATTTACTTATGGAAGTGGTGGATTTGCTATCATTTGAAGTCTCAAATCAAGACTGGATATATTTCTAAAATAAATTGTCTAGCTCAAAAAGTTATTATGGGCTAGATGCAGGAATTATTGGGTAAAATTCTGTAACATATGTTATGCTGGAGATCAGACTAGATAATCATAATGGGCCCTTCTGGCCATAAAATCTATTAAGTTATTAACTTCCCAGAACTCTGAGATATCATATGAAAATCCACAACTTTCCTGGTAAAGCCCAGACTTACACTCTCTATCAATAACAGTAGATTCTCTAGTTCTAGGGATTGTAAAGATACACATTATTTTATAAAGTAAGAATTTGATTCTACTACCTAGAATTTAAATGAAACTGGTTGGAAAATGTCATCAAGGATACTTTAAACTTGTAAGCTACATGAGTAATGCCCGGTAAAAATCTGTACAAATTGTATACCACCTGAACACTTTCATGTGCCTTTTTTATGAGATTGGATCTAACAAACCCCTTTATTTACTGGGATTTTAATACAACTTCACTACTGCATCATTAGTATTTGAAAGTTGTGAAAGAAATTGTGTCATACTAATTAAAAAATATAGGCAGGGTTCCATTCTAGTCAAAGACACATACCCAAATTGGTTTACATTACAGTACTTCAAATGTAGCTCAGTGCTGAAATTAAGGTAATAAATATCCACTTTTCAGGAATTAAAATGTGTTACTCAATCTTAACCTTGAAAATACATTACAACTGTTATTTACCCTCCTAGTAAAAGTATTAATCTAATCGATTACTCAGAGATAACAAGTATTACTTGTTGACGATTATCCAGAGCAATGGTTGTGTGTGTTTTTTGGCTTCTCCTTGAAATACAGCTGGAATATGTCATAAGATTAGGGTGAATCGGACTCCTGCTTTTTTAACTGACTCTTCTTTCTTGGTTATGCCAAATGAGAGTAAAGAAAATGTAGGGTGTGGAAGGGAGACATTTGATGTGGAGAAGGGAAACTGATGAATTGAGCATAAGTGACAGGGTTTGAATGATTTAATTGCTTAGCTCCTTGCTTTGTATAGGTAGCTTTGGTGGAATATGTGACTAACAATCTTAAACCAAAATTAATAAATTGGAAGATGGGCAGCTGAGGTAGAGAATTATAGTAAATACCCTTCAGTGGATGGAACGCTTGAGAGCAGAAGCAGGTGTTCGAACCCTGTGGTTTGGTAAAACTGTAGTCCTATGTTTTGGGATTATTTTCACAAGCTGGCAAATTTAATATTCCTATGACTCCTTCTTATGATATCCCCACTACTGCCTTATGCTAATGCAGGAACATATGGCTAAGGTTCCAAAGTAAAAGCAAATAAGCTTATAAATAGCTGACTCTAAGGGCCTTATCCTACAGTTCTTACTCAAACAAAACTCCATTTCAGTGGAACTGTTTCTGAGCTAGCACTTAGGAGCTGGTCCTTAGTTGAAAAATATGTAATATACATTTTAGATTTGTTATGTCTTGCAACAAGGTAAACAATTTATGATTTAAATACCTGTTACTCTTATTAGATTTTTCAGCTGCTCATGCAGGCTGTTTTATGACAATTACGAACATCAGTTTGGGAATACAAAGCAAACTGCCCAAAGAAAATTGTTATTTTGAATCATAAATTAAAATAAATAATGTATTTCTGAAATCTGAAGACATGTTTTAGTGTAATTACTTCCATGCTCTCTTACGTAACTTTAATTATTTACTGTATTCTGTTCAATTGCAGAGAATGGAAGATCAGTACATTTGAAGGAGATTAAACATTGTTGTCAAATACTCACACTAAAAGTTGATAGAATTAATCATGTTCTTTGTGCTGTTATAATTGCTGCAGTGATTTATGCTTCTGGGTTTAGTATTATAGCACAGATGATGTTAACTGTCATTATTACTTCAGATTCCTTCTCTGCATAAAAACTCTGTTATTAAACTTCATAAGCACCAAATACACAGAGCTTTCATCAAAAAGGAATATTTAGGTTCCACAGGAACAACTTTCCAAGCAAAATGAGAAGGAGAAAAGATTAAATGGGAAGTGTGCAAGGAAGTAGGGAAGTGTTGCCATACCATTTTATTGAGTCTGAATATAAATGACTTTCCAAAGGCTAAGAAGGGTGATGGTGTCACAGCTAAAATTAGAAATCAAGAATTTTTGGTTTTTAATCCATTGATCCAGACCTCTAGATAAGACTCTGGTGTAGGTGTCTGTATCTGCATATGGTTTACAATGTATTGATGGATAGGTTTTTAACAGTGAAGGAAATATACTGTAAAATCACAAATATATGTTGCTATAAACTACCCATGTAGTTTCAGATAATTCCAATAAATTTCACTATGACCATTTAAAAATCTGCTTTAAGCATATTCCCTTATGCCAAACTATTAAAATGCATAGATCTTTATTCTTCCTTCTACACTGGTTTTACTCTGCTTCAACTCCACTGAGTTAAGACAAAATAAAACCAGGGGAATGGAGTATGAAATCAGGCCCTTCATTCAGAAACATCTTGGGCCACATTTGCCATATACTGCATCTGCTTGTGGGGCTTCAGTGACACAAAGCAGTTGTAATCCCACTTTAACTGACTGGTTAAATGTAGCATACCTACTGACCCGTTTTCATTGCTAGAGTGGCACAAAGCAACAGTGCAGCTGCATGTCATTCCCCTTCACTGATGGGCTTCTACTGTGGTGCTATTAGTGTATGCCTGCTGAGGGTCTTCCCCATAATTCTTTGTAACATTAATTTGTATTTACGTAGTCCATTTTATCTCAGACTGTTAATCCACTTTACCAACATACCTTTTAACACCCCTGAGAGGTATAATTCTGTCCATTATACAGAGGAGAAAAATGAGAGGCAGAGAGGTAATGTGACTTTTCCAAGATCGTCTGTTTTATTAGTGGCAGAACCAGAATATAATCCAGAATTTCTATTGCTCTGATACCTGAGCCATGTACCCAGTGATGATATCCCAAATTTCCAATAACCAGTTCTATAAAGGCAGGTGATATTTAAGAACCTATCCTGAATAGGTTCTTAAACATCATGCACACAGCACCCCAACAACCCAGCACCCAGAACTTCAGGGCACCCTCCGCCGTGAAATTGACCCTCCCTGGTCAATTTCGGCAGCAGGGAGACTTGCAGGAGAGACTCCCCGCACTGAAATTGACCCTCCCTGGTCAATTTCGGCAGCAGGGAGACTGGCAGGAGAGACTCCCTGGTCAATTTCGGGGCGGAGCTGGTGCATACTCTCCGCTGTGAAATTGACAAGGCAAAGTCAATTTCGGTGGTGGAGAGGGAGACTTGGCATCGCAGCCCCTGTGAGATTCGCTCTGCGATGCCAAATTCGAAACCCCGCTGCCTTTTTTTTATTTTAAGAATCAGTTCACGCGAAACCCGCCAGCGCCCTGCAGAGCGCGACAGGGGAGGACGCTAACAACCGGTTTGCTAAATTTTTTTAATTTTAAGAACCGGTTGGATATCATCACTGCATGTACCCTAAATGTTACAGTGCTATATACATGTGTACATATACATTCCTTTACTAAAATGCCAATTTCTGAAGGTTTCTTTCTAAATAAATGTCTATAGGCCCATGTAAACGGGATTAGTGATTCTTTCATAAATATCATTCAGATTAATTTGATTATTAATAAAGCCTAGTGTATATAAATCAAGATAACTACATCTTAGACATCATTACCAGGTAATATTTTTTCTCTGGCCTTTTAAGTGGTAAAACTTGAGCTGTTTTTCATTATAACCATATGGAAAAAGTATAACAAATTTATCCTTCAATTTCAAAATATCATCTCCATCTATTTTTCCACTGAGTCTGTTCTACATCAAGTAACATGAAAGGACAGAGGAGGAAATGGAAAGAAATACTAACGATTTGGTCTGTTGGTGAAAGTCTGCATTTGTAAAAAATATATATATATTATTTGCAAAGTTATTTTTTTTAAATTACCTTATATAAATGGTGTGTTTCCTAAAAATAAAATAAAGTACAGCATCCAAACAGAATGAAAGATAAAACTGTGAGCACTTTTCTGAAAAGTTGTCCAAGCTTGCAAGCCAAGAGCAAGTTTAATCATAATTAACAGTCACACTTACACTTCTGCCACCCTAAAAAGGTATGTACAGAATAAAAACAAGATTATTCTCATTCAAGATTATGACTCATTCAAGTCAATAACAAATCTTCCATTACCTTTAGGCAATCAGATGGTTTATTAGATCTGCAAGGTTTGGATTTCATTCTCCAACTGGTCAGAATCTAATTAGCTCAATTTTCAACTCATTCTTAATTGTGAACTTTTGTACATGCACCTTGTTTTATTTCTCAGAGTGTTGCAAGTATACTATAGGGTGGAGAACCCCTTGTGAAACTTTGTATATGAAAAATAATTTTCTTTTCCATTGACAAGCCATCTTAGTGATTAGGTTACATTTTTTAGCTCCATTTCTGCAGGGAAAAAGACACGAGATTTATTTCGGTATATATAATTCTTATGTCTGAACAGACCTGTAATGTGCTATACAAAGATCACCGGAGCCCTAGTTTCTTTGTTCCCTGGTTCTTAAAGAAAGTGTTAATACTTTTCTCAACTAGTTTGCTCCTGGGTAGTAGATCTCAGCCAAGAGTTCAGTAAAAGGGGTTTTGTCTTTCTTCTCATTTCTGTTTTGTTTGGAGTTTTGTTTTTTTTTTACAAAATTGGCCAAAAATGCCCAATAACCAACACCCTTTGGAAGGAACTGTGTTCAGCAACTTAATAAGTAGGTGGTCATAATTAGGTTCACTTGTCTGCTTAGCTGTACATTTTGCATAAGATATTTACCTTGGTCTCAGGTGTAACCTACCAATTTGAATATGACATAACATTTTTTTGCAGATTTTTTGCAGGGAGAGGGCAAAATTGGGCTTGTAATGGAAATTCAATAGTAACTCTAATTATGGATTTACTGCAGTCATTCCACAATATTTAGCTGAGGATATTTAGCTGAGGATAGTCCTGCTTTGAGTAGGGGGTTGGACTAGATGACCTCCTGAGGTCCCTTCCAACTCTAATATTCTATGATTTTGTGATTCTATGTACAGTCTAACTTAATACCATGGATGTGGATAGAAATATGGGGCACTGATAATGCTTAATAGCTGTTTCTGGAAGCATGAATAACAAGGCTTTTCTATTAAGATCATTTCACTATTGAGCACTGGGCCACTCTGTTTGGATTCTTACTCTCTACCACCTAGGGCTGTGATCTTTTCAGATCTCATAAACTAAGCCATACTGGGAAGCGATACCTCCAAGGAAAGTATAAATTGTACTGATGATTCAAGACTAGAAGTCAGTTTTCTTCCCTTCAAGTCAGTATGAAGCAATGCCCTAACATGATGTTATTGGACACTGCCCTGCTTGATATGTCATCTTTTGGATGAGCTTTAAAAGTGAGGTCCAGACCACCTGTAGTCATTAAATACCCCACGGCATTTTTTGCAAAGTAGGCATATTAAATCTCTGGTTTAACTACATTCTCAATTGACTAATTATATTCCAAATACTTCTAATTCCCTCGGTAGTTTAATTTGAGAATTTGTTATTTATTTCTTCAGTCGAACCAGATGTAATTATTACCAGAACAATCGTGCTCCATCTCAGAAGCCAGAAGAATAAACCTCATCTATACAGTCTGCAAAGGTCTTTGGGATGCTACTGATTATTATTAAAAATAGAAATATAGACCATTCTAATCAAAATATGCACAAGAAATCTCTCTAGCTGGTCTAGTAAATTCCCTGGTTTCTCCTGAGAAAACAAATATGGCAAGTGCAAAATGGCAGACATTTAAAATAAAATCAGATCCAACATTTGTTAGGAACCAATTCTCTAGACTGTTTCCCTTGTACCCCACTTCATATAGAGATTGTTAATTTAGGGATTTTTATAGGAAGAGGATACATTTAATATTTTTTATCAGAAATGTAGTTGGAAGAAGTGTTCTTGACATTTACAATACCAGGTTTCTTATCAATTTTTTTTTCTCTGAATTTAAAGAGACTTTTTATCATTTTCTTTCCTTTTTTTAAGCCTTTCTCGCTATGTGATTTCTAGCAATTTTATCCAACCAACTAATCTGTGAGAATCAAGAGAGTCCTCATATTACAGCTAAAGAAACCAAGTACCATGGGCCTTGAAATAATAATTTCATACTTAAAATCTGTTTCTTCTATCTTTTCTCATTATTTTCACAAAAGATTAAACTAAACCACTGATAATAACAAATGTCTACACTAATACATCTTTACTGCTTAAATAAATAAAAGTGAAATCCAGAGAATTCAGGACTGTGTCCAGTTCTGTATAACTTCATTTCTTGCAGCCAGTTTTATTTTATTATTTTGTCTGTGATTTTCATAAACTAAATAGACAAGTTATAGAATATTTTTCAATAATTGAGAATATCCTCTTAATTTACAAAAACTGTCTGAGGCACAATTGATTACTGATGACTTTCAAGGGTCGCTTTCTCAATATTGGCCATGATCCTGCTTCTGTTGGCCCCAGTTATGCACTGACTTGAGCCCTGGATAATCATCTATACCTGCCCAAAATATCTGCAAAATGCTATCATCCTGACTAGGTTTTTTTTACACCCAGTTTGCACACACAGTAAAAGACTAAACAAATTACAAGGCACAGGAGAATCAGGGCTTTGAAGTCAATGGAACAACTCCAGTTGGTTTCAGTGGTGCAGGATCATCCTCAGAAGAGAACCTTGGATGAGCTCATGGGGTTAAATTCATTTCTGTGTCTTTAAGAGGGGCAGCACAGAACTCGCAGCCCAGTGGAAGGGAGGGTTAAGATGACTCTTGTCCTCCACAGTCAACCCTGGGAGCCTAAATTACAGCATCTGTTCAAGGCTGCCCCAATGGCTGCAGCATTCCACAGTACCGCATGCTGCAACCTCACTTCTGCTATGCCTCTGTCCTTCCAGCACACCTCATATGGCAGGGCTTATGCGGGGGTCCTTGACGGGCAGCTTTACAGCTATCCTTCACAGTACGTGGACATGGGGAACTCTTCCTCTTCCACAACTCAGGCTTTCAGAGTACCTTTATGCCACTCTGTCTTTTACCCTTCATACGGAGACTGCATGTTCCTGAGGATATCACTTTTTTTTTCTATAATCAGAGGCTACCTTTTGCACAGGGATCTCCTTCTCCCCCTACAGAAAAGGTGGGGCAATGGCACACCACTGTTCCCTTAAACCCTGGTTACAGAGGCCTGGGATCCATACTTGGTGAGATAGTAAGTAGAGGGTAGGCCAGTCGGCTCAGATCATCCCCCTTGGCCCAAATGACATTCCTTGAGACATGCCAGAACTCGCATTACATTGTCATTACCTACCCTCCATAATGAGGAATCCCTCTTTAAGATGACACTGAGGACAGCTGTAGATAGTTGTCCCTGGCAACATGGCTCCAGTGGATTTGGGTTGTCAGGGGGCTCTGGAGAAACAGGGTCTCCACATGGATGGCCTTGTGCTCCTACCTTCATAGTGATTTCATAGATGTCAGGGTATGGGGGGGTTGTTTGCAAGACCCTGGCTTTCTCCTGCATTAAGGGAAATTCCCATCCTCATAGAAGAATGCAGAGGATATCGTGCAAGGGAAATTTGTAGAATATGTTTATTTCTACATGGTATTACCCATACGGATGGAGATTAGCCCTGTATTAAATGGAACATCATTTGAAAGGATTTTTCTCTGGTATAGGTAGCACATGTATTAAAATTATCTGTCTTTTTTTCTGCCTCCTCTCCCCAGCTTTGGTCTGTAATATTCTTATGATCTTTCTTTTCCACTCTTAGCTAAGATTCTCAGTTTATTAATAACTTTACTGTGTTCTTATTGAGCTTACTGACTTTGAACCAAAACAGATATGGTACTAAAGATCATATCTTTTTTTCTGGCTTTGTAATTACACTTCTATTATGTTACTGGCCAAATCAGGATACCTTGCTGAACTGGAGATGCACATTTGATTTTTATTTTACAATCAGCAGAGCCACAGCGATTTAACAGGAACTCCAACTTCTTTTTCTTGATCCAATTAGCAGTGATGCCTTGGTGTAGGCACTCACCATTATATGCATATCACCTCTGTACCTTGGTGTGAAAACTGTTGGATTTAGTGCTGCTATGGCACAAGCACATGGGGCACAAAAACTGCTTCTTGTATGGAATCAAAATACTTCCTGGGCCTGTCTTTCTTTAAGGCAAAGTTGACTGAAGCACTCAGGAAAGCTGATGCGTAATTGCTAGTTAATGGTACATTTTCATAATGGCTGAGGTGTACAGAGAAAAGTGCACAAATCCCATTAACATCATTGTGTCAACAGAAAAAATGAGATGCATTCTAGATATTAAATATGGCAACGATCCGCAGCGTTAATTGATTACTATGAGTGAGATTCAAAAATGTAAATAATTTAATCTGATTAGACAGTGCTGGATGCCAACTTCATTGTATTTATTGTAAAGCTGCAGGTAGCATGGGACACTGAGATGGTACACTGATGTGCTCAGCTCTTGCAGAAAGGAACATGATGCGAGCTTCAGGGATAACAAAATCCTCAGCAAACTATGTAGCAAAAGACTTTGCTCGGAGCAGCCATGTTAAACCAGAACATTAAAAACAGTGGCTTGCATTTCAAAACCCCGGAAAGGCAGCAAAATGGATGGACTAGACAGAATCAGGGCAGTTGTGTTATCTCCATTATACACCTGTTTCCTATATGTGTAATGGGGATGAGTGCTTTGTGCCAGGAGGTACCTATTCACTATCCGTATTTGTTGTGAGAGGCCTAGTTGATATTTCTAGAAGTTGATATTTCTTTTAAGTGGTTAAAAACAAACAAACCAGTCCTTTTGTTTGTAAGCATGGAAATCAAGCTGTTGAAACTTTCAAACTCCCGAGCTCAAGGCAAAAAAACAAACAAACTGCAGAATCCCCTGCTGAGCATAAATGATGATGACTGCCACTGTCCAAATCTAATCTCTTCAGCCCTGGTTTTATTGCAGTAGTTTCCTCAACAGGATTTTAATTGGTTCATACTTTACAGTGCATGAACTCATAGCTGTGTGATCTAGCTGCTTGATGCCAACTGAACCTTGCCTGTGGTAAATGCGTAGTATGAGACAAAGACAGCGCTGAAACTTACTCTGTTTGTCTTATTCACTTGGGATGACATTTTTTTTAAAAAAGAAAGGAAAAGTCATGGGAGGGGAAGTAAATAAATAGTCCACTCAGTGAACTTAACAAGAAAATTAAATACAGATTTCATTTTGCTACTGTGGAAGGAATGGGTTTCTTATGATTCTGTTGCCTATAGAGGGAGATAAGGGAAGGCAGCATTGTTAAAAAAAAGAAAAAAAGACAAACTAAATTAATATAAAGTCCTAAGGCACCTAAAGGATCCATTCATGAATAATTTATATATCTCTGTAAGAAATGCCCATGTAAGAAAAAAATTAATTATTCACCCATCTAACTTAAATGAAAACTCATATGTTCCACCTCTGTGAAAATATACAAAAGGAAAGAATGCTGCCAAATCCTCACACTATCTGAGAAGAGGCTAGTGTTGTTGCATTGTTCCCAGGAAAATATTTAACCAGTGCTAGTGCAACTGGGCAGGAAGCACAATCCAAAATCCATGTTTAGATGACAGATATGACTGAAAGTAAACCAGGAATCCAATGGATCTGGGACTATATGTGGCTATGTATTAGCCTCTCTGTGCTTCTTACATAAGGTTATGTCTACATGGGGAAATTTGGGATCTGAAATTTATTTACCCTGTTATATCTTCACTGGTGCTGCAGACTGTAGCATAGACAAGACTGAGAAATTATTATTGTTGCATCAGCTCTTGGTGCAGAAGTTCCAGAAAACAACCATGGTCTCTTTCTGGATAGACCATCATGGTTTATCACATAATCCCAGAGTAAGTAATAGGGGTGATAATGAGCAAAATACATAGAGTTTTGAATAAAATTATGTAACATATTAATGTCAGTCAGTTGCTTAAGTTAAAAACTGCCTCCCTCAATAACCCATAAAGAATGAAACTCAGAAATAATATTTTCACAAGGATAACAAGCTTTCAACAATGCTTTCAGTGCATTAGCACAAATCTTTCCTTCAACATCAAACATGTCTTTCTGTTCCTCCCTTTCTCCCCCTAGAAGAAATATATGTAATGGGGTAATGTAATACAGTCAACTGTAGCATTTTTCTGTTTCTCTCTAAACATATCAGTGCATTTTGGTATAGCAATAATACTTAGCTCTTATAAAGCCTTCTCATTCTTAAAACTCAAAACCCTTTACCCAGAGAGGTTAATGCCAATGTGTAGAGGATCCTGTTTCAATGTCTCCACATTCTTCAATTCCTGTTTGGCATTCCAGTATCAAAGATCAACTAGAAGTTCTTAGTGATCTTCAGCTCTAGTGTTTCCATCTTTTTAGTAACAGTAAATTGACTTTATTCATCTTAGCAATTGAGGACTCTCATTGTGCTCTTAGTCACATAACCCAACAACACGGGATATGGGGAAAGAAGCTTTTTATGCAAAGCTGAAGCTAAATGTAGGCCATTTGTGATCTCGGCAAACAAGCCCTTCAGTACTTTTTGCTCCATAGTCTCATTCCCAACTGAGTTTCTTAATTCACCTGTTAGATGTGAAGAATGAGCCTGAAAAATAGCCAAAGAACACACTGCCAAGCCAGGAGGCAATTCACACTGCTTCAAGGGTAGTAGCCAAATAAATTGCAGTAATAAAAATAAATGGTCAATATGAAGAATGGTGCATCATGGTCACATTCTGTATGTGATTTTGGGTGTATGCGTTAGCCCAGTCATCATCGAGACCTGAGAGGAAAAGCAGGAATCACTAGATCTCAAACCAGTGAGCATCCAAGTTGCGCTGTGTGTGTTCTCTTCGGGTCCTGCATGCCACTCAGGCACCCAAACGTCTACCTTTCCTGGTTTGTGAATTTCTCTGGGGCTTAGACACAAGACAGGCATCCGTATGCCTGGAGGAAGGCAGCAGGGTGCATGGTCAGAGGCAAAAACATAGGTGCCGAAATAACTTTTACTGCAAAAACTTAGGTGCCGAATGAGTTCAGGTGCAGCAGGAGTTCTGTGCATCCTGAAACTGGGATTTTATATGCCTAACTCTTCAGATTCTGGCAACAGCCAAGGGAGGAGACAGGCTTCCAGTATAAACTACCTATGCCTGGTTGCCCAGAGCCCCAGCAAGTTGTTGCAGCAGCTGACACTGGGAGAATACTCTGGCTTTTGAGGGGTTGTAAGGGGAGCTAGGCTAGAGTTGCTATGACAGCTGTACCCCAAATGGATGAATTCCCAAGTCCCAGTTAAACTTGCTGTCCTCCTCCTTTACATTTGCAGAGCAGAGTAAAAGAAGAAGAATGGGGTGCAAAATTGGGAACCTCTAGTGCCATGTCATCTTGTCCACTTTTCTTGTCCAGTGAATGTGTTCCCTTCAGTACATTTTTTTCTAGTGCTTTAAAATTCTTGTTTTAAATGCACCAAGTGATGTGGCTTCTGCTACTTCTATTGGCACGTACAGTTAATACAGATTTAGGGTTATGTTAATCTGAACTTTTTAAAAATGTCAGTGAAAACAATATGCTCTGTTAACATTTTAAGAAAATCTTCTTTGAGCTAACTTTCACTTACCTTTTTTTTTTTTTTTTCAATTGAGCTATCACAGAATAACTAGTATTCAGAGAGTTTTATGGGCATTTTTGCTAAAATTACATTTTCAATAAAGCATCAGTTGTAGCTTTATCCAAGTTTCAGTTAATTGACATGCTATTATTCTAAATTAGCTATTGTGTTTCATCTTCTTGTAGTAGGTGCTGTTCAGGGAGTAGGAGGGGATTTTAATTCCTTTCTTTTATTTTTAATCCTTTTAACTTCAAGTCACAGTTGCAGAGGCATAACATTACTAGTACAGCTCTTCTATTTTCTTTCAGACAACGCTCCACTAATATAGTTTTCAGAAGTTGTAATAATAGTCCTTCCTGCTGTCATAGGCATGACTCTTTTCCCCTTCTCTTAGTTTTTTTTAAACCAGCGCCTCCTTTTTCTTTTCTCCAAGTTCTGGAAATTCACTAGACTCTAACTGAAGTTTGATTTATAGTACATTGTTAAAACAATGGAAATGCACGTGGATTTGAATTAGAACTAACTGGGAAACTTATTGAAACGTAAAGGTTAGAAAATTGCTAGGGAGCAATTGGCAGCATGTACCAAAAATGTATCCACTTTCAGCAGTGTTCCCAAAGGGCGGAACACTCCTTTCTGGCTGAGGGGTGGAGGGGGGCTAGGAAAAGCTAAATGGGGAATGTGGAACAGTGAAAGTGCAAATTTCTCCCAAACTACCCAGATTAAAGAAGGAGCAAGATTTCTCCCACCTTCTTTCAAGCTGAAGGGGGACACGATTGGTTTCATTTTCTTGCTTACTCATATAAGTGCTTCTTTCAAGTCAGAGAAGTTGAGACTGGATACTTGGGTCCTTCTATATGATGCCGTATTACAAGCAGGTACACTTCATGAATAAGAGGACATGTAAGGAGAGAGCAGGCTGCTGTAGGATTGAGACTGTTTCTGTATTCCAGGACATTGGATAGGCTACTTGGCAATCAAACCCATACAAAACTATAGTGTGTGTATTTTATTTAGTAGAGTACCTATCCCAGAGATATGGGCTATTGTTCATCTAAGTCGGAATTCCTCTTATCTTGGTAAGAAAACCAACGAATTAGGCCTCTCTGAGGAGGTGATTATTTCTGTGTCTTTGTTGGTTTGTGTTCTTTTGAGGAGCCTCTGGTGATTTGTGGTAGGAGAATGGAGTTGGAGTTTACTGCAGTGAATTTAATATGAATCAAAATTCAGACAGTTGGTCCTGACTTGTGACCCTTATGACAAATCTGATCTGAGTAATGAAACTTGCCTGGTTTCGGATTTTATTACAAACATTCAACGTGACCTTAATTGCTAGCCAAATTGCCAGTTGCAGTTAGAACAAGGACAGGGAAACAATTGCCTTCAAGTTGTTTTGCTTATGAATTACCAATTATTTTTCAAACTGTTCAGCGTATCTTTAGTAAGTATAAAGAATAATCAACATTGTTCCACTGTATATAGGATGTACTACCTATGTTTGAATATTGCTACCAAGAAATCCAACATTGTGGGATTTACATTCCCCTTTCATAGGGTCCAGTAAATAAAAGTTGCTTCACATTTTGACCTACACCAGAAAGATGTGAAACACTATCTACTGAGCAATTCACATGAATGGGGCCTGATTCTTCAGGTTATTACTCAGATAAATGATCTCATCATAAGCTATTATTTATAATGAGAGTTTGAAATCTAATAAATCTTAATATGTGGGGGGTGTCAAAAATATTCAGCCAACACTATTGAAAATTATTATTTGTATTATGGGAGCCCCTGTCATGTAACAGAATCTCATTGTGCTAACCCCTGTACAAACACAGATTAAAAAAAGCGTACTGAAAGCTGATTGGGGTAGGAAGTAAGTAAGAAAATCCAACCCTATGTGTCTAGTTTGATTGAGAAAAGATCAAGGATGATATTTATTTGAGTTTGTTAGTGTTTAAATGATATACCAGCTACAGTTTTGTCTAGTCAGTAAGGGACAATAACAAAGTGGTTTGGAGTATATGACAGGGTCTGTTAGGCTTTTGTGGCTTCCTGCTGGAGTCCTACTACACCTACCCCATGAAGCAGCAAGCTGAGAGGAAAAAAGCAGCAAGGGTGGGTCCTCCAAGCTTGCCTAGAGAGGATTCTCCATAGCAGCCTTTTGGAAATGACAGAGACATAAGAATGGCCATACTGGGTCAGCCCAATGGTCTGTCTAACCCAGTATCCTGTTTTCCGACAGTGGCCACTGCCAAATGCTTCAGAGGGAAGGAACAGAACAGGGCAATTATTGAGTGAACCATCCCATCATCCAGACCCAGCTTCTGGCAGTCAGAGGTTAAGGAAAACCCAGAGCATGAGGTTGTGTCCCTGACCATAATGGCTAATGGTCACTGATGGACCTATTCTCCATGAATTTATCTAATTCTTTTTTAACCCATTTAGGTAGTCTTGCCCTTCACAACATCTCCTGGAAATGAGTTGCACGGGTTAACTGTGCAATGTAGAGTACTTCCTTTTGTTTGTTTTAAATCTGCTGCCTATTAATTTCATTGGGTGACTCCTTGTTTTTGTGTTATGTGAAGAGGTAAATAACTCTTCCTTATTCACTTTCTCCACACCATTTATGATTTTATAGCTCTCTATCATATTCCCCTTTAGTCATCTCTTTTCCAAGATGAACAGGTCCAGTCTTTTTAATCTTGCCTCATATGGAAGATGTTCCATACCCCTAATAATTTTACTGTCCTTCTCTGTACTTTGTCTAATTATAATATATATATATATATATATATATATATATATATATATATATTTAAAAATATGGCAACTAGAATTGCATGCAGTATCCAGGGTGTGGGTGTACTTGGTCCTTCAAAGACTAGAGGAGCTATCGACAGCCAATCGGGGTCCTGCTGGCACAGAAAAAGAGAGCTGCCTGGCCTTAGCAGTTCAGTTCGTGTCTGGGACCCAAGTAGTGAAGAAGGGTGATCCTCTGATCAAAGGAGCCTGGCAATTAGACAGAGGTTATGTCTGGCTGAAATTATGTAGCTGGGACTGCAGAGAGAAGAGCCTCAGGACTTCAGCTGAAATAGGAAATCGGGCTGGAGATAAAAGAGCCTGGTAGGAAGAGGCCCATGGAAATAGCAGCAAAGGATTGAAGTAAGCAGAACATGACTGCTGTTTATAGAGTCCCTGGGTTGGAACCCGGTGAAGTGAGCAGTCCTGGGTTCCCCTACTGGCCACAAATAAAGTGGCATAAGCCCCAAGAATGGACAGGGCCTCTTTGGGAGCCTGAATAAAGGACTGAATTCAAAGCCAGGGCTGAAGTACTTAGTGAAGGCAAAAGAACTGTTTATTTATTGGACTCTTTAATACCCCAGAAAGGGTTCCTTTGTATTTTCTGACTTGACTGAAGGGCCTCCAAGCTTGTCAGGCTGACAATTCAGGGCTGAAGACCCTCCAAACTTGTCAGAAAGCCTGCAAGGGCTGAAAAAAGGACTGGAGTATTGCACCCTGTTACAGGGAAGCACTTGTTACCTTTGTCTTTCCATAGAAGTATCTGTACTTACAAATCTTTTTTTTTTCTCAGGGTAAATGGCTGCTTATGCTTCATTTCTGCATTGTAAAAACATCTCCTTAGTTGCTGTCCAGTTAATTATGTTGAATTATTAACACCTTGAGATCTACTGCAGCTCCACCATTTGCAAGTGATAAGTTCTACAGTGTGCCCATATATACGTATTACAAAACTCCAATGAAATACAAATATTTATGAAGTGTAAAGTCTAATAATCCCTTCTGCTAACGGATATAGAAAACCAATATCTTCTCTCGAATACAAAAGAGAGTCAGAGCCATCCTCTGTCACAGCCATTTTTTTACTCCTGATTAACTGTTCTTATTCATGAACATCTCTGGAAATGCACCAGCAGTTCATTCGGCTTAGCACTCAACACGTGGGTGTTATTTGACAGAAATGTTTGTAATGTAGCTGTGCTTAAGGCAAGAAGAAGAGGTTCATAACTATTTTATTTGTTACAAGGAAGAAAGCATTTAATGAAAATGGAATGATCAGAAAGCTAAGGGAAGCAATGAAGGACCCACTCAGTAGATTTCTGTTTTCTGACAATTGTGATATAAAACAAAGTATTCACAAAAATATAGTTTTGGATAAAATTCAGATTTCTTTTTTTTTTTTTTATTCTCAAACCGAGTTAATTTGCTCTTCAGTGTGCACTATAGATTGTAGGTTGCTATGGTGATGATTTTGCCTGCACTAACTTGACATTATCCATGCTGAAAGAGCATAACTAGAGACAGTAGCTGATGTAAATGTTATAACTATATTGTATTTGACCTCTGACTGTTTATCAGTGTCTCTTGTTTTCTCTTCTACAGTACGAATAATGAGAATATCATTTGAAATACCACCATTGAGGTGATGTTGGAACAATGGTTGTCAAAAGAGTCAATGAAACAATATAGGAGGTTAAGAAGAGAGAAAAAAAGTTACACAAAAAATATGCAGTCAGTCTTGCCAGCACTGATAAAGCTTTCAAATTCATGAATGATCTCAGTACTCACAAAAATAATTTTCTGGGGTCCCATGTCACCACCAGACTTCGTTATATTAGCAGATGACTCTTCATTTCAATCCATATTAAACTTGCACTACAATATATGCTGCATCCTATTAAATGTAAAGTGATGTATTGTTAATGTCCTCTAGAAGTGGATGTGTATACAAAAACAACCACCAGTGAGCCAAGGTAAAGAGTGGAACATAACAAGCCAATCAGCTCAGGGTCTACACCTGCTGTAGCCTGCATAGTCACTAGAAAAAGAAGCAGATCTTTCAGATTTCACACATCTGGCAGCCTTGTCATGCCTTTATGCATATCAGGGAGGTTGTTGGAGGGAGAAGGAAATAGCATTTGGCCTAAGGTATACTGGGCTGGGAGCCAGGAGATAACGGGAATTTTGGCTTCCTCTCATCAACTGACTGGAGTTAATATTTCTTCACAGTTCACAACCCTTATTACTGACCAATATCTCATACCCCTACCGGAAGAGGTAGTCAACTATCATTCCTTCTATTTTACATAACTGAGAGGTTGCCCTCAGGCAGAGCTGGGAATAGAGCAAAGCTTTCTCATATGACAGAACTTAGCCTCATCCACTTGACCACACTACCCTTCAGAATAAATGTGCCCAATCTGTGTTTGGTTATGCTGTCTGTAACCACTCAACTATACTGTGCTTCCAGGCCTAGGACCAGAATTCAGAAGTCCTTAAATCGTACCTTCCATGGCTGTCTCCAAGTTCCATTTGAAGTCAGTAGGAAATGCAGATGATCAGCTCTTTTGTAAATCAAGCACAAACTCAAAGAGGAGCAGGGACAGTACTATTGTCTGCACTGATGTGGGGTGAATACCACCAGGAATACCTCAGTGCATGAGCGCCAGATAATCTGTTCCTCTATAGTTCATAATGATGATCCAAAGCACAAAAATAAGGAAAAAAAATGCCTTAGTAGTTATTCACCATTTCTTTCCTGCTGCCCAGCACACATCCTACACCTAGAACTGAGCAGGGGAAATGTGCACACAGGCACTTTGGTGCACTAGAACCCAAGCAATACCTCTCGCCATCCCGGTGGCCTTGGGAAAAGAAACTGCAGAGAGGTAACCAAAGAGAGAGTCCAATTAGCAGGAACTGCTGCCAAGGCAGCCAAAGTAGAGACTGCTACACTGGTGGAAGAGGATAAAATGAGGCCCTGCAGGGGCCACCTCTCCTCCTAATACCCACCTGTATCCAGTAGTTTGTAGGGAAGACCCCACACTCTGGGGATGCCAGCACCCAGATGTTGACTCCCCTCCTTCCCATAATGTGGCTTTGGGGAAAAACTGCAGAGAGGAGCCAGCCAGAGAACTTAGCTATGAGATGCAGAGCCAGTCAAGGCAGGCACCTTTGGTCATTCAAAGAGCTTTCCACAGTTTTGACTGGACTTTCTCTGTCTTGTGTTGATTGGCTGTTTGCGCCAACCCGTTCCCTCCTCCTCTTTCCTTCTGCCTCCCTTCCCTCTCCTCATCACCTACCACTCTCCCACTTCAGCTTCACTGCACACCTTTCCCTTTGACCCTTTTCTGCCCAGCCCTGTCCTCCTCCCCGTCAACGTTTCCTCTCCTTTCACTTTTCTTTCTATTTGGCTTAACCCCTCCTGACTAATCCTACCCAAAACTCCCCCCACATGATGTTTGCCATCAGGGTTGCTCTGCTTATGTGTTATCCCTTTCCCTACCCTGCATCTGCCTTGCTTAGTAGATTGATTATGAGCACTTTGGGATAGGAAGCAACTACTACTCTATGTATGTACAATGCCTATCACAATATGGCCCCATTCTTGGTTTATCCCTAGACACTACTGTGTTAAACATGATTAATGGTACTGAACGTCTTAAAACTGGGGAACAGATCATTCAAAACGTGAAATTTCCTCAGATTTCCCCCCACCATCCTCCTGCTTCTAGCATCACTTATTGCAAATAAATAGCTGATCAGAGTTGGACAAACCCATTTAACATATATTAGGGTCACCATATTTGTGAGCCTGACTGTATCTCTAAAAGACAAAGTAAGAAACTGACTACCACTACAGTTTTCTTGTTTTTAATGTGATTATTTTTAAAAACCACTAATTATTTTAGACATTTGTTATGGACTGAATGCTACAGTATGATTCGTATCTTGAAATCCTTGCACAGGCCAAATAACCATTGCTTACAGTGGGATTTTGGCATGAGTAAGGTTTTCAGGATTGGGCCCAATATGGATAACAAATCCTATTCAGAAGCATGATTCTCTTTAAATTGAACTACAAAGACAGCAAATGTGAGAGATGTGTGTTTTGTTTTCTTTTTTCCCCTCTAGGTGCCTGGACCTGTCTACAATTTCACTGGCTGTATACAAGTCCTAGAAATCAATAATCTGGGATCTTTCACCTTCTCTAATGCTGTGGGCAGAAACAATATTGACAGCTGCAGGTAAACCACCTTCAGTGCCTTTTCAAATCAAAAGAAACTGATCTTGTTGATTTTTTTTCCTCCCTGAAATAATATGCTTCCATTTTAGATTTCCACAATGCTTGTATGACAAAAAAATTACATATATTTTGCTTTCTGTCATACTCCACAAACCCTTTTTTTCTTGTTTTACGGAAGCTATTTTTTGCAGAATAGTCCAATTAAGTTTGACAGCTTATTTACATTGTGTTCTGCCTAGTGGCAGCTCAGACATATTATATTAAACTAGACAATATAAGATAGAATACAGGTGCAGTCAGGATAAGAGTTGGGTATCTGTTTCTTCTCACTGTGTTAGCATTTTCATTAATCTTGTAACTAAAACACTGGAGTGGTGGTGGTATAAACAAAGCACATGACATTGTGAAAAATACTGGAAGACCACCTCTGGACACTAAAAATATTTTGACTTCACTTTTACATGTTTGTATTGCTTACTGCTGGTTATACATGGATTCTGTTATTGGGCCAAATACAGAAGGGATGCTGTACATTTGGTTCCTTTACAAGATTTATGACTTCCTTTACGCTCAGACTTTGTCAGAACTATTTGCCTCTACATCTGATGCATAAGGAGTCTGAACTTTCCAACGGAGAAGAAAGTGTAGGTAGGTGCATTGTTTTTAGTTGGTCAGGGAGTCTGAGTTAGTGTAAAGAAAGGGATCTAATTTATGCCACTTTATACCTGACCTCTAAACTTGGAGAATTATAAATGGCTAAATACCACCATCTTGGTTACGAGATAGAAGCATGCTGAGGTCATAATGAAGCTGTGTTGAACTAAATTGTGCATTAGGAAGACAGTATTGTTTATTGGCTTGAGAGCTGGGCTGGGATTCCGGAAATTGTGTTCTATTCACAGTTCTGTCACTAGCCTGCTGGTGAACTTGTGCAAGTCACTTACCTCTCTATGCCACCTCCGTTTCCCAGTCTGGGGATAATGATAAAATGCTGTGAGATCTGTGGATGAAATATAATATAACAGCTATTATTTATTATTTTGAGCAGAAAATTGCTATCACCTAATACATGCCTTCAAACTATATAATATTATTGTATCATGTTGCCAAATTTAATTTCAAAATTCCAAGTTCAAACCTCTGTTCTCATACAGAATCCCATTTACTTCATTGGCAGTTTCTAACATGTGTTTAATAAGGAGAGGATATATACTTAATCATTTAGGAGCCACCAGAACTATGAGAACCATATAGCAATGAACTTGATGCTCTACAGCTCCCAAAATAAAGATGGTTCCAGCCGCAAAGTGATTACAATATAAGGGACAGATGCTTGCAAACACTTGCTGCATACATCTAAGTAACAAGTCTTGTGAGTAAAGTTACTTACATGCATAAGTGTTAGCAGGATTAGGTCATAAAGATGGTCACACATGTAACAGGACATTGGGAAACAGAGAGATTGAAAGAAACAGTTTTTCTTAAAAGCAAAAAAGGAGTTATTATTCAATGTTTTTCAATATTCTTTGTTTTTTTAAAAATAACTTAGTAACACTGTACAGTAATTTCATGTTTCCATGTATTATAAAATCACTAAATTATACATATATTTGCAATTACTAAAAAGCATTACATCCGTACATGTCTGTTAAGAAAGTGTCAAATGCATTAGCATACCATATATCTTGTTAATGTCTTGCATTCAGTAGGTGAAACTACTTTTTTGTTTTTGTTTTTAATCTCCTGAATGTTCATTCAAATCCCTTCTCATCAGAAAGAGGGGAAATTGAACTAAGATCTCCCACATCTCATGTGATGTTCCCTAACCACTGGGCTAAAATTTATAAGAGCAGTCTCTTCCTTTGTACAGCAGCACAATAGCTCACCAACCTTGCTTTGTGCATGTGGGTGGTACTACGATATTCACTGGGCACAATAAATTTAACTGAAAATGTCTAACATTGCATTTGCAAATCAGGCAGGTATACATCTAAATAACATTCATTCATTCAGCTATTTGTGTCTTATTACATGTGGTCCACTTGTCGTTATTTGTATTAAAATAATATTCTACGGGGTGGTTCAAACTACTGTAGTAATATTATTGTAAACTGTTCTTGCCAGTATTATAGGGTACTGTAATTTTTTTTTCACAAAGAAGCCCTTTCTCTTATCCTCCTATTTATTCCAGTCACAAACAGTATATTTCTTCTCTATGCCATCATTTTCCTTCCAGACCTTTTTCCTCCACAATCTATTTCCAGATCTTTCTTTTCTACCCATGCCTGCTGTCATATTTATCCACGTTTAAATTCCTGAACTGGCACCTCTTTCTTAATGAGCTGAGGGTTCCTTGTTTTTATAGCCCCAGTAGTATGGATTCACTTCATAATCAAGGTGCATGAATGCAGCCAAAGGGAGCCATGATAAAAAACCTTTTAAAAGGTACAGGTTTATGTGTGAATTTTAAACTCATGAATATTTAACAGGTTTGGAATTTACTCAAATGTGTTCTCCCGTATCTATAACTAGGACCTATTTGAATTTAAAAATACCAAAAGGACGAGCTAATATGTGCAGAGAATTTAGTGAGCCTTCAAAAACAAACTTCAAATATAGTTCATTAGCCTTTCCAATCTATTGGCACAACCTCTTCAAGACATTCAGTACCTTTTAAAGGACAGCATATACTTTTGCACTGTTTATATCAGAGACCAATGCAATTTAATTCATGGTTTAAAAGATCTGAGAATTTAATATGATTAAATCTGAGTTCAGATACTGTGATGGTCAGAGGTTTCTATTTCAGTACACATGAAAGAAACCGAGAGTTTTAAAAAATTAGTACATACATTGGAGCTACAGCTATTATTTTATCTGATTGTCTGCTATCTAAAGTCCCTGAAATGTATAGAGCAAAAGTGGGAGGTTTGTTTTAATGTGGGAGAATAAGAAGTGATGGGATTTAACTGAGAAATGTAAAATTTAGGCAAAATAACTTCATAATAATATTATATACTAGACTGTGCAATAATCTTCCAAGGGAGAAAACTCAACCATTTGAGATGTTTAAAAGTAAACAAACAAATCATTAGAAACCATAGAGAACAATTCTGCACACTGGCTGAGCTGATTAGATGATATAAGCGAGTGATCACCATCAAGAGGTCTTTTATAAAGTTACCATATTGTGCAATCTCACATACCAGAGTATTTCCATATAATTATAATAGTTTATCTTCAAGGCCCAAGATATCTAAAAAATTGCCTGATGTTCCAGTCTAAGGACTGTGGTTGTCATCTCTGTTCCTCCGGTACAATGAATCTTTCTACCACAAATGTAAAAATAGTCTGTGCAGTGGACTCAGCTTTCTTGAGTGCCGGTCCAGAGTGTGGAACGAACCTCCCCTAGGAACTAAGAACTACTGCAAACCTGACCACCTTCTTCAGTGCCAGAAGCACTTCTCTGACCTCTTCTTCTCTGACAAGAACATATACTAATGTGTCCATATTTATTTTTAAAAAATAAAAACACTGCATTGTACATACATTTTCCCTCTTACTCTCTCAATCTGACATGAGCAGGCCAAAGGATGTTTCTTGCATATGACATGTTTACCTGAATAAGCAAAGTTGCATGTTTTGAACGTGCTAAAGACCTGTGTCCATTTTATTACAATTATAATGGTACAGTAATATTTATTTTCTGAGCAAGCAGTGGCTTTATATCCTCCTCACATTGCCCCACCAAAGTATCATAGCCCTTACCTGGAGGAGAACTATTCTAAAATGTGAGAGGAGAGTTCATGCTGATTCAGATCCTTAGCTTTTCTGCAGATAATGCCAACAACACTTACCCGCTAGTGCCTGTAAGGGGTCTCCCACTTGTTGCTCCGGCTTCTTCCCCCACAAACCACATGCATATGCAGCTTCATGCTCCCACTAGTGCTTTATATTTACAGGTTTTTCTTCCCACCACCAACTACTTACTGAGATACAGTCTGAGGCCAGGGGCCACACAGTCTCAGCCACCAGACCAGGGCAGCTCACTTCCACCTGAAGTTTTCTCCCTTTCAGGCTGACCCCTAGCCCCTTCCGGCTACTGCTCCTCGTACCTCCCTTTGGTGAGCCTCTGGTCAGCTGCCTGAGCTCTTTCCTGCGAGCCTTTATAGGGTCTGCCTAATGAGCCTTATAGCTGCTCCTTATTAGTCCAGTCCCTGCAGGATCACTCAGCTGGCCCCATTCCTTCTTTTATTAGGGCTCCGGTACTATTTGAGCTCCAGGGAGTGGGGAGGCACAAGCCTGCCCACAGCTGAAAGCTCCTCCCTCAGCCCAAGGGGAGGAGCCACTGAACCTGGACTCAGTTAATTATGGGGGACAACAAATGAAAAAACAGGGACAGGCATGAAGGTCAAAGGGCAAAATGGAGGGAACTTGATAGGGACACCAAGCAGAGGACCTCAGTCAGTGCCCACTGTTTTTTGAAGGTAGCCAAGGAGTCAGTGGTTGTGACCCAGAGGAACTCTGCTCGGAGACATGAGCGGATAGAGGAATGGAATGAAGCCCCACTGTCGCAGAGCACCTCCTCAGCCAACCTCCTCTCCCGGGTGTTGTAGATGGCTGCCTTGGCCAAGGCGAGGAGGTTGACGAGGA
This sequence comes from Mesoclemmys tuberculata, assembly GCA_007922155.1. Taxonomy (NCBI): domain Eukaryota; kingdom Metazoa; phylum Chordata; order Testudines; family Chelidae; genus Mesoclemmys; species Mesoclemmys tuberculata. The sequence continues at coordinate 83,810,466 of ML675604.1, forward strand.
GGTTCTATGACTTTGTGGGGCCACGGATGTAGTGTGCAAAGATCAGAAGGTGCAGGGAGAGGTGCAGCCAGAACCTCAGGAGGAGGCTCTAGAGGAGCTGGAATAAGGGCTGCAACCTGGCGCACTCCAGATAGATGTACACCAGGGTCTCCCTCATGCCGCAGAAGAGTCAGGCTTCAGGATGGGAGGGTGAACCATGTCAGCTACATGCCCATGCTCGTGTCTCCGTCAAGGAGCCACCAGCTGATATCCCAGGTGAGCCAGGGAACCAAGGTGGAGTACAGGCTAGCCCACCGGGGTGTCTCATCCTTGACAGGTGGTAAGAAGTCCCACTACTTGGTGTCAGGGCAGGACATGAGGGCAAAGAAATGGAGAGTGTGGATCACAAACTTGTGGAGAGTTGTCTGTAGTGCGGTTTGGAAGCACGTTGGCTGCAGATCCTGGGTGTGTGGGGGAGGCGATCAGGGGGACTCGTGTGGCAGATGCCTGATAAAGATGTCCAGAGGGCCCAGGATGAGGAGCAGGCAGGGAGCACCCTCTCTCAGGACCTGTTCAAGGTAGACCTGAGCAGCTAGAGGCAAGGCTGCCCCCACCTCCTGGACTATGCACCAGGGGATTCAAAGAGTGGAGAGCCCATTAGGGGCTCATCCAGCACCCTGTCATATGCTGAATGTCATGGTTGTGCCTGACCATTAGATTTCAATTAGAAGCCTAGAAGAGAGAAGATATCTATCCCATTAGACATTTTCTGAGCTATATAGTTCTGATTCCAGGTAGGGTTTTGATAGCTGTATATCAATTAGTAGGTTTCAACCTTCCAATAATAATTTCCAACAATTATTTTAGAATATACAAATATATGTTTAAATTAAATCAAATGCCTGTTTTGGGGCCAAGTTTAAATAATTACCAACTCAGAAATGGGAATATTATATGGATAATTTGAATAGATGTTCTGCGGTGGTCCACTATCACTATAAATATATTTAGAAATGAGTTGAGGATAAAAAAGTAAAAATTATTTTTCGTTCCCCTATTCTGCCACAAGTCAGATACTTGTGCTACATTAATATGATGTAAAGGTACTGTAATGTTTCAGAAAGTGTTACTGTAATAGATTTGCTGGAAAAATGATTGCCATTTACAGGTGGAATTTCGGTGACAGATGTGAGATGAAGCTTTAAGCCTTAGTATTAAAGTCTGCTATTTACTATAGCACACTTTCAGTCAGTGCTCTGAAGCAAGGACAATTTTATACTCTAGGCTGGATTTATCACATATAGTTGGTATTCTCTGATTACAAGTACACAAACACCTTTATAGTATATATGAATTTCATAACTTTTTATTTCTTTTAAAAATATCCTAAACTTCTTTGCAAATTGATTGGGAGCCAGAAAAAAAAAGGTAGTTACTTCCATGGACATGGATTTATGGATGTAATGATGGATGCCAGTGTGGAAGTCTGACTTCATGGAAGGAGAGAGGATCCAGCAAGCTACGTCCTTAGCTCCTGCTTATAGAAAAGGAAGATTTATTTTTAAGTTTTTATTCTGGGTCTAATTTCACTTAAACTTTTTTCTCATGCCTAAAGTGATCTTTAGCTCAGGCTATGTCTTCACTGACAGTGGCAAAGTCACTGCTGTCAGATCGACTTATCTGGATTGACTGAGTGGTCAGTGAAGACCCGCTCAGTCGATGCAGAAATCGATGTATTAAGACCACCTTCTCAAGTGGCGTAGCGCTGCATCAACAGGAATATGGTTCCCGTCGGCGCAGTGCAGTGAAGATGGCATGCAGAACAGAAGCAGAGAAATCAACAGGAGTTACGCATGTTTTTTGTGTAGTTTGCGTAACTCCAGTTGACTGCTGCCGAATCTCCGAGGTAAATGAAGACAAGCCCTCAGCAAAGTCTCTGGTTGCTATTTGGATTCTGAAAAGAAAACCTGAATGCATTACGTGAGTTCCTTTGCGTATGATGGACTGATGGTTTCTTTAATACTTCGCAATTTACTCAGGAATGCCTATCAACTAAAAGACAACATTATTGGAGTTATCTAACCCAGCTGGGGAATCTTTACACGTCCTCAAGAAGCTCTGAGTTCATCTTCTTTCCCCACAACTATCTTGTAGACCAAGTTCCCAGTCCTTCCCCATTTCCACTACTAGCCCCTTCCCTCCCTGCAGTCTTCCAACACAAGTAAATCAGTTCCTTCAACCCTCTGCAAGACACTTCAGTAACCCTCCAGCAAGGCTGGTAAGTCCTAGCTCCATCACAACCCCTTCTCTGAAATGCTTCCTGCCATTGAAGAACACAAAACATAGCAACTGCAAACTCCTATGTCATGCTGTCTTTGACTATATGCCTCAGAATGCATTGGGCCAATCTGGAGACGGAAAGCTTGGGACTGCTAAACAATTACCTCTCAGGGATGCTGCGAGATTGAAATGGGTACAGTTTGTTCAACATCTGGATGATGCAAAGTCCTGTAACAGTGTTAAGTATTATTTTTGATTATTTTGGCCATATTAGGAGTCAATGAGAGACATAAATTGGAGGAGAGGGCTTCCTTATCAGAATAAGTCCAAGCTTAGGGGCAAAAACAGGTTTAAGAACTAGTTTGATCCTTTGCCTGCTCCTGAAGAGGAAATGCCTGACTCAGCCCCACGTCTAAGACTAGTTTTTCACCTAAATCTTTAGCTAAAAATATAAAGTTACAACTACATTAAATTCAAAGCTCCATGAGAAGAGGTGTCCAGAATATGTAAAAAGGACAATATTTAGATTTTGGGGTATATTCTTATCTCTGTGCCTGGGTATTTACACAAGTGTTTTCCATTACCAGCAATGGCTGTTATGTACTTAAATCCTCAACAGGAAGAAAAGAATACATAGTATTTCATGACACTGCAGTAGAAAAGGCTTAAATGAATAATGGGGTTGCCACTTAATTTCATTCATTTAACCATTTTTCAGCATTTTCTGTGATTAGCAAACAGATTGGATTAGAATGCTCCTGAAATCCAACATTGTAACTTAAGTTGTTGATATACAGTTCATTTGTACCTTTCAGACATGGCCATAATGCCAGATGACATGTTAACTGCAATTCTGTATAATTAAATGTATATCCTAGTAACAAGTATTTGTTCATTCCTATGCAATTTTGCTTCCAACATTACTTCTTTTATCTTAAGCCTTTTGTTTTTGTACCCTTACTAATCTTTTCTGTGTACTCTTAGTTGCTCTCTGTTCCTTTTCCAGACCCTGGTATTCCTTTTATATTTTATTCTCTGTGTTTGATTCATCCTCTTTTGATTTCTCTTATCTTTTATTACACTTGTTTTCTATGTATTCCTTTCCTTTGTGGCTCCAGGTTTTTTTTTCCTGCTTGTGTGTGTGTGTGTACATGCACAAACTCTTGGTTGTCTTATTACACTTTTTCCCTTTGACATTCCTATTCAAGTGATGGATTTACAGTGAAAAAAATTTTGGTGTTAAAAAAGTTGGCAGGACTAATAATCCCTACTGTTTAAAATCTTCAGAACCATTCAACATTGTTGTTTAAATCCTTTAGTACAATTTTTATAAAATGTTTTCAGGAAATTGTTGGTAATTAAATTAAACAAATCCTCATGCTAAAAATATATAGGTGAGATTGCATGTGTTTGTAAATAACGGAAATGTCTGCTTGTTTATAAACAGCTGTCTTTGATCAGCATACCACAAAACTAAAATGAATCTTTCTTCTTCATGCTTTCTAGTTTTGTAGTTGTAGTTGTATTCTGTGCAACTGTGACATGGTCCTGAACTTTAAATCAGCTAGAACAGTTTAGATAAAAATGCATAACGTTCCTTTCAGTCTCTTTAAGTATTCCTGACGTACTCTCATATGTAATGGTGGTAAACAAATTATTTCCCATACAAATGGTCTTGTAGGTGTACTGATGGACACAAAGTACAACACAGCTTTTGTGTTTAAAGCTTCAGAACTGTGCTTGGTTACATAGAGATCTCACATAATGCCAAATACTGAAGTCCTTCCTCAACTTTTACTCAATCCCGATTCATAGAATTTAATGGAAATATTTTCTGAGAAAGGATTTAGTAAAACCTCATGACCAGGTTGTCTGGCTAGATTTCTTCCATTCAGATACCCCTTCCTTGAAGGACAAGATTGGTCACCTAAGGTGCCTAAAACTGGGCTGCAGGGAGACACCCCCCTCTGCTTGGGATTCTCGCTGCAAACTCTCTTTTCACCTTATACACCTATACAGTTTTTGTGGGTGGGGGAGGAAGGAGGAGGAGCTCTGTCCCTCCAGAGGAGGGCAACAAAAATGACTTGGGGGCTGCAGCACATGACTTATGAGAAGAGATTGCGGGAACTAGCTGTGGTTCAAGTTATTTATTCCCTGAACATATGGATCCCCTTCTGTGAATAAGGGAGAGCCTATTGCAATATGTATTTTTCCTTTCCAATCCTTGGTCTTCTCTAAACATCTTTCCCCCTGGGGAAAAAAAACTAGGGTAAAAAGTAAAAAAAAAAAAAAAAGAAAAGAAAAGAAAAAATTATCAAATGTGTTAATTCTTCCACTGGCCACTCTGCACTAGGGAAATTCCTCTTAAATGAGGATCCTCAAAGCACTGGTGGCTAGAGGGAATCTCTGACAGGAAAATGAAGCAGAACTCAATTATCTGTGTGTAAAAATGGTTAATAATACTTCTTTTGTCTTTCTAGACTGCTATCAGTCATGCACCTGTGTACCTTTAAACACATGAGCATAGGTCTTTGTAGGATTGGGTCCCCAGACTGTGTTCTGTTTGGGGCAGACGCTGCTTGTTAGTGTGTGTTTGCAAGTACCTAGCACAAGGGGCACTGCTCTCAACTGAAGTCTCTAGTTTTACCGTAATATTAATAACTAACATTAATATGACAAGAGTTACAGGACCCCATGCTAAACTTTCGTTCCCCATTTTATCTGAAATACATCTCTTCTTTGTACTGTATGCACCGCTGACAATTGAAATCCATTAAATTGTGTATTTTTTTAGATGTACCATAGTATAGTTATACACAAAGAGAAGGGGAGAGAATAAAATGACCTCCAATCGTGAATAAAAGACCTGAAGAGAGAATGCATTTATTAAATTAACCTTTGTCCATTTACGTACCTTTATCAGCATTTTATAGTTATTTACTTCCTATGCTGTGGAAAAGGTTCAAAGATTGGAAATGTGGGGATAGATTCACATGAAACACAGGCATGGTGATGCTAAGCATTGTCACACCTAACTTTTAGGAGACTAGAAAATCACGGGGATTCACAAAGCCTGAGTGAGGTGCCTTATATAATAAATGGGGAGACAGAGGTACCTCAGAATGGGATTCACAAAAGTCAGCATTCTAGGTGCCACGTCAGCTAAACTAGCCAATGTTTGGATGGGAGAGGACAAGGCTTGGTAGATGCCAAGCGGAGGGTCATGTGCTAAGATCCACATGGGATAGGTTCCTAAGACTGGAGGCACCACCCGGTGCTTGGAATTCTTGCTGCAAACTCTCTCTTGGCATTATACACCTATGCTGTTTTTGTGAGTGGGAGAGGAAGGAGGAGGTGCTCTCACCCTCTGGAGGTGGGCAATGAATATGATTAGAGGACTGGAGCACATGACTTATGAGGAGAGGCTGAGGGAACTAGGCTTGTTTAGTCTGCAAAAGATAAGAATGGGGGGGGATTTGATAACAGACTTTAACTACCTGAAAGGGGATTCCAGGGAGGATGGAGCTGGCTGTTCTCAATGGTAGTAGATGATAGAACAAGGAGCAATGGTCTCAAGTTGCAGTGGAGGAGGACTAGGTTGGATATTAGGAAAAAGCTTTTTCACTGTGGGGGCTGAAGCACTGGAATGGGTTACGTAGGGAGGTGGTGGAATCTTCATCTTTAGAGGTCTTTAAAGTGCATCTTGACAAAACCCTGGCTGGGGTGATTTAATTAGGGTCGGTCCTACTTTGAGCAAGGGGTTGGACTGGATGACCTCCTGAGGTCCCTTTCAACCGTAATCTTCTATGATTCTTTAACTTTTAGCCCAGTAGTTAGAGTACTTACCTGAGATATGGGAGACTTCTGACTCAAGTCTATCCTCTGCTTAATGGAGAGAAAAAATGTGAAATGTGATTTGGGATGGCTCAGGTGAATGTCCTAGCCACTGGGCTTTGAGATATTCTGATGTCCCTCAGTCTCTCCTGTTGAAACTCATCCACTCTGGATAAATAATTTTAAAAAGTCATAGGCCAGAGACAGAGAGCACAACAGCAACCATGAAAAGGACTCTGAGGCCTTGTGGTTAGAGCAGCCAGCAAAGCAGTAGGAAACCCAGGATCAAGGTCACCCTGCTCCAGTGACTTCCTTTCCTAGGAGTTCTCCCATCCAAGCAATGATCATCCTTAATCCTGTTTAGCTTTTGAGATCTGAGCCTATTTACTCTGCCAAAGAAAATAAGAATTTAAAATGGAAGGTTTTTGCTTAAAACAGCAAAAAGGCAGTGTTTTAACTTTTGCGCAAAATTGGATCAACTTCACAAAATCAAAATGAAACATAAAGCCTCATTGTTGAGGCTTTCAAATTTCACTGTAAATACTTTTCACAACCCTAGTAATGCAGTTTGTAGATACCTTTGCAATACTCTGGAAACATTACTATAATAATTAAGAAAAATTGTCTTGATAACACAAGAAATCAAGTGGTATGGTTCAGTGGTTTCTTGTTATAATAACTTGGCTTCTAACCAGGGACATAAGAAGAAGAACAAAACCCTTTCACAGGAAAAAAAATACCCCTCTTTTTTTTCTTGCTCATCTAAAACTTCCTGATAGGTCCATGGATGGTTTTTGCAGCTTTCTTTTGTAAGAAGTACACATAACTTTGACCTTGAAATTCCCAGTGAAATTTATTATGAGCAATGATTCCAAGAAGCAAATTATAAGAAAAGAGGAAATGACTTAGAACAACTGAATAGCAAGAGAAATTATTTTGCATGCATTCCTCATTGAACTTGTGTTATACCTTTGAGAATTGGCACTAGCATTTGATGCTCTTCCAATTACAAAAATATGGAAACAGAGGGAAAAAATTGTTTTGTTATGTACTCATAAATAATTAAAAACTTCACAGCAGGCTTCCAAGATTTCCAAGTTATCTGCTGGGATTGTCTCATAATGGAGATGTAGTTGCTACTGTTATTGTACCAGGCTGTATTGTTAAAAACACAGCACATTGGAGAAAATGGGTAAGAATTGCAAACATACTGAAAGGAAATATTTTCCTGCTGAGTTTGGTTTACCGTAAGATTTTCACTTCATCTGTGATGTTACTATTATTCACTCACAAAATAGGTGCAAAAATTATGGCAAGGGTTGTTTTAATTGGTAAAAACCAGAATGTTCAGGGAAAAGACTGAAAGTTCATCTTTACACTCAAGCTTGTTGATGTGAGATATTGGTATTCTTCCCATTGCCTTCATCAGCAGTGGATGGAAAGGGGACCTAATGACATATTTTCTATCTCTGTATAGATTACAATTTCAAAAACAAACCAACTTTCTAATATCTATGGGAAATAAGGTGGGTTACAAACAGTAGTTCTGCCTTAATTATGAACATCTTTTTTCAGTCTAAGATAGTCATTTAGGTCAATTTTCCAAAAGAAGGAGTTCTCATTTCAGAGTGCTCTGAACTTTTGAAATGGACCACTTGAATAGGAGCCTAAAAATGGGCACAGTAATGTAATTTTAGGGTCTTATTTTTGAAAATTTTGGCGTTTAAATTATTTTTAACAAAAAGCTCTCTGCTATAGTGATATGAATGGTGCTGGTAAATCAAAAGTCAGGTTAACTCAGGTTATGCTGAGCAAAAACTGTATAAATTCTTTGGGATAAAATAAGAAAAGATCTGAACCACTGATCAAAACAAATGTGGGATTTCTCCCATTTCCCCCATCACTACCTCTCTTCTTTGCTTTTACACTTTTGGTCTCAGTGCACTGGGCCTAATTCTCCACTGACTTCAACTACCACTTACAACCACTGTAAGGAGGGTCTAAAATTCCCTTAGATGAGAACTGAAGAATTTTGGGTGCACTTTGCACCGATGTAAAAATGTGTACACAAGGCTCACTCCCACTGTGTCATGGCCACCAAGGAACACTCCATGGGATACCCTCCCATGGCTGGTAGTGCTGATACTTAATCGTCTAAGTGATTTCAAGCACTCCCTTTTACTTGATGCAAAGCATTCAGCCTTTCTGATACTCCTGGCACACATTTAACAGGAGGAAAATAGCCAGGAAGAAGTCATGATGAATCACGACCTAGGTATGATGAGAGACAGCAGCTTAGAGAGGAGTTTGCAATGCAAATATTTAGGCAAAAAAGGCCAGTGCAAGTTGGGATTGTATTTGTAAAAGTCATCATATCATAGAGCAGAGAGGTAATACTCCCTCTCTGGTGCTCCTGCAGCTGGATTATTGTGTTAGTGTTTTTGCATAACATCACCAAGTAGATGTTTACAAATTGGAGGGAGTTCAAAAGAAGAGCAACCAAAATGGTCAGGTGTGAAGGGATTGACTTTTGAGGAAAGGTTAACAATTAAATATGTATATGGTGCTGTTAAAATTAGACCAGATAAAAATGGGAGAAAATGTATTCATAGGGAAGCACTGAAAGGCCAGTGGCCTAGATGATCCGATAGGAGTTTTCCATCTGTGACCCATCCATTTTAGGGTAGCCACCTAAAAATGCCATGGTCAGGGCAGGCTGCAAAAGGAAATCAGATTCTCCCAACACTAGTATGTGACACTGAAGTCAGACTTCCCAACCAGCCACAAACAGTGCTTCTGATTCCCGACACTGGTTACACTGGACAGCAAATTTTTTCGAAAGTGTTCTTCCTCAGAATTTTTTTTTGATTATGCTCGACTGCTTGAAGCTGAACACAAATATAACTTCAGACTACTTGTATCACGTAGGAATTTGGAGAAACAAGAAATTTACTTTTATTGCATTAATGTGTTTAATCGCACAACGGTGCTGACGCTTTGCAATAGTTCAACTGAGCTAAAAATGTTTTGTTGAGGATTTTCATTTGTACTCAGTGTCTGAGGCTTCTCGGTTAAGTGTCCAACAATAATTGGCCAGCATTGATGGATTCCAGTTGCTCTGATACCGTTTTTCCATGATCGCAATGTCCTGGTGAAACCTTTCACAATGCTTGTCACTGACAGCACCAAGATTTGCAGGGAAGAAGTCTAAATGCAAATGCAGAAAATGAATCTTTAGTGACATGTTGCACTTCATGGTTTTGTATTCTTGAAGCATGTTGTCAACCAGCTGTATGTAGTTTGGTGCTCTGTAGTTGCCAAGAAAATTTTCAACAACATCCTTGAATGCCTTCCATGCGATTTTCTCTGGCCCTACTAGAAGTTCTTCGAACTGCCTGTCATTGATGACTTGTTTGATTTGTGGACCAACAAAAATGCCTTCCTTAATCTTGGCATCAGTTATGCTGGGAAACATCTGTCTCAGATATCGAAATCCTTCATCTTCTTTGTTCATCACTTTCACAAAATTTTTCATCAGTCCGAGTTTTGTGTGAAGAGGAGGCAAAAATATCTTTGTTGGGTCTACAACTGGTTTATGTGCCACACCTTTCTGGAATCAACTGTGGAGTGGCCAGTCCTTTTTAATGTAATGAGACTCTTTTTAATGTCCTTTTTAATGTAATGAGACTCTTTAGCACGGTACGTGATAGGGAAATTTCATGGTGATTTTCATAATCAGCAGCCCAAAATTGATAAGATACACCCAAAAGTCTTCAGGAAGCAAAATCTTTGTTGTCCAGCATTATCAAGAAGCTAAAATAAAATATATGCAGCCCCTTTACTGCATTTCAGTCGCTGGCTACCAATGATCCACTAGGTCCAGTAAAGAGATCAGTTATTTAAAACTTTGTGCTCTTTACCAAAAAGGTTTCTCCTCATTCCAAAAGGTCATCCACAGTACCAGATCAATATAAGTTTGGATCTTACCCAAAATATCACACTGCCAACCAATCCTTTAGTAACTAAAACTAAACGTTTATTATAAAAGGAAAGAAACAAACTATAAGAGAAATGATAAATGATCAAAGCAATCACATACATGCAAATAATTGGTAAGTCCATATATATCAGGTTTCTAGTAGAATTGTGGAGTTTGCAGACTTGTATAATCCCCCTGGTGTACATCCAGTACCTGGACGGGTCTCAGTCCTTTGTTTCTCAGCTTAAGTTCAGTTCAATTGTAGATGACTTGATCCAGAGTTAGGTGAAGACTGAAGACTGGTGACTGAAGACAAAATGGATGTGGGGCAGCTGCCTTTTATGTCCTTTGGCCTTTGCCATGCTGCTTGTGAAAATTTACAGGAATACGATGGTGTCCAGAGTCACATGAGTAATTCCTGGTGACTCATCAGGTATATCCCTGGCTTCTCCCCCTGGGCCCATTGTACCTGTGAATTTCTTTAATGGACCATTAAGCAGGCTAGTGCTGCAGCCATCCTGTCTGGGGGGGGGGTTGCCTAGGCACAGCACAAGTTGTAAATACAGATACAAACATATCCATAATTTCCATTACACATATAACACATGAACATAAACATTATCATCTTACCCAGCACATTATAGACTTTCTAACAGTACCTGCCATGGCATATCTCATATGAATTATGATTTTGACATATTGATATTAAATAATATAATAAATGCCCCCCCACAACCCAGCCTGCATCACACTCCCCAACATGAGATTGGTGTAGAAGGGAGTAATCAGAGCTCCTGAATACACCTCAAGGCCCCCCCAATCCAGCCTGCGTCACACCATCTGTCCCTAGCTTCTGAGTCTATGAACAGTGAGAAGAACCTTAATTGCCTACCACACTGAAAACAAATGTTTAACCTCTCAGTGCAGTGGTGCTGGTTTGTAGTAATATCTCTGCTATGTTACTCTTTGTAAACACAGGCATTTGAGGATACAGCTATCTCTAAATATATTATAATGCATCTTAGAATAAGTGAGTCAGAATTGTCATATCTACTTAGGTTGGACTTTAAATCCTTCCAAAATTAATGAGTGGCAAATAGGTATGTGGATATCTGACGGACTAGCAGAAGTTTGAAACACTAGTCTAAAACCTCTTAATTTAAAAAAAAATTCCATCAGAGTCTAATTTAATGCAGTAGGTATTACACTGTTTCTTTAATACTTTAACTGCAAATTAATGTGGCGCATATTTTTTTCAATTAGAAATAGGATTAAATAATAAGATGCAGCAGGGCATGCATCAGTGGGCAATTAATGTGTACCTTGGGTGAAGGTTGAATGCCACTTTAGAAATCCATTAGAGACGGCATTGGGAGTATGATAAGCAATCTTCTTTTAAAACAGTTGATTTAAATGAAACCTCTGCATTTTATGGAACTACGTACTTCTCCTTTAATAAAGGAAGTCCATAAAGCAGTAAATAGGATAGAGGGAAACAGACTATTGTTGGTATTTCCGACTTTGGTACAGGAATTCTTGGGGGAGAAAAAAAAAAGAGTTCACCCAAGGCATGCTTTGCATACTAGAAATTACTGAGTTGGCTTGAATTGGGATTTTCTAACACAATATTTAAGGGCAAAATTCTCCCTTGAGCCACTCTGCACTTCTCATGACTTCAGTGAGAATTATATGTGCCGAGCAGACTATGCTGCAGAGAGCTGAAATGCAGATAGGCGGTTGAAGATGATTTTTTTGTCCCCAAGCAGTAATATGTACTGTTACATTTTAAAATACTCGAGGGAAATAAAAGTAAAACTACAACACTCTTCATGAGTAAGGGTCATGTTTTGTCATGGGATACATATATGCAATTCAAATGGAAGTCACTGGAATTCTTGTGGACATATAAAGAATCAGTACATGGTCTTAACTCTACTTTGTGCAAAACGCAGAAAAAAGGAAATGGATTATTATATAAACACAGTTGAAGAACACAGCAGTAAAGATATTGTATGAAACATCTGTAATAGGCATAACTGGATTCTTATTTGCTCTTGTGAGATAAACTGACATAGATTTCCATTATCAGGTATTGCCTTCAGCTCAAGCATCATTATTTTTGTTGGGTGCTCAGTTGTTTCACTTTAGTGCCCAAAATGGTAGGTGCAAAGTAATGTAGTAGAAATTTAAAAAATATACATTATCTTATTTCTCTATTCTTTGTGTGGCGTAACAGACACTTAAAAAAAAATAGCTCTGAAGCAGCTAATGGCTGCCTTGTCTGAGAATTAAGGTAGAAGTGTGTCATCACCAGCGGCTAATAAATGGCCTCGTGGGAATGCACTAATGAATTTAATACTTTCTGCAGTTTGTTTGTTTTGTTTAAGCTTTGTAGTATTAAATAATGCAACTCTAGAAAGATATGTTGTCCTTCAAGAGACCTTGGTTGCAAAAGTTAAGAAAACAATCTTACCCTAAAACTAGTCAGTTGCAGCAGAAAGATGTATTTACCAACAAAAGAAACATCATCTCCAAAAACTCCATATAAATATTTTACACAGTTACCTAATTTCTCAAAGTTTAAATTGATTATAAATAGTTGATGTGCTTTTTCTGTATCTGTAACCTGCAGAACTATTTAATCAAATCATGTCTGACTCTTGCTCTACAATAATCTGGATACACAGTGCAGCAGTGCCCCCTGCAGCCTTAAAACACTAGTTTAATATTTTAGAAAATTTATGTTATTGATGTTTATTTCAGTAGCTATCCAGAGAAATATCTTTAACAGCTTTAAAACCTGGTGTCTTTGTTTTTAACTAAAAGGATTGTTTGAATTATAATCATGCTCATGGTTACATTAATGCCTTATTTCTAGAAGAAAAGATGATGTGGATAATACGGATTTTATTTTTTATTGTATAAAAAGGAAAGCCTACATCAATGTTTATCAACATATGGGTTGGCTTCAGAAACCATCATATTTACGTTTAGTAATCTAAGATAAGTATGAAGAAACCTGAGTTGTTTATTCACAGGACTAAAGTAGAAAAAAATCAGAAACACAGAAACAAGGGCAATTCAGAAAATGTAAATACAAGTTACTCAATACGTGATAATAAAAAAACACATCCCTCACAATATCAAATTCCATAATACATGAAAGTCGAGCAAATCATATTTTACAAGTGCAAAACTGTCCCACATAATTATGAAGTAGTTTGCTTCATTCACATGGGGAAAAAAAAAGACTGCTGCAAAAAATAAGTGCTGTCTGTGACATCTCTTACCACATACTCACTTCTCTCTCAAATGTAAATCCTTTGACATGTTTCCATAAAAAGGCATAAATTGACTTGTTTTTTACTTTCAAGTGAAAAAAGAATAATTTGTCACAGCAGCACCAGAAATCTGAAACTCTTTACTGTGTCTGGCAGTATAAAAATGTTTTAGTCCATGGACTCCAAAACTGCTAGAATTGTCAAAAGCAATGTCAAAATCAGCACATGTACTTAGATGACTCAGAGAGCCCCATACCACCCTGCCACTTCTCCAAAAAAGCTTGGCTTTCATGCTGTGCAAGACCACACCAGAGCATAGATGCCCCCCAAACAATCTGGCACAGAAACCAGGTGGTATTTTATTTCATAAAGGTACAAGAAGGGCAGTATATATAGCACCCCTGAAAAGACAGAGGCATGAAAAGTGCCTCACTTAAGTAATAACACATGACAGGCAGTATATTTCTGGGCAATTATTTCTTAGCTTGGGTAGTGTTATAGGAAAGGGCCTGAAGGCCAAGTGACATTAACAAACTGAGAAGTTCAATAATTTCCCAAAATGAACTGCCGGTATGTCCTTGCTTTTATAAAATTGAATTAATATTGTACGTGAAAAATAAGAGAAACAATTGACCTGTTCAGATTCTGGGCATTTTAAACACAGGTGTGACATCAGTAACTGCCTTTTAGGATACACCATTTAAATCCATCATTCTAAATCAAATTCATAATCCAAAAGGTATAAAATGTTCTCGGCTGAATTAAATCCGTTGAGAGAAACATACCAGAGCTCAAGCCTCTAAGTGAGGGTGGTGTTGCTAATACCAAGAGAGATTCATTTGATTTACAGTTAAACATTTTCTTCTGATCTGAATTGTTCATTTCAGAATTCATTTTTTTTAAAGTGTGAACAGGATAGAATAATTTCTGTCATTTAATTTGGTCATGAGACTATTTCATTAAACAGTTACAGATTTGCCTATGTATCAAATTGTCTATTTCTCAACATTTTCTAAAGGAACATAAATATTAATGCTAAAAATAATATAATTGCCTATCCTCTTAAACCCTGCCAGGTCCTCACAAAACTCTAAAACACTATTTCCCCATCAATATGATTATTTAAAAAACATCAAGGAATTCAAAAGAATAAAGGTGTTCAACTCTGAATTCCAAATGAGTTCGTTAACTGACTTTTTTCCTGGGAAAAGCATGGGAAGCAATTTGCAACTAAGAAGGGAAACACAGGAGATACACTTTAGGTCTTTTCTATCCCCTGATTTAAGACCAGATCCTCAGCTGATATAAGTAGGCTGACTTCAAGGGATTTATGCTGATCAATACCAGCTGAGGATCTGGCCTCTTATATTTTGTAACTGTTGAGTAACTCACGATAAAAACAATGTGCATCTTAACGCTTCAACTTCGATGACACAAGTTGCCTTAAATGGCAGGTAACCTTCTTTACAAAGAGGTGGCACTAGAGAAAAAAAAATAGAGAAAATCTAATATTATTTGGTGATACTAGCCTGTGGAATGCTCACCCATTCCTCCTACCTGGACTTCCTCCCAGCAAGGCCTGGGCTACTCTCTGCCACATGCTTCAAACCATCTTCCATAGGCAAATGGAAATGTGGCCTGATGGCTCTGTCATTTGGTCACAAAGCAGGACCAATGCTTGAAAAAGTAAAAGGCTAGTATTTGGGTTCCAATGATCAACAATATCCAATGATCTAATATTTAGATACCATTTGGATCAGTGGATCACAATATCAGCTACTAGGAATATCATCCGGGGACCTGCCCCCTCCACCATTTACACTGAGCTGGCCTTTAGGGGTGGCAGGCTGACCTCCCACTTAATATTCAGTCTTCATGGGGCTAGCAAGATGGCTTGCTGCCTGCAATATGCCCCCTGCTATCCTTTTTGCACCAGGGGTGAGAGGTGCTGGTGGGGAAGATTGGAGGACATAGAGGGGAATAGTCCATCTGCAGCATTGTTCCTTACAGCTATCTATGTGGGGGGAAAGCTTTTGGGGACCACTACCACTCCTTGACAATATATCAGGAGGATTATGGACCAGAAACAGCCCCCTCCCCAGGAGCGCTGTGCTGCAACAGAGCCCAATAGCAGATGGTTCCTCAATTGTATCTTATTTTTGATTCCTTTGCACTGAGTTTTGATTCTTGTTGTACCAATTTTAATTTTAATAGAAAATTTTAGCTAATGAAAGGCTAAGACCCAGTGGCAAACCATCTGTAGTTTCCTCTCTCTTGCCTCTTATTCGTGTACTTCATGCTCTCCTTCTGGTACTTCCCATCAGTAATGAAACTTTTAAATGATAATCTTGACATTGCAGTCCATTATAGTGTCTCCAGGTACCAAGGTTTTGTTAAAAGAATGATTGAAACCAGTCTGAAACTCTCATATTAATGTTATCGTGGTGTCAGTGTTTCTAATTTAAGCTCCATATTTCAAAGGTTTAGAAAAGTTCACTTTGGGCTTTAACATTGTAATGTAAATTTAATTCTTTGGTACCACATGGCAAATGTACATGGCTCTGAGGAAATAAGTAGATAATATGTATTTTTTTGGAAATTAAAAAAAGAAAATAGTTTGATCATTTTTTAGTTATGCAACCAAAAATATGAATCTGTTTAAATAAAGGATATACCTAAGAGTTTTACTCAGATATACTGGCAAATTGTGAAAATTAATCCAAATACAAAGGAGGGAGAAGTCTAATGGGAAAGAAATGGGACCTGGGACCATGCAGCCTTTCTCATTTTAGGTACTTTCCTGTTTGCTTGTTTTTTTAAATCTGAATAAGTATGAATACCAAAATGCAAGTAGCCACCACAAACTGGAGATTTGTTACACTCCAAATTGTTATACAATTTCAGGAACACTGTATATAGGTCTGCACCCTCTTCCCCAGTATTTTAACAATTCCTTGCAGGAGAATCCCACCAATAAGAAGCATGCCTTAGTTTAGGCTGTACTTACAAATAGCTCTTCCATACTGATGCTTTCACGCAGGAAGAGAAACATACTTTGTATTGCCTATTGCTCTTTCTATGATGCAGTGCAAGTGCTATTATTGAATGCTAAATTAATTCTTCTAACTGAAAAGTTCTACGGTAAAGAGTATAATTTTGGTTACATATTTGTTCATTTGTGAAACATAATCTAAGGTTTCCAATATCTTGGAATTCTTTATTATTTCTCTTTGCACCATCGTAATTTTATTGGCCTTTCACTCAAATTTAAATCACTCTTGCTTACATGCTACATATGTGCAAGCAATGAAAAATTATGCACTAATATTTTAATTAAAATGCCAGATCACTGATGAATTAATAGTGTTGATTATGTTTATGCATGCCAGGCATTCACAAGTATTAAGATATAATTAGAAATTAAGTCTTGAAAAAAAAAAGATAATATAATTATACTCAGCATTTCATTAACTCCTTGTGTCCTAGCAATTTTCCACATGACTCAGGCTTTTCTTGCTGGGCTGTGAACACTGAAGGCAATTTTCATGCAATGTGACATATTCAGATTGATATACAGTACCTCATTTTATTCATAACTCTAGCAATCCACACACCACTTTGAATGGCACTTATTCTTCTGATAATAATAAGTGTTAAATGGCTTACTTACGATCTGAGATGTGTACTGATGCATCACCATCTGTGAAATAACTTTCTTCTATACTTCCCAATACTAATAAAAATTTTACAGTTACATAGCATCTTCCATCCGATGCTCTTAGATTGCTTTGTAATTGTTTGTTAGTTAAGCTTCATATACTCCCTTTAAGTAGCTAAGCACTATTATCAGATGTGAAAACAGATGCACAGAGAGATCAAGTGATTTACCTAAGGTCGCAAAGGAAATCTGTGGCAGAGCCAGAAACTAGAACCCAGATGTTTAGTTTCCAACATTCTGTGCTTTAATCATGACTGTCCTTTCTCCTCACACCCACATGCCGCAAATGCTGATGTGAAAGTTGCAGTCATTCCATTTCAGAGACTAAACTAAAATATTACTGAGGCTGCAGTATGTTTTTATTTCTGGATGCTTATGAGACTTTAGAAGTTATTTGACAGTGGGAGATTAGATATTGCTCGTACAATACCTCTTTCTCATAACAGTTGCTCCCACTTGGTAAAGGTGGTATGTTCTGGAGAGCATAGTTTAAGCAGAAGATGTGAGCCTATTGGAACTTTGTGGGGGGATATTCAGAAGGACAAATACAGTAGCATGTTAAAGAATGTCATTCCTTCACCGGGGGAAATAGTCTCTTCACCAAGAGTACAGGCTTTAGGCTCTCCAGGAAGCTTTGAAGGGAAAGCTAGAAGAACCCGCTTGAACTAAACGGGAGCAATGATTGTAATCTCAAGAGCTAAAAGAACACACATATTAGGACAGTGAAACACAGAAGGCAGACAGCCACCCTGAATGGCTTTATTTTAAATAATAACAGTTAATAAACTGAAGATGAGGGGCAGGTGCAGGGGAGGAGGAAGCTGATTAAATAATTTTATTGACAGTAGACTGATAGTGCAAAGCTGCATAATCCTAGAACCCCCAATGAATGACTTACCCTCACATAAAAGATAACTCCCAACCCACACTCTGTATTAGTGAGGAGCAGTGAGTACTGTTACTAAATGTTCTTGAGTATCTGAATAACATCGGGTTTGTAGGCAAGGGAGTAGGAGAAAGAGCACGGATTAAACAACAATAGGGTGGAGTCTCTATAAGGGCAAGGCTGTAGAGGTTACTCAGATCCACTCGTAGTTTCTATCTCAGTCTTCACTGGCAAAAAAGGTGTTTTTGTTTGGAGCAAGATATCTAACACCCGATAGTTATATCTCTGTAAAATCTTAAGTGAAGACAAGACACTTGTAGTTTTGACAGTGAGGCCACATGCCTGTCTGTGGTTCACTTTACTTCACAGTAAAACTACACTGGCTTGTCTCCACTGTTATTTTTTACAGTGGGATTGTTAACACACATTAGTTATCCCTTTTTTTGCCAGTAAGACATAGCCTTTTCTGAGTAGGTCAGCATCAGTCTATCCTTCTGTCCTCACTTCTGTATAGGCTAGAGCCTTCCTTGAAATTCTCACATGCAGGCTACAGGTCTTAGGCCTTCTGTTTCACTTGCAGAGTTGACACTTCCAGAGGATAACCTGAGAGCTTTGATGTAGTCCCAGTGGCAAAATGATGACAGTGGCATGAAACTAAGTGGCGGGCTGCAACTTTTATTAAACTTTAATACAAGGGAGAGGTGCTATCATCACCGATGCTTTCCTATGCCAAGCATTTAATTGGTTCCAGTGTGGAGGTTACAGAGCTTCCTTTCATATAACCCATAATGCAAGGTAGGGTCTCCTCAGCCTATCTCCCAGGACCCAGCACTTTCTGACCCAGCACATCATCCCCTCCACAGCAAAGTGGGGACTTCAGCCTGTGAAGACCACAAGGTCTCACCCTATCACATGAGCCCAAGACCCATCACGAAAATCCCAGGTCTTTTACCTCTGGGAACGGTTCATTTTATTCTCTTAACTGCACAGGAAACAGGTTGCAAGTAGTTACAAAGTGCATTTCTACGTAATACACTGTGACTTGCAGGTGCTGCAAGGAAGGCAGAAAACTCCCTGGTCCTCTGCCAATTGGCCATAGGAGAAAAAATTCCTTCCCGGCCGCCTAAACAGGTGATTTGCTAGATCCAAAGCATCTATCAGGCTGGTTTCCCATTCCTAGTTCAGGTGGGCAGGGTGGGCTGCTGGAATGGAGCTGAAAGAGGCTTCACTTAGCTCCTGCACCAGGCTAAATCTTGGGAGCCAGGGAATGCTGGTTAATTAGCACCTCACTCCTGCAGCTGGCAAATGGGGGCCAGAGGCTCCCAGGGAAGGAGCTACCTATTGTCCATTGGCAAGGGTCTCTTTCCCCTGTCGCTGGGACGGTCCCCCTTTCACTGCTGTCCCCATCAATTTCCCCCACTTGTTTATGCGAGTGGGTAGCATTTGGCTGAGCCTCATTAACTATCTGGGATACCTTGAGACCTCTTAACCAATATGATTAATCAAAAATGACTAAACAAGGTTTCTCTCCACCTATCCTGCCCCCATCCCCTTCTACTAGCTTTAATTAGACCCGTACAGAAACTTTCACTATGAAACGAGAAACCGTACAAAACCTGCCATACAAATATGAAATTTTGCCAGGTTAGTCTGAAGTTTTAAGTTTTGCAAATTTAGTCCCAGTTTCCAGTGAACCTGGGCCAATTTGAAAACCCCGGATAGCTCAGCAATTTGTCTGATCTTTGATTTGCATATAAAACTCAAAATGTAATCAGAGTGGGTGACCTGTGAAACCTTGCAAATCCATACTGAAGAAAAAGTATGTGTGAACCACCAAGAACTGAAATCCTGCTGTTTCACACAAAACTCTTGATTTAATGTTCCCAGTACACGGGAGACTGATTCTCAGATAAAAATTGAACCAGCAAACATTGTCTCTCTCAATTGTTTTTTAAAAATTCATACAAAGCAAAAATTTCCTATCTAAAGGTGCTGAGAAATCGCCTTGAATCCATCTTGTACAGCAAAGCATGTGATGTTACAAGCCAAAGGTAGAAGTGTGACTTATGATGCAGTAAATTCTGAATGAAATAAATTAAATTATATATTTAGCTGTGGAAATGTACTGGGAATCTGCATACTTTAGGTAAATTGAATAGGCATGAGTCTTACACTGCAAGTATTTTTATTTATTTATTTATTGTGCTATAACTGAATTTGCTGCACATACTATAACTCTGGACTTCATGAATGTTTCTTTGATTATGTAAGCTAAGTTTTCATGTACTATGTTGTATCTGTTAATGGTATTTTCACCTTTTCAGCATTATTGAAACTGTATAATAGAAATAGTAAATAGTATTGCATTAATAAAAGCTAAGATCTCCTAAGGATTAGCAGATTTAAATTGGGTAGTGCTTGAGCAGTAGGAGTTGCAAATGGAGTTTATGCTCACTGAGAATTTTCGAATGAAGGGTACAACCAGGGTATCACTGAGTTGTGTCTGCCAAATGTTGTGCCTGGTAGAAGGAATACGTTGGGTTGCCTGGCATGCTGGGATACGTTGGAAAATGCACTGAGAATTTTTTTTAAAGAATATGCCTGAGCATGAGCCATATCTCTTCATATCTCTGCATTTGAAGAAAGACCGGAAGTTGATTTTCTGAATCACATCAAAGGAGTGAGATGGGTGGGAAAACAAAATTCAGATATTAGGACACTGATCTAGTTAATCAAAATAAACAAACAAACAAACATATTGAAAATACTTTCCCCTTTGTATTTCTCTCCCCATAATTTCTTGTCTCATCTTAACCTGTTTAGTGATTTAGAACTTTTTTTGATAGGAAGGGATACAGGTAAGGACATGAGTATGCTATCACTCTGTTATAGTTCCATCGAAATCAATCAATACTAATTTAAAAGGAATCCCCCTTGTCACACAGAGAAGAGATATTGATTGCAAACAGTTAAATAAATTGTCTGGAAAACAAACAAAATTTTTACAATATTTTTGTTGGATCTATTTTCTCCTAAAAGCTAACATTTCTCTGAAATATGATGCTAAATACAATAGGATTATGAAAATATTTTCTACTCTGTTGTCTAAGACACTTGGAAAATATTCATTTGCCACTGAGAGCTGGAACATTCATATATATGAAAAAAATCCTGTCATTCTCCAACAAAAATGGCAGATGTGCACTTTTTTTTACCAAAGGATATTGCAGGTAAAACCAATTGCTTTTCCTGTACAAGCTACTTGTGGGCAAGCTAAAAATACAAATTCCTCATCATGCTCATATCAGATAAGGCTAAATCCATTACTTCAGTAATAAAATGTTGAGTGCTTAAGTACCAGAAGATTGAAGCAGTAGAGATGCTATCCTGCTCTTGAGAGTCCCATGCCATTGCAAGGTCTGATAAACCTACTTCATGGAAAAATGTCACTTTACCTCTATAGGCACAACTTCTAACCTAGTCAGGCTGATGGAAATTGCTTTGGAGGACATGTCTGTCTTTGCTTTCAGGTTTTCTTTTTATACAATTAGATTTTGTGTCTTGAAACATCTGCATATATTAGACTTGTCACAGTCTGGGGTTTATATAGCTATTAAACTGCTTGTAAACTTTACGTTATAATTATAGAATCATAAAAATGTAGGACTGGAAGTACCTCAGGAGGTCATCTAGTCCAGTCCCCTGCACTTACGGGAGGACCAAGCATTATCTAGACCATCCCAGACAGGTGTTTGCCTAACCTGCACTTAAAAAGCTCCACTGATGGAGATTCCACAACCTCCTGAGGCAATTTATTCCAGTGCTTAATGACCCTGAGAGGAAGTTTTTCCGAATGTCCAACCTAAACCACCCTTGCTGCAATTTAAGCACCATGCTTCTTGTCCTATCCGCAGAGGTTAAGGAGAACAATTTTTCTCCCTCTTCCTTGTACCACCTTTTATATACTTGAAAATTGTTATCATGTCCTCCTGTCTTCTCTTCTCCAGACTAAACAAACCCAGTTTGTTCAATCTTCCTCACTGGTCATGTTTTCTAGATCTTTAATCATTTTTGTTACTCTTCTCTGGACTTTCTCCAATTTGTCACATCTTTTCACATACTTCTCATGTCTTGCTTACAACACTCCTGTTAATACATTCCAGAACGATGATTGAGTGTTTTTTTTGCAACAGGGTTACACTGTTGATTCATATTTAACTTTTGATCCATTTTGAGCTCCAGATCCCTTTCAGCAGTACTCCTTCCGAGGCAGTCATTCCCCATCTTGTATGTGTACAACTGATTGTTCTTTCTTAAGTGGAGTACTTTGCAATTATCCTTATTGAATTTTATCCTATTTACTTCAGACCATTTCTCCAGTTTGTCCAGATCATTTTAA
The DNA here is from genome assembly GCA_007922155.1 of Mesoclemmys tuberculata. NCBI lineage: Eukaryota > Metazoa > Chordata > Testudines > Chelidae > Mesoclemmys > Mesoclemmys tuberculata. The sequence continues at coordinate 83,832,822 of ML675604.1, forward strand.
ATTTTAATCCTATTCTCCAAAGCACTTGCTACTCTTCCCAGCTTACTGTCATCTGCAAACTTTACAAGTGTACTCTCTATACCATTATCTAAATCATATTGAGCAGAACCAAACCCAGAACTGATCCCTGTGGGACCCCACTTTCCAGGTTGACTGTGGAGCAGTGATAACTGCTCTCTGGAATGGGTTCCCAACCAGTTATGCACCCGCCTTATCTAGGTTTCTTTCTCTAGTTTGTTTATGAGAAGGCTATGTGAGACAATATCAAAAGCCTTACTAAAGTCAGGGTAGACCATATCAGCCATTTCCTCCCTATCCACAAGGCTTGTTAACCTGTCAAAGAAAGCTGTCAGGTTGGTTTTACATGATTTGTTCTTGACAAATCCATAGTGACTGTTATTTATCACTTTATCTTCTAGGTGTTTGCAGATTGATTATTTTCTCCATTATCTTTCTGGATACTGAGGTTAAGATGACTAGTCTGTAATTCCCCGGGTTGTCCTTATTTCTCTTTTTCAAAGATTGGCACTACATTTGCCCTTTTCCAGTCCTCTGGAATCTCCCCTATCTTCCACGACTTTTCAAAGATAACCACAATTATCAGTATATACAGTATGCTGCTGAGGGAAAACCCTTTGGATATCAAATAATTTGAAGAGATTATAGACATATTCATTTTACGTAATAAATTATCAGTCTGGTACTAATTTTAATTTATTTACTACTGGTTTGATCTTTGTATATCTTCCCAAAAGGTTAGACCCAAATCTGCAATGAAGTGCCTGAGGTGGCTGCAGGAGTAGAATGTAACTTGTCTTTACCTCTCACCTTGAAAAATAATTGGCTTTCGGTAGTTGAGGCCTCTTTCAGGATAGTTTTTGTTCATTGAAGAAATTGCACCAGCTTACAGCTGAAAGTGTAACTTCCTATTTTTTATGTCCTCCACTTCCTCCTATTGGAACTGCCTCAAAACTCAGATCTAACATGCCCCTCCTCTTAAATAACTAAATAAACCACACAGTCCTGAAGCTGTACATCATTTTTGTGCAGCCTGGAGTTAGTGTTATAGAAACCATGTGTATAGATCCCATTGGTTCCTGAGTTTTTAATTTGCTGCCACATGAGGCCCCTGATTTATGAGTGCAGACTCTGTCTGGGACGCCACCGTTGGGTCCATTAGTTCACATTACATCTCAAACTGTAGTGGAGCTGGAAGGTAACTGGCTCAGGCATTTACCAAACTTGTAGTAGCTCCAATCTGTTGTATAGTGTTGTACAGTCAGTGTGTTTTCCAAGTCCTAGTTCCAGTGAAGTAACCAGTATTTGGACATCCTTGAGTACATCTGGTCTTATTGTTTTATGACTTTTGTGAATATGAGACCATCCAATTCTGATAATTCTACCTGGATTCCAAATTCCTATGACGGCAAATGTATTCTATATATTTTCAGTACTGTCAAGAAAGGATGTGTGGTGGTAGTGCTGATGTTGCCCTCCCATCTTCTAGATGTCACACCAGAAATTAGTAAATGAAGAGTGAATGCTGTTTTAATGACAACACAAACCACAATGAATTATAAGGTGTCATTTCTTATTATGGGTATAGAATTTCATCATAGCAACATGGATTGATTGCTAAGATTTTTAAAGAAAAATGAAGGTACATATTCAGATTAATAACAGTTCACCCAGAGGCTATTCGTCTCCTCTTCCTAAAGCCACCTCTGACACAAAGAAAAAGCACACAGAAAAATGCAGATACCTGCTCTACTCTGCACAGGTGTTGTGGCATCTCTGTTTCATTGCCACATCTACCGTCTGTCTCTCCAAAATGTGCGGAACGCTCAGCTGCTTCACTTCTTGATGTACTTCACTTTTCATAAATAACCTATGTGTTGGACACCATAGCCTGATATCTTGGTATGAGCAGTCTCCTTTTTCCATGTGATTTCATGTTTGATTGTTCATCTGAAAATCAGCATTTATTATGTAATCCATTATAGAGTATATACCTAATTTGGTCAAATAAAGAATCTGTTATTCTTCATTAATAACCTTTTTAATTCATGCTGTGAATAATTTTGTTATTTTTCAGCTTTAAGGATATGGAAAACTTGTATTCTTTACAATATTCAGTTATTCAGTATATTTGGGGTTATTAGTGTGCGTCGTTACGATGTTATGTAAGGTAGTTATGACAATGTTGGTGCATTCCTGCAGTTAATCTTAGATTTCCTAGAGATGCATATTTCAACAGTGCAACAGCTAAAAAATACTGATTGATGGTTTGTGTTAGATGTGAATAGTGCAAGAAATGAAGATTCTGAAAGCAAAAGCCTGACAAAAATAAGAATAAAAAATCAGCATAGACTTACAATGCCAAAACAAAATTGTTTATATTTTAAACAATATTCTTTCTCCACAACCACATAGTCATAGTATTCCTTTCCCCAAAAGCTCCTAATCCTCTTGATTTACTTTTCTGTTTTCCTTTACATTGATTTATTTCAAGTTTTTAGAAAAGTTAAATATTATCATAGCCCCTTAGATTTGTGGGATTAATATGCAGTATTTAATGTACGTATATATTTATATTTTTATACCCTGCAGGCCTACACCATGCAATTTTCCACCTACAAAACTATCCTTGACATCATGTAGATTTTCATGTGTGGTGATCTTTCAGGCTTGGGCCGTTAGATGATCACACATTTTAGGTATCTGTCTACATTATCTTCTCTCAAAGTATATAGACATTTTTGCTGATAGAGGTATGTGAAATGCTCACAAAAAAAAGTGAAACTGCTTAAAATCTGGAATTTGAAAAAAATTATTGCAAACTAAAAATATATGGCCTTTTTGCATTTCTTGATTTTGATTATGGATGGGGCAATCCTTGGATGATCTGTAATTAAAAAAAAATAAAAAAAATCAACTATTGGATAACACAATGTAAATGAATAAATTTACATAACGTAAAAGGAATAAATGAGTTCATTCGAGCCAAAACGTGAATTTGAAATCTGAATGTCAAACTTGGATAATAGAAATTATTCATTTGAATTTTTGCTCATTTTTGCTAGCCCGTAGCCATGTAATAGGATGCATCTGGTGTTAGAACCATATATAGTGATGCAGAACTTTTTTGCTAAGTCATTCTGTTGGCCTACTTTTTAGAAGTGGTGAATATCCACACATTGTATCAAAGCTGTTAAGTCCTTTATCATTCCATGTGACGTTTTATGCAAATTATTAAATAAGCTGATTTGCTGTCACCAATAAGCTACTTCCACCTGTTTCCTGTTTAATCTTTTGGTTTCTCTTTGTGTGTTATACTCTTTTGGCTGTTGGGGTTCACTTCACTTGGAGTGGATCCTCCTGTCTCATGCCATTTGACTGAAATGAGAGTGGGATGTTTAAGTGAAGAAACTCTTTAGCCCATTTCCTCCTCTCTACAAGGCTGCTTGGGTATTTTTTCTCCTCAGGGATGGGACTAAGTGAAATTTACAGAGACAGTACACATGCACAGGTCTTATAATAAAACAAAAATTATTAAAAAGCAGAGAAAAAAAATAAAATAAAATAAATGGTTTTGTCTCTGTAGTATCTTACTGATGAACAGACCATTGTCAAGATAAACCTTTTCTTATGAACAGAAACTATGTACAGAATAAGGTAACAAACTTTCTAGTACCTTGTATAGCTGCAACATTCCTTGTCCTTGGCTTCTTTGTTTTTGCCCCAGCAGGAAGTGTATCCCAGGAAACCAAAAACTGCATAGAGAATGTATAGAAAATGTAGTATAGCAATAAATCCTGGAAGCATCATTCTAGAGCAGAGACTCAAGACACATAAGCTTTTACTTGGTAAAAGCTTAAGGAGATAAGAAAGTCTTAGCTTCAATTACATAAAATAAAACAGTTTACATATTTTTAGGACTTGTCTTCACTGAAGAATTAACTTGGGTGATTACTCAGATGTTGCCCTAATCTGGTTCCCATCCACAAAAACAAAACTCTTACCCAAATTTGGTGCTGTTTTATCCCCAGGATATCTGTCCCATCCTCAAATGTAGCCTGAGTGCTGCATAAACTCAGGGCAGTAACTGTGGGTTGCAGTGAGGACGCAGGCTAAACCACTCAAGTGCTGATTTGTCCTCCAATACCTTCCCACAGTTCCCTCTGTGTACCCCGAAGGACTGAAAAGTTCTCTTACAATTCACCGGTGAAGAATCATAGAGTGGCTCAATTTATTGCAGCATTAAGAACCAGGGGATTATGGACACCAAAGTCCTAGCGCCTCACATGAGTGAGTACACTATCAGTGTGGACTCAGTCAAATGGAAACAGTCGAGTGTGGCTTTGCAGTACAGCAGTACACGTTGCTTAGGCTCACCTGGGTGCTCATCAGAGTTCACTATGCAGTGAAGTCATGCACTTACAAATTTCCTCTGTGACCCCTGTAGTCCCAGCTCTAGATAATCCCTGATGTCTAGAGAGAGTGTTATTTCTGCCTACCCCCACACTTTTTCAGCCCATTTTCTCAGGATTCATTATCTCAATCTGTGGTAACTGTTCTTGCTCCTCTCACCAAGCCATTTGCTGCTTATCTGGTCAATCCTCTCTCATCATTATGTCAAAATATTGGCAAAGGCTGGGCCATTGTGTTCTAAAGGCCCTTTTAATAATTCTAATGGCTCTATTCAGCCTATGTTTGGCAAAGGTGTTTTCCTGTCTCCAGACAGTCTGGAGGGATGTTTCACTTAACCATAACTTACTTCTCTAGATTATCAAAAATAGTTTTATAAAACAGGCTCAGAGTTATATATCTTCAGTCACAGTTCCATATAAGCACACGTGTAAGTTTATGGGCAATACATCTTGCCCCAAGTGGTGGTAGGACATGAACCTGCACAAAACTTGGCAGCAGTGGGCATGTGCTCAAGTGTATCTGGGATTGTACCTATAGTGGGAAGATGGGAGTGGTGGCTAGTGGGGATGTCAGTGCTGGGGCTAAAGGATGCTTGCAGACAGGGAACTCTTGGGGGAAGGGGGTGCTGGAGTTTCTGAAGGGTAGAAGCCTGTTTGGTGGTAGGCTTAAGGGAGCAAAGGGCTGATGGGGTGACTGGGGGAGACTGGTACAGCTGGCTGTGGCGGATAAGAGGCTGGAGGCTGGTATGGGATACCTTGCCTTGTTCTGCACTCTGCACCTTTCCTCCAGCCTCTGCCACCTCCTGGCTTCTCCTTTCTACCTCTGATCCAGTAGGGGAAGCAGGAAGAGGCTGCACTGGGCTATATACTCAGTAGGCAACACTAGTGACTAGTGTCAATAGGAAGGAACTGCAGAAAATGCCTGCAACATTCCCATAGCTCAGCCACACGTTCAAGAATCCAGCTGAGATTCAGAATGCATGGCAGAGCTGCCAAATGTGTGACTTTCGTGTTAGATGCTTCACATTTGTGTAAGTTATTGGGAGTTGTGAGTGTTCAGCAACCTGGAAATCAGGCCTGAAATCAGATGCTAGAGCTCTGTGCAGAGGGGTTTTCTTTCTTCTCTTGACTGATCATGACTTAATTTAAAATGTTAGTAATGCCAGCAGTTGATTGTATTTGATTGTTGAGCTTGCCGTGATCTAGGTACCTGAGCAAAATTTCCTTAATGTACACTTAATTTTCTTGCTGTAATCTAAATCCTAGCTTTCTGACTTAGATTTTTACACTGTTTATAATACCCAAGTTTCCATCAACTACAAACTAAGGCCAGACTCTTACAGGTACCTAGCTGATAGGTTTCAAAGTATAATTGTAAATGGGGAAATCACTATTGAACAGGTATGTTTCTAGTAGGGTCCCACAGGTATTGGTTCTTAATGTAACACTATTTCACATTTTTATTAATAACCTGGAAGAAAACATAAAATCATCACTGATAAAATGTGCAGATTAAACAAAAAGTGAGGCAGGTTGAGAGGACAGGTTACTGATACAGAGCAACCTAGATTAGCTGTTAAGATGAGCTCACACAAACAATTTGTGTTTGAATATGGCTAAATATAGATGCATTTATCTAGGAACAAAGAATGTAGGCCAAAATTAACTGATGGAGGACTCTGTCCTGGGAAGCAGCGACTCAGACAAAGATTTACTGGTCATGGTGGATCACCAGCTGAAAATAAGCTCCCAGTGTGATGCTGTGACCAAAAGGGTTCATGTGATCCTTGGATGCATAAGCAGTGGAATCTGAAGTAGGAGTAGAGAAGTTATTTTACCTCTGCTTTTGGCACTGGTGCACCATTGCTGGAATGCTCTGTCCAATTTTGATGTCCACAATGTCAGAAGAATGTTGATAAATTGGAGAGGATTCGGAAAAGAGCCATGAGAATGATTAAAGGATTAGAAAACATGCCAGATAATGAAGGCTCAATGAGCTCCATCTATTTAGTTTAACAAAGAGAAGGCAAAGGGGTGGTTTGATTGTAGTCTGTAAGTAACTTTCATGTAGAATAAATATTTGATGATGGGATTTTCAGTCTAACAGAGAAAGGTATAACACAATCCAATGACTGAATATTGAAGCTAGACAAATTCAAAGTGAAAATTGATGTTCATTTTGGCAGTGAATGTAATTAATCACTGGAACAATTTACCAAGGGTCATGGTGGATGCTCTATCACTAACAATTTTTAAGTCAAGTTCGTACATTTTTCTTAAAGATCTGCACTAGAAATCATTTGGGAAAGTTCTGTGGCCTGTGTTATACTGGAGGTCAGACTAGTTGATCACAATTGTCCCTTGTGGCCTTGAAATATATGAATAGAGATGCCTAACTCCCATTGAAATCAGGAGTTATGTATCTAAAAACCTTTAAATATCTGGCCCTAAATCTATCAGAATGTGATATAGCAAATTTCAAAGTATCATTTGCTTTACTCTTTCTAGGACTAATTGGTAGAGAGACTTTGCAGAGCATTTGGTTCCCACCCCATCACTCCACTCCTCTGTTAGAGCTGATCCAAACTTTACTGAAGTCAGTTGAAAGAAGCCCTCTGGCAAGTGCAGTCAAAGGTCAGCTGGGACTGTTGCATGCCATTGATTTCAAGAAATGTGATGAAGTGTATGCATGAGTGTAGATAGGCATCTGTACTCACACAGTTTTAATTTCCTGAGAACAAAATGTTAAGCCTTCTATTAACACATCAGTAGATACATGCTGTGACTAACTCCACACACTGTCTGTCTTGGGAGATGATAGAAATAGTGCAAGAGAGGGCAACAGGTTGGTTAGTTTGATTTTCTGTTTAATAACTTCTGTGTGTTTAGTATCAGTCCACAGACCTTGTATTGCTGCCATTGTGTTGATCACACACTTCCTCAAGTGATAACGAAGTTAACTAGTCTGAAATAAAAGTTTTCAAAATATACAGTTGCCTTTGTCATAATGCTATACACCTCTTTTAGTGTGCATTGAGTGCATCCCCAAGGCCTACCTTTCTGCACCTCATATAGTCCAACCACTCTCAAAATGGATCTCTGGGTTGCAGCTGGGCCAGTAATTCCCAACAACACAGGCCCCAATTTTGTTTTAGCAAATATGGAAGTTTCTTTAGGGAATCTGTGACCGCATGCAGCATCTTTGAAGCAAAGCATTTTTACTGATTTTTCAGAGGCACAAATCATCAAAGAAAAGAGGCTAACCCAGTGAAAGGCCTAGACACAAACTTCCTTACATAAGCTTAACCCATCTACCTGCATCTCAGGGAAGTCCAGTTTATTGCCATCTCTGAGTTGGGAAGGAGAACCTGTACTGCTCCCAGCATGTTCCCTCTTTCTCTGTGTCTCTAGCAGTCTTGGATCATTTGCAAGACTAGCATTTTTAAAGTTTAGGATTCCCTTTGAGCCTTTGTGTGAAGAGCAACCATTCTAGACTGTATAGAGCCAGAAAGAGGAGATTCCCCAATAAACAGATATTCCATTGTTTCTTCAAGGACTCTGTTTTCTGTCATTGTTTTGTTTCCTGTTGATTTCTTCCTTAGCAGTCTCTTTTTATTTGATTACTGGTCATCAGCAAATTAATATCAAACAGATAAATTGAGGGGTATATGATATTTATAAAAAATACTGTACATAATACCCTCATTCGCCACACCTAATTTGAGGCAAATATTTCTAATTTTCCCATTGTTAGCTATTAAAAGGTTATATGTTTACAAAATTAGCTTTATTATTATTGTTGTTGTTGTTTGTTGTTAAGAACATATCAATGTATCAACACTTGCAACAAGATACAAGATCCTTTACTGCATCACTAGTCTCTGATTCAGTGGCAGGGTGGCAGAGAAATAAATTTAAAAAATGCATATCAAGGATCATGCATTAAATTTTCTAATGTCAGTGAAACTGCAATCAAGCTTTGTCTGATTATAACACATTGTCAAAACTTCCAACACCTCAATTACTAAGTGACTTTTTAAACATTTCCTGGTATTTTATTCAAATGTTTTAGTTAAACTGTTTTTGAGTCAGGGCAATTACTTATTCATAGCAGCTTGAATGGCTTGTAAGTGCAGCTGCAGATATTTGCCCCATTAATGAATTCATGCAAATTCTTCTCTGCCTTTACAATAAAAGAGTGATCTATAGGAAGAAGCCTGGAAGCAAGGTAGGCACATCAGCAATTAGGCATCATCTAGAAGCAAAACATCCAGAACAATATTGCCAGGGCTGACAACCTAAAGTAGCAAATGAAGCAGCAGGAACTCAAACTACTAAGAACCTCTTTATTGCCTCTCCTTGACTGCATAGACCGTAGACTGTTGACAAAACAAAACAAACAAAGTGACTTGCAGATAGGTTGCATTGCATAAGGCCATACAGTTTCAGCCAAAGCGTTCTCCTCACCGGTGTCCCCAATTGTGGAAAAATACAGTAACTCTGAGTGAGAAATCAAAGTGAAAATATTAAGTTGGGCTGAAAATCATTAATTCCAGTGGACATTAGAAAATAACATTTGCCATATTGGATCAGACAGATGGTCCACCTAGTCTCTGACAGTGGCCAATACCAGATGGTTCAGAGAAATAAAGCTTGCAGAAGACAATTATAAAATAACTTGTTCCTATGGAAAGCAACCCTCAATAGTTAGATGTTGGCTTATGCCCCAAAATTTAAGGATTTATAGCCCTGCAAAAGTTCTTTTTGTTTTTTATAAAAATATTTCCTATTACAAATCTTGATATTCTTGTTATCCTGGAAATGTGTAATCCTGCTCCAATGCCTGCTGTTTCCTGCAGCTGTCAGTCATCCAATTCCCAAAATATTTGGCTAGATTTTGAGAGGGAATGAGGGCAATGATTTTTTGTTTGTTTTTAATCACTCCTGGTAATCTCAGGCAGCAGGTGATTTAGTATGTTGTTAATTTATAATTCTCAAATTCTCCTGTTAGGAGGTAGATCCTATAACAGAGCAATCCCATGTTGCCTCAATACGTTTCCTACAATCTGACTGTTCTCTCTTATAACCCAAGTGGCTAGCTAATATATAGGACCTTGTTGTAGTTTGTTTCTTTAGGAGGAGAAACTGATCGTGGAGTCAGGTATTTGATGCAATTCTGTTTATTTACAATGAATTTATACAAAGGCCTGTTTCTGAGAACATACTATAAATTAAACAACGGAAGGCTGATTTTTGTTCACAGTTCCAGCCTCTTTCCAGCCAACACTCTGCTCAAAAACCTCCTCTCTCTTCACTTTCTCTCAGAGTTTCTAGTGCTTCTCTAGATTTCGGATTTGTTCTTTGGGTGCTTCTGTCTGCATAGTTTCTGGATGCGTCTGCTGATGGATAAACTATAACAATCAAAAGCCCTCCCCACATAGCTTAGTTTCTAACCAGCCTTGCATATGGCCTTTGTTTTAGGTGGTAGCTTCTAGTGTTTCAGCCTCTTTCTCCAAAAAGGGAGCAGAACTGGTTCTTACAGTTAAGAACCCTAAATGAAGGGTGGCTCTCATACCCACCTGGTTCAGATGGGTTCCGCCCAGCCTCCATCATAACATTACTGTCATTATTTATTTGTACTGTGGAAGCACCCAGAGGCTCCAATCAGGGATTTTGATCCCATTGTGCTACTTGTTTTACAAACATATAAAATGAAGATGGTCCATGCTCCAGAGAACTTAGTACAGAGTACAAGAGGTGGAAATAACACTGAGGCAGGAAGCACAAGGTAACAGGCAGTTGATTCTGATTAGCATAATAAGATCATCATCGAATGTTTTGGAGGCATCCCAACATAGATGAGTTTTTGGATCAGGAGTGATTTTGGCAAAACCCAGCCCTCATGTTATCAAGTGTAACTGCCTATGTTGGGGGCACTTCCCATTTCTCCACTGATAATTGAAACTTATCTGGCATTACTTGTGATTTTAATGCTTTCTTCTTCCTTACAATCACCTTCAGTGTTTTTAATTAAGCTCTAGCAAGGTGCTTGAGCAGTCCTACGAGATACTGAGCATCTTCAACTCCCACTGACCACAGTGGGAGTAGAGAGGGTTTAACATCTCACCAAAGTGATCAGCACATTGCAAGACTGGGGCCTCCACAAGATGTTTTTAATTAAAGGTGAGCCAGGTCTCTAGGTAGATATTCCAAAACAGCTTCAACTCTGATAGATCATAGTCTCAGGCCAAATTCCATGGATCGAAATGAGGCATCTGTTGTTGGTTTCTCAGTTTTACATCCCTCCAGAATGTGAAGAAGTGAGAACAGTTCTCAAGGACAGATAGTCATGAAATCACAAAAAGAGAGCACAAACATATAAAATCAATACAGAGAGAAGGAAGTGTGTACATGTATATTCGTGTGTATATACACTCTTAGATTTTTTACATTGAATATATTCTTTCTTCTGTGGAAATAAGGTCCACAGTGAGATAAATTTTAGTTCAAAATATCTATGTTCTTTCACTGTATATATTGAACATAAAATTATTTGAGAGCCATGTTTTTCTAGTATTTTATATGTAATATACATTATTTTATAGGTCAAAAGAGATGGATTTCTGAAGTATTCAGTTTATAACTAGAGGGTTGCACACTTCATTCTGTAGGTTGAACAATACCTCCAGTGCGAGAAAGCAGCTTATTGAGTGCTACCTGTGATATGCATAGGCAGCAGCAAGGGGCACCCGAGTGACTGCATTGCCTGCAAGCAACAGGCAGTCTGTGGGTCTGATTTTCCTCTAAATCACACTTATCTAATTGTCTGCTTTTCACCAAAATTAATAGGCTTCTGCCCATTGATGCCTAGACCTTTCCTTAAAATTTTGGATTTAATCAGATGTGGTGTTCAAAAGCTACAATATGACATCCAGGCAAAGAGATGGACAGAGAAATGCCATCAGAGCTGAATGTAGAGAGATGCCAGCAAGTTAAAAATAGGCCAAAAATAGTACTAACATTTTTGTTCAATGTAATGTACCTCTTTAAGTTTTGAGTCACTGCAGTACGTGAACTTTGAGGCAACAGTGAAATATTTTAGAAAGTTTAAAACTCTTAATAAAATCAGAATAACAGCATGTGGAGTGATAGGATCAATATTCATTAGTTTATCATTGCCATTTTTAGAAAGTAGATGTTGCCTGCAAGGGACAAAATAAAACCTCACAAAATGGAAAAAACATTCTATTCTCTAACATATAATTTGAGGGAACTCCATTTTTAATTGTGGAAGTTTATAAAAGGACTATGAACCTCTCAGTGATGTAAGCATTCATGTGCTTTGATAAAGACAATTTAGTAGTGCTGTGTTTCCTTATCAGCTATACCATCTGGTCCCTTTTTTCCATAAAGCCATTATGATCTTACTTGGAGCCACGAACAAAAAGCAGCTATGACTCTATGAGTATCACCTGGTGATTAGAACAAACAAGTTTTTGAATTTTATCAAAGGAGTGACTGTGGAAAAAAAAGTTGGCCTCTTTTCTATCATGCTTCCACCTCCCACCCCTACACACACACACATCCTTATCAATTTAACTGCTACTGAGAGAATTCAGAAACTAAGAGCAAGTCTGTATCTATCAATGCCATAAAGGGGTCCTAAACAAGAATCACTTTTAGAGACAAATAAGTGGATTTTTCCCCTCTATGATGTATAAATATAATGTAAATATAGTATAAATATAAATATAGTATAAATACAGGAATTGAAAGGCACTGTGTGATTGCAAACTGCAGTACTTTGCTCATCTCTGTGTATGTTCACTGACTGCACAATTACAAAATTGATCTTGGGCTCTAATCCTGCATATTTATATGTAAGGCTCTTCCTTCCACATCCTCTGGGATAACATACATCAGGTGCACTAGGAGACTACCCAGTGCTTAATTTCTGCCAGGGCTTGCCAGGGCTGAGTCTTTCCTTACCAATTAAGCACTGAGACTATCCTATGCATCATCACCTACTGGGCTACAGTAACAACTGATTTGACTCAATGATTTCTGTGCTTTTCTAGACTTAGAATGTCAAAATGAGTACAAAAAACATTCTAAATTGGGCTCTTCCAACAGAGATTGGAACGTTAAATTCACCCTACCCAAAGTGTATTGTTAGTGCTGGTCGGGAATTATTGGCTGATTTTTTCATCAGAAAATGACGATTCATCAAAAAGGAAACTTTGCATGAAAGAGCTGATGATTGTGAATTTCTTCTTTCAAAAAACTATTTGAAAAAAAAAAGTTTAGAAATATTTCATAGATTCCACTATGAGAAACAACCATTGTGATCAACTAGGTTAACCTCCTGTATAACACAGGCCATTCAAAATAATTCCTATGAACTCCTCATCTTCTCTGATTCTCAGTAGTATCTCTGCTTACCCCTACAATTCAATAATCTTCCTCCAGCACAGCCACCAACTTGCACTTCAGGTACTAGAAGTCCATTCTGGCTTCAGTGAGGAAATAAAACCTGGCACACTGCTAGCAAGACAGTTCCATTTGTCAGTTACCAGCCATCTAGAAGTCAGATATAGGCACTGTAAAAAAGAAGAAAGGTGATACATAGCACTCTGTTCATTCATCACTCTTTTGCTATGATCCCCAGACTTAGCGTTAATAACTGATGTAAATTGTACTACATGCAAGGAGAGTGAGTATCTCCCCCTGCCTGGTAAAAACTCATGCATGCTTCCACAAGAAGCCCTCAGTGAACAGATAGGCAATTGCCTATTTATTTATTGATTGATTTCACTGCCTTCAGGATGAGGAGATGGCTCTGGAATTACTAAAGCACATAAAAGTTTTTATTTAAATAAAATACTTAGCCCCTAGACTTTTTTTTTTTTTTAATTTAGTTTATATTTTTAAATTGCACCCCTGGACTTTTAGTATTGCTTAAAATTAGACTTCATTGTGATTTCTTAATTCTTTGGTTTTAATAATTTATTTGTATCCTTCCAGGCTTCCTGTTTCTACACAGATGTCTGCAGATGTCCTTGCTGCTGCTTCTGATATATCTGAAGTGCTCATGTCTGTTGTGCCTTCCTTGAGTTCTTCTTCATCGCCAGTAGTGTGCCAGGAGAGTTTGTGCCATAATGGAGGGACTTGTCATCATATCCATCTTACTAGTGGGGCCTCATCATTTCAGTGTGACTGCCCTCTACATTTCACTGGGCATTTCTGTGAAAAAGGTAATTTTGCTTCATCTTTTCTATATTCATTTTTAAGTGTTAGTGTTCTGTTTCTTTAGAGCAGTAAACAGGGAAAGAGAAAATTACAGACATTTTGTCCTGCTTCTGACTTCACTTATTCTCAGTAAATCAGGAGTAAATTCACGGGAATAAATAGAATTACGTGTACATGAAGCTCAGTATAGCTAAAACCAGAAGCAGGCACATTGACAACATTTGCAGATTAGGATAAAGTACACTGTGAAATATCAACGGTTGCAGTAAACATTACACTACCTAATATGTTTGGAAGAGAAAAAATGTTAATCATGCAAGACAGCAAGCTTTCCATTTAAACAGAATGCAATTGTTGCTCCCCATTTTTCTTAAGCTGGACAATATTACTATTTTTAAATTTCTGACTGACTTCCATTTAGCTGTATGGAACGACTGGTGACCTTTAAAATATCTTTCCCTGCATTTTGTTTATACCCTTATTGAATTACTGCTATATGTGGATGCTGATATTTCACAGACAGCTCAAAGAAACATAGTTTAGTTAGCGCTGATGTTAGATAAAATGACTTCTCTGGATAACTTTGGTTTTCTTGTAAAAATTATTAATGGCATAAGACAAAGAGGTCAGTAACTGTTACCTTTTATGTTTGCAATCATAATTATTTTATGCTATTACTTTTCAGAACCTTCTTTTTCTAATAGGTAGCATAATAGGTTTAAAATATTGTTTTATCATGTAAGGTATAATCGCCTCTCAATGGTGGATAATTCCCATTAGCACTAATGGGAATTACTTGTGCATAGCTAAAGGAGACTATGCCCCCATTATAATTAAAGCTCTAATATCCTTCTAATAGACTTTCCACTGTATGAAATAATACCACGCAACTAGAGCCAAAAATGCACCTTCCAGATTATCAACATATCTGAAGATAATGGAACTAGTCTGCATCACGTTGTATCACTGGCTGAAAGTAGGTCATTGTACAGTATGTGAAACCAATCAATGACTCTCAGTCAGAAAAAATGACTGCGGTATGATGCCTTGGATTTCAGAGACTATTTTGTTGCTTTTCAGCCCTTTCCCAAGTTTGTAGTAAATTAAACCATATCCAGATAGTTTTCCAAATTGTTAGTGTTAAAACTGAACTGTGGGAATATATCCCATACATCTATTATCTAGAATTACCATGTATAATTGTTTCTGAAAACATTAGAGTTATATAATCTGTGCCATATACTACCTGGCTAAAAAAAATTTGTTTCCCCACGCAACTTCTTCAGACAGAACATGTTTAATGGCAATGCAGACTATTTCTGATGGTTATTTCTTAAGGTTATTTTAATTTATTTTTTTTAATTTTAATTCCTATAACTCAGGGAGATTTGGCCTTTCTTTGGGTCCTGACAGGAGTAGGCATCCTTAAACTGTAGCTGAAGTACCATCAGCAACATGCTACCAGGGCCTACCGATGGTATATGCTGAATTAATGCATCTACTTTGGCTAATGCCACCTGCTTCTGGGGCTGCATTGCCCAGCAGTGAGTGGAGTGGTTGCCTTGTGCTGAGACCACCTCACCCACCAGCTGATCTTTATCCTCGGTTACTTTGGTGAAAGCTGATGCAATCCCAGAGTTGAATGAAACTCTTTGGGCCCAGTAATTCTTTCATTAAAGTCAATGAGAGTTTTGTCCATGGACTTCACTGGAAATCAGACCAATTGGCTGTGGAAACTCTTTTAAAAAATCATTCACAATTAAGATTTTGAAGTAAATCCTAGGAACAAATTCTGCATTTGTTTACATCCTTGCACCTCCACCAATGCAACACCATTGACTTCAATGTATGTACGGGACGAATTAGTCTTTCTTATAGAATCATAGAATATTAGAGTTGGAAGGGACCTCAGTAGGTCATCTAGTCCAATCCCCTGCTCAAAGCAGGACTATCCTCAGCTAAATCATCCCGGTGAGGGTTTTGTCAAGCCTCATCTTAAAACCTCTAAAGATGGAGATGCCACCACCTCCCTAGGTAACCCATTCCAATGCTTCACCACCCTCCTAGCAAAAAACTTTTTCCTAATGTCCAACCTAGACCTCCCCCACTGTAATTTGAGACCATTGCTCCTTGTTCTGTCAAAGGAATCTCACATATTTTTCTTCTGTCTGTTAAATTATATGACTCAGTGCTCCTCCGTTCCATGTTTTGAAAGTCATTGCCCAAACATGAGTTGTGAATACCCTGCTAGCAAATTAAAAGCATGTTACAATAAGTGGTAGGATTTAACCACATCTTTGATGAAGTGACAGGATATTCCATGCTTTGGACAAACTGTGTGTTCTTCCTCCACGAAGTGGCTGACCTATTAGAGATCATGTTTCTTTCTGGTTTTGAATGAGGGATAGGAAGATGGAGAGAAGAATTCCTTTTCTTCAGAAAGAATCATACCTTTACACAATATGACCATGTCTTCAGCATATTGAACAGAACATATTAGTCAGCCCTCATTTTACTGTACCTGCAGCTACACAGAGTAGCCTGCATAACTCCCATTGACTGCTGTGCTTCCCTTCTGCACGCCATCTTCACTGCACTGTGCCAACAGGAATGCAGTTCCCGTCGATGCAGCGCTACGCCACTTGAGGGGGTTGATTTACTGCATTGACTTCCTGATCGATTGAGCGGGTCTACGCTGACTGCTCACTTGATCCAGAAAGATCGATCTGACAGCGGTGACTTTGCATCAGTAGAGACATACCCTCAGACACTAGGTTTCAGAGGTCCCAGGTTCTATCCTGCCCATTGACAGCCAGGGCAGTCAGTATTACATAAACGTTAAGCAAACATTTTAATGCACACGAGTTAAGCACACGTGTTAACATTGTACTGTTTCTATGAACTTTGGTGTTCGGTGGCAGATTGAAAAAAAAAATCTTTATTAGGTTACTTATCACACGCCTATTTATTGATAATACTATCCTTAAGTATCAAGTACATTGATACAACCTTGTTCCAATTCTCTGTATTTGCATGTTTCTATACACAATGTGATGTCCTGCACTTGCACCATTGACTTCTGCACCTTATTGTACAGCCACAGAATATAGTCTCCATACAGTCTCTTGTACTGGTGACAATGACATGAATGGTGGCACCAGATTTCCACCCTCCTGTTTCCTACGCATTGTATTTAAAGGAGGAAGTACTGGATTTGAGCAGTGACCTGTCTCCAAACTAGTGCTGGCTAATGATCATTCTGTGGAAGAAAATAGCACCATTTGATCAGGGAAGACCTTCTGATGACTACAAGAATGAGAACAAAATGGCACATGCTTTGTCAATGCTATGGACCTCTGGCAAGCGATACATCTTACTGTTCTTCACTTTTCATCTGCTCCAGTTGAGGTCATCCTGTTCAAGGGTGTTAGAAGCTGATTGTGTCATTAAATATTGTCCATGTGGTATCGTGTGCCCAACAGAAAAAGAAACCCGCCAGGTTATGAAATTGAAGTATTTTTTCCAGAGCAGTGGGTCTATATTGTAGTTTCTCACAAATAGCATGAATAGGAAAGAACTTTCATTCTTTTGATGTGCCAGCTTTCATCCAAGGCTGCCTACATGCCATTTTGCTATAGTGAGCAAGCAAAAGAATAAGCACACCAGGGTTCCTGGCTGCGACCACCACGCTGTCTGAATCACTGTGGACACAGTGTAAAACCTTGCATCTGCGTCTTCCTGATGAATGCACAGCTGATTGGTGCTTTCTCACTAAATACAAGTCAGCCGGCACTACTGAGCGTGTGAGTGACAAGTCCCATTCTGATGACTGGCACCCAACCACATGCCTGTTTCATCGTACGTTGGCACAATTCAGCTTCAGATTTGATTACACTCATTTTGGTCCGTATACAGCGGCTGCAGTTTTGGCGATGGTATGTGTGATGATGGTGGTAATAATATTGTTTAGTGGGATTTATACTTTGGTATGATATCACCAGAAATGGAGCTGATCAGTTACTACTATGTTTTGAACAGTCAAGGTCTGATTCTCTAGCAGGTGCAGCACAGAGAGATGGCTGTGTCCAGAATCCCCATAACATCATCCACCATAGGACCACTTTTAGCTTGCAAGGGAGGCAGTGTAAGGTCACTTACAGTGGACCTCCACTGTACATGTATAAGGGAAATTGTCCTCTGACTACTTGTGTGTCCCCCTGTGATCAGTCTCTATATAATGCCAGAGGTTGAGAGTCATGTTCCTTTGAAATTACTAAAGAGTTTCAAGAATATATTCTTTTACTATCCATCCTAACATCCATCCACTTGCCACCACTAGCCAAATCACAGTATTAGTAAAAAAAATGTCTAGTGTACTTAGCTTTTATATTGCTGCTTGAATGTGCTAAAAAGCCTTATTATTTATCTGCAGGTCTTGACTCTGTTAGTAAGAGAATTTCTTACATGTAGCTCAAGATACATCAGTTGTTTTCTACTGACAGTCACATATTTCTGACATCATATCAGCCCTTCCTCCTCTGGAGTGGAAGTTTCAGAATGTCATTATCTTACTTGCATGGTGCAGCTCAGTAGTATTAAATTATCTGCAATTACTGCTTTTTCTTGGTATGTCACTCTTTCAGTGACATACTATAACAGCTTGTTCATCCCCTCAGAGAAAAAAAATTCAAATCTAAAGTATTAATACTCAGATATTACGGCCAACCTGATGAGTATAACAGATGTTCTAGATAGGAATGAGCATGAACAGTAGTGGGTAAATCCCATACATATATCTTCCAGACAACTGGACTCTTCTGAAATCAGAAATGTGTTTGACTGAGTTAGTAAAATTCTAACTCTATCTCCGTATAGCTAAAAGAACACTCAATAACTTGTCAAATCCTTAGCTGCTGTAAATCAATGTAGCTATACTGAAGTCTGGTTCAATCTGAATTCAGCTCCACATTAACTTCAACGGAGTTATATCAGTTTACACCAACTGAGGTTCGGACCCAATGTATGTAAGTGAAGCCATCTGGAGCCTCATTTTCCTTTAAAACACTATCTCCTATTTTATACTTCTATTTAGTGTACTTGTCTGCTAGTGACCGGCTGCTAGAGGCTTTATTTTGACAACTTTGAGCTGAAATGTAGCACAGGTTTCACTGAACACTTGTTGCAAGTGTAAATTAAATATGTAGTGTTGAACAAATTAATACTAGGTCATGTAATATGAAGAAAAGATCTTTATGTATAGGGAACATAGTGAAGCATAACTCTTAAAGCTAATGAATGACCAGTGTATGCTGTCCTTTACGTTCTAATTTATCTGTTCACTTTTAGCCAATCCATTTATGTTACCTGCACATAAAATAAATTTTGATTGCAATGTGAAATTCATTTCTATTTTTCTCCATGAACTTATGCCTTAATTTATATTACCTAAATTGTTCTATCTACTACATCATGATGTCCCTATGCTTCAGTGGAGAAAACATTAGGATACACATACATGCTTTGTTTTAAATGATTGCATGTAGGCAGATGGCTGTCTACTACTCTAAAGTTCATAGTGACAGATTTAGAATATCAGTGCTTTGTGCTGGGGAAAAGTGTATGTCTACGACTATTAATTACAGGATTAACATTTTTAAACAGTCCCCAACATTTTTTAGTATTCCATAAAAGTTTTACAAATAGTGCAATAAAAGACTATTTAAATGCACATTAAAACTAGGAAATCTTTTGTTTAATTTGATATCTTGCCTGTGTTTATACTGTATCTACTTAAAGGTAAACACCATTCACAAAAATGCAAAACTAGGAATAAAATGGGAGGCAGTTGAACCAGATATGTATCTTGATACAGATGTTTCTGGAGATTTTGCTTCATTTATACCATAGGTGAGATGTATTTGATGTGGACAGAATAGTTGTCTGTATCTGACTGAACATTAAATCACTCTTTGACTAGCAGCTTTTGTAGAAACTAATCTTCACTTATGATTTCTATTTGAATCTTTGACTAACATCATTAACTTGGTGTTTCTTCCTTGCTTTATTCATCTCTCCAAGTTTAAAACATGGAGATAAATGTATTGAGGCCTGATCCTGTAAAGTACTGATTTCATGAATTGGGATTGGAAGCACACAGCATCAGGCCCATAATAAGGCATGGAAGGTCTGTACTAAGCAGTGTCTCTCTAGTAGTTGTGTTACAAAATATATGTTCTTTAACTAATACTGTAATTATACTCAATATTTTTCCTAAATTAGAGCCAGTTTCTAGAGAAGCAAAAGAAGAAAGAGAAACTTGGGAGCATGGTACTTTCCTGCAGATTAATTCATTTATTGATTTTATATACAGCTTTAAAATGAAGTCCCTTGCTTTGGATCTGTCTTTGGAAAAGCAGTAAGACCAGCTGATAGACCAACACTCCCTCCCCTCGCCATGTTATTGAACCATTGTTTGCTGTTTGGAGGATGACTTTAATGCTGCTCTCCTCGTTAAGGACAAATTAGGACATAATTATAAATTATGCATCTGCTTATTCATGTATTGACTATTCTTATGCCAATTGCTATCCCAGCAGTTTTAGGAATGGTACATAAGGAGCTCTTAGACATTCCAGTAGCGTTTATTTGATACAATAATATTCATCAGAAATGTTATTTTGTGAGTAAGGTAGGTGTGTGTGTGTGTGTTTGTATAAAGGTATCCAAATAGCTTTAACTTTCTCCACAGCTCTTTAATTCATGGATGAAATCTTGCATTGCAATGTAGGAGTAGACAAACATTACAAAGCTTAATGTGTTAAAATCTTATCACACTACGACAGTAAGTAATGACATGGTATAGTGAGATAGCAGAGGACAGTTTTTTTTTGTCACCTCCTTGATATGGACTTGGTGGTTACAGATTTTCATCACCATTTGAAGTCCAGTAAAATAACATAAACAGATTTTACTTAGTATATATAGTAATGTGTCTGTTGATTATACCTTCACTGTTTACACACAATTGGTCAAATTCTTCCCTTGGTTATGCAACTGCAGCTCTCATTGATGTCAATGGTAATACTGTTTGTATAATGAAGCGCAAAAACGGACTCAGTCTGATTAGCCAGGACAACGCTGGTTTAATTTTATTATCCATTTAATTGTTCAGTAGTTCTCATGCTTAGATCAGCCCCCAGATGTTCATTTGTCTTAACATGACCCTGTAGCAGCCATTTATCCTCACAATACCCCTTAGAGGAAAGGAAGTACTATATCCCCATTTCACAGATGGCAAACTGAGATATAGAGAGTAAATTACACAAGAAGTCTGTGGTAATGTAGGACATTAAATCCCAGATCTCTGTAGTCCCAGACAAGCACCTTTACTACTGAACTCGCCTACACTTTATAATAATATGTTCACACAAGCCTATTATTACCATTGAAAATGCAGTTGCTTACAATGTTGAACCCAGATGTGCGGGGTCTGATTCAACCCTAGATGTAAACCCTCGGTGTTGGTGGAGATAAGACATGTATGTTTCTGAAAGGATTAATGTGGGCCTTAGAGGCAAATTAACCAACCTGGCTGCACCTTGAGTGTGCACCAGCCTTAATTAAAGATGAATCCCAGCTGGAGGTGCAGCTGGGTAGTCAGTGTAAATAGAGGAAGTCTGGAGCAGAATGAGGCTGCATGGAGAGAGAAGAATTCTGTAGTGACTCTTTGGGACTAGAGGAGAGAGATTGGGAGGGTCAAGAAAGAAGCCCAGGGGAAAGATTGATTCTGGGATCCTCTCCTAAATACAGAAGTCAGCAGAGACAAGGAGCAGCACTGGCTCCTGTGGTGAGGAACAATGACAAAAGAGCAGGATCTGGACTTTTGGGAAAAGAGGCCTGGGAGGCCTTCAGTGGAGGAACAGATTCCAGGGGCAGCCCTGAAAATCCTGACCCTGAAAGTAGGGTGAATGTAGAGAGGCTTTGGGAGAGTCCTGCTTGGTAGGAAGAAGTCCATGGAGGTGGTAGCAAGATGCCTAACAGAGTCAATCTTGACTGTCTGTCCTAGGATCCTTGGACTGAAACCAGTGTAGAGGGTGAGTCTAGGCTCCCCTCCTATCCCTGGTAAGGAGCTTGAAGTTCCTGAGAAGGGGATAAGGGCTACTAGAAAAGGGTGTATGGACTACTGGGCCCAGAATCAAGGGCAGCAGATTGGATAGTGGAATTGACATTTGTTTTTAACTTTCTATTACCCCAGAAGGAGTGGGACCAGGGCCGAATCTAGAGGAAGGTGACCCAGGCCTAGGGTGGCGTGCTTGGGAGGTGCTGTGGTCGGGGTGCTGTTTTTGTGATCAGTGACAAAAGAGAAAATAGAATGTTTGGAGTAAAATGTTTCAGGTATTCCATATGTGGATTTATTTTTCACTTACCTCCTAGAATGTTCTGGACCTTTGTAGAAACTTGTGGAACTTTCCAGTCTTTCTGAGAACTACATTTTCCTCAAACCTCCTAGAATGTTGTCAGCCATGCTCTCAAGCGAATATAGACTCATAGGTCAGAAGGGACCAATATGATCATCTAGTCTGACCTCCTGCACAAGGCAGGCCACAAAACCCTACCCATACACATTTGTAACAACCCCGAACCCATGACTGAGTTATTGAAATACTCAAAAGTGAGATTTGAAGACCTCAAGCTGCAGGGAATCCATCAGCAAGCGACCCATGCCCCATGCTGCAGAGGAAGGCGAAAAACCTCCGTGGCCCCTGCCAATCCACCCCGGAGGAAAATTCCTTCCCGACCCCAAATATGGCGATCAGCTAAACCCCGAACATGTGGGCAAGACTCACCAGCCAGCACCCAAAAAAGAATTTTCTGCAGTAACTCAGTTCCCATCCCATCCAACATTCCCACAGACCATTGAGCAGACTTATCTGCCGATAATCCAAATCAATTGCTGAAATTAAACTATCCCATCATAACATCCCCTCCATATACTTATCAAGCTTAGTCTTAAAGCCAGATAAGTCATTTGCCCCCACTACTTCCCTCGGAAGGCTGTTCCAGAACTTCACTCCCCTAATGGTTAGAAACCTTCGTCTAATTTCATATAAGGGGTGGGGTGTTGCCAGTCAGTCAGTGAGATGTCAAGTGAGAGCCCAGCTGGGATATTGTGAACCTTTTTTTTTGAGAAATTGTATGTGTGAGGTCACCTCTGGTGGTCCTCACCTGGGGCACCATATAGTCTAGGGCTGGCTCTAGATGGAAGCAAACATGACCTCACTGGAGGGTTGAGTCGCAAGAAGAGGCAGGCCACTACAGTGTCAAAGCAATTGTTGGCAGGGAGCACGACAAGAGCGTCTGTACACCACACATAGCTGTAGGAGGGTCAATCCAGTAGTGAGTGAATTTTTCTACACATGGGATTAATGTGAATCATAGTATGTATATATCTTTGTTGCACTATGTACAGTTTGCTATGGCTTTTGTTAGGTGACTATATTGTATTGATTTTTTTCCTGCTAATAAATGCAGAAATGCTAGAGGAGAAACAGTAGAGAATAATTTCTATGAAGTGAAAGAGGAAAAAGTAAAATTACATATAGCAAGTCATCACCTTTCAGGAGCACAATCAAAATGATGCACACCCTCTATCTATGCACACAGTGAAAATAATATTTCCACGCTTATTTCTAAGAAGTAGTTTGATTCATGCATTATATATGTGTATATAATTTCAAATTAAATAGATATCTACAAACCTTGAGTAGTATCGGAAGAAGGCCTTTAACACACTTCTTTATTTAAATAATTTGCCTACTCTGCAGCACAAAACAGCTATCTGTCCTGGCTACTTTTCAAGTTCCTGCCATTCAAGTATTCCTTTTTTATCCTCAAAAAAATTCTGAAAGGGCTTTTGGAGGAGAACTGTTTGAATTGTACTATACACATTATCTTAACCCCAGGACTTTTGTCAGTAAAATCTTAGTTGTAGTATCTTTTTACATATATAATATTTGATGGGTTTGTTTTTGTTTTCAGTTGGTTTAATTTGTTTTTAGTGATTTTAGACTGGCGTTTTTAGACACTATCCTAAATATCATTCAGGAAATTAGGCTGCAGTCACCTTCATAGGACTGTGTGAAAGTTTGCACATCTAGACAAACGTGGGAGGTGGCTGCAGAGGTTAGAGCTCATTTTCCTTTTTGATGCACAGACTCACCCACTCTTTTCCATACTGAGAGGAGATTGCAACTCACCAGCAGGTTCTGGCTTCTCTTTATATGTATTAGGAAAAAAAATCGAGTTATTGACTATTAGCACTCCTTTAGAGCACACTCATTAGTTTTGGCCTGCATGTGTTTATTATTAATTATTATTTATTTATTGACTCTATGACAGGTTAGATTTTCTGGGGTTTGCTGTCCTTTGTGTTTGCTTTCAATTTCTGGCTCAAACCTGGAGGTTATACCTGCAAAACTGGATGGTTTCATAGGTCTTCTAAATATGATTACCTACGTCTTGTGGGGAAAAGTCCTGCTGCTATCGCTTCCTTGTATCCAAATCTGGGGCCACTTCTGTTATGGTAGTCTCCTGCCCGTTACTATTCATGAAAGGGAGGATCTAAACTAACAAAAGAGGAAGGTAATAAGGGAAAATATGAGCTGCCATCACAAAATTGAGATGTTGACAACAAAATTAATCAAGGAATCAACTAGGAGCCTGAGTAACAAACAAGAGAAATTGAAATTGCACATTTATGAGCATGAATTTGATCTAGTTGATTCTCTAATTCTCTAGATTACTGATTCTCGTAACTGGAATGTTAAAATCAATGCTTATGACCTATTTTGGAAGAATCAAGTGGGCAAAGGGAGAAGTGGCATTCTATGTAAAAAATGACATTACCTGTTTCTCAGTTACTGATATCTCAGAAGATAATGATTTTGAATGCTTATGGATCAGTACCCTAGCAGGTAAAGCACAATTTAAGGTATTAGTTGGTGTCTGCTACAGCACATGAAATCCCATTAGGGAACAGGATGACCAGCTCCTTACATACGTATATATAATGTTTAGGATAAAAAGCTGCATGATCAAGGAGGACATTAATTTGAGTGCTGGACATATGCTGGAGGTCTCATGCTGACAGTACTAAAACCTCATCGGAATTTCCAAACATTGTAAATGAGAATTTCCTGAATCAAAGTGTGTTGCAGCCAACACTGGGAAATTCTTTATTAGATCTTATACTAACAGATAAAGAGGAACTGATTACAGAACTAAAAACTAATTGTAGCTTAGGTGTAAATGATCATGAATTGATCACATTTATAAAGTGCAAACAGAATAAAATTCAGATCAGTGTTATATGTACTTGGTGCTTTATGAGAAATTATGAGCCAAACCAGATGGGAGGAGAATTTCATCACAAAAATGTGAATGATAATTGGGAAACATTTAAGAATAGCTCACAAGATGCCCCCAAAAAAGCACAATCCCACAATTAAGGAAGAAGGCAATATGGGTTTTAAAAAAAAAGACCGGTTTAGAGGGGAAATGAAATCAGCTGTAGAAAATATAAATACACTATATAACAAATGGAGAAAAGAGTACATTGATAGTAATGAATATAAATCATAAGTTAGGAATTATAGAAAATTGATAAGGGAAGCCAAGGGACACAAGGAGAAATCTATAGCCAGCAGAGTTAAGGGAAAAGAAGAAGGAATTTTAAAAATACATTAGTAACTGAAGGAATACTAATAGTGGTATTGGTCCATTACTGGGTGGAAAAGGTAGAATTATAAATAATAATGAAGAAAATGCAGATGGGTTCAATAAATATTTCTGTTCTGTACTTTGGAAAAAACAGATAATATAGTCTCATCATGTGGTGGTGATAATACTCTTTGAGTTCCACTAATATCTCTGAAGGATGTAAAACAGAAGCTACTAAAATAAGACATTTTTAATTCAGCAGGTCCAGATAACTTGTATCCAAGTGTTTTTAAAGAGCTGTCTGAGAAACTCACTGGACCATTGATATTGATTTTCAATAAGTCTGGGAGCATTGGTGAAGAAGAAAGATAATGTCCCAATATTTAAAAAATGGTAAACAGGATGACCTGAGTAATTAAAGGCCCGTTGGTCTGACATCAATCTCAGGCCAGATAATGGAGCAGCTGATAAGGTACTTGATTAATACGGAATTAAAGAAAGGGAATGTAACTAATGGAAATCCACATGACAAATTGGAATTGGAATCTGTATTTGGCACTGTTGTAACCACTGCTGGAATTCTGTGTTCCGTTCTAGTGTCTACAATTCAGCACATAGATGAATTGGAGAAGGTTCCAAGAAGAGCCACAAGAATGATTAAAGAATTAGAAAACTTACCTTATAGTGATAGACTCAAAGAGATAAATCTATTTAGCTTAACAAAGAGAAGGGTGGGGGGTGACTTGATAACAGCCTAGAGATCCCTACATAGGGAACCATTATTTAATAGTGTGTTCATCTGTCTAGTAGAGAACGATATAACATGATCCAAAGCCTGGAAGTTGAGGCTAAACAAATTAAGATTGGAAATAAGATGTAAATGATTAACATTGAGGGTAATTAACCATCTGAACAATTTATTAAGAGTTCTGGCTGATTCTTATGACTGACAATTTTTAAATTAAGATTGGATGCTTTTCTAAAAGATATGCTCTAGGTCAGAATTATTTTGGACATGTTCTGTGACTTGTGTTATAAAAGAGGTAAGACTTGATGATGGTGGATGAAGAATTGCAGATCAATCATCTTAACTGCAGTACCTGGAAACATAATGGATCAAATAATCAAGCAATCAATTTGCAAACATGTAGATGGTAATAAGGTGATAAGCAACAGTCAACATGGATTTGTCAAGAAAACTCACATCAAACCAACCTAACATCATTCTTTGACAGGGTAACATGCCTTGTGGCTAAGAGGAGATGATAGATGTGGTATTTCTTGATTTTAGAAAGGCTTTGATAATGTCCCACATGACCTCCTCATAATCAAACTAGGGAAATATAAGCTAAATGGATCTACCATAAGGTGGATACATAAATGGCTGGAAAACCATTCACAGAGAGTAGTTATCAGTGAATCACAGTCAAGCTTGAAAGGTATATTAAGTGGAGTCTCTTAGGGATTGGTACTGGGTCTGATTCTCTTCAATATCTTCAAAAATAATTTATTTAATGGCATATAGAGTACACTAATAAAATTTGTGGATGATGCCAAGCTGGGAGGGGTTGCAAATGCTTGGAGGAGAGGATTAAAATTCAAAATGATCTGGACAAACCGGAGAAATGGTCTGTAGTAAATAGGATGAAATTCAATATAGACAAATGCAAAGTACTCCATTTAGAAAAGCATAATCAATTGCACACATACAAAATGGGAAATAAAGGCATAGGAAAGAGTACTGCAGAAAGGGATCTGGGAGTTATAGTGATCACAAGCTAAATATGAGTCAACAGTGTAACACTGTTGCAAAAAAAGCAAACATCATTCTGGGATGTATATTCAGGAGTGTTGTAAGGAAGTCATGAAAAGTAATTCTTCCACTCAACTCCACACTGATAATACCTCAAGTGGAGTATTGTGCCCAGTTCTGGGTGCCACATTACAGGAAACATGTGGACAAATTGGAGAAAGCCCAGAGGAGAGTAACAGAAATGATTAAAGGTCTAGAAAACATGACCTATGAGGAAAGATTGAAAACGTTGGGTTTGTTTAGTCTGGAGAAGAGAAGACATAACAGTTTTCAAGTACATAAAAAGTTGTTACAAGAAGGAATGCGAAAAATTGTTCTCTTTAACCTCTGAGAATAGGACAAGAAGCAATGTGCTTAAATTGTAGCAATGGTGGTTTAGGGTGGACATTAGTAAAACTTCCTCATTGCCAGGGTAGTTAAGCACTGGAACAAATTGCCTATGGGGATTTTGGAATCTTCATCACTAGAGGTTTTTAAGAATAGATTAGACAAACACCTGTCAGGAACAGTCTATTTATTACTTAGTCCTGTCTTGACCTACTGAACTCCTTTCCAGTGCTACACTTCCAGTGCTACACAATGGTCCCTTCTGGCCTTGGAACCTATTAAACAGACTACACTTCTGAGCAACAGAGTTCAAAGGCACTGTGTTATTTTGAAATTACTGGCAATTCTGGAACTAGTATACCAGGATTACAGATTTAAAGTGACTGTGGTGGGGTGTGCCCGACTCTAGCCTTAAAAGGGTTAATAAAGTCCTAGGGAGGCTGCTCTAGGAGTAGCCAATCAGGCTGAGGAGGCCTTATATAGACAGCCAGCAGAGTGGGGAACGGGCAGTCACTCCCAGGAGCTTGAGGTGGGAAGGCTGGCCGCCCCGCACACTGAGGAAGGTCAGCACCTTGGACAGAGCAGTGGCTGGGTCTAGAAAAGGAGCTGCTGAGGACCCTGATATAAGGACTTAACTGTGGACTGCAGCTGCCACTGGAGGAAGTGGGTAGACTGGGACTTCAGAATCCATCAGAAGCAGGGGTGGGAGGCACAGATTGTGGCATGGCTGGAGGGCTGTGTCATGAAGCAGATGCTGTGGGCTTGGAAGAGACAGAGGTCCTAAGGTGGAGGTATTGGCAGGTGAGACATAACCACATGGGGTACTGGTACATGCAGAGCTGATTGCCCAGATGAACTACGAGGAGGCGCAAGAGTAGTGAGGTTAGCCCCTGTTAAAGTGACTACATGCTACCTTTTGTCCTATAACACAAATCATGATGGAAATTATATATCATATTACATTTTATAGTACATAAAGTGTACAGATTGTGCTATTTGACAGGAACTACTTCCTTATGGGATTATATATGAATTATGAAATACACAAAACACAACTTGTATGAAATTTACATATGTGATTAGTTTTGCACATGGACAGTTCCAATTAGTATATCCTCATGCTCCTCAATAAGGCCATTTATGAATATTCTGGACATATAAATTATTAGTGAAAAGAATAGTGACTTTCCTAGACTGAGACATGTATGAACTGTAAAATGCTGGTATGTTTGTTCTGTGTTTGATTTAGCAGTTTTAATATTTGTTTTACCTTCATTCTACTAAATGTCTGTTGTTGTTTTTTTTTTTTTTACTTTCTTTGGGTGATGGATTGTTTTTATCCACTTAATAGGGCTATTTAAAATTCTCACATTCCAGGTAATTAATTTTAATGGTTTAAATATTGTTATGACAGTCTCAAGAGGGTGGAAATCAAGTTGTTAGACTATTTCTATGCACAGAAAATCTATCCTAGCATATACAGCCATTTATTTGTTTCATTTACTTTCTAAGCCCTGTTACCAATATATTTAAAATCCCATTAGCATCAGAAAGTAGTTAATAGTGAATAATGTCATGTTTTTTGTCTTGAATTATGACCTAAGAAGAAATATATTAAGCACAGTGTTTTAAAAATGTAACTCTTCTTGTCTGAGTGCAACTGTGCATGCACAGTTGTTAGAGATTTTGTCACTTACTCATCAGGGCAGCATGAGGGCCCTATGTTGTCTCGTTGCCACTGCAGACAAGTAAAAAGAGCTGTGCTCCCCTTCCCCCCATTCCTTCCTACCATCAGTGATGGTTGTTGTTGGAGCTGAAATCTTTGATTCTTCATAGCTTCCCCCTCATCTCCCCCCTTAGTGCGGATAGTACCTGTAGCATTAGTTATTAGTCTTGTAATTTACATACCTGTAAATAGGAAGTTTTAGGAATAAGTTTAGAATACTATCTTTTCAATGTATGCTTACCAGTCCCAAGATGGATATTGAGCTTGACACTGGACTGATGCCCCTGTCTTCAATGTCTGTCATTCATGTAACAGGTCTATGTCACTGAGCAACCCATATCTCAGGTGCCTTAAGCATCTGGGAGAGGCACATGTAAAGTGCTATGCTGAATACCATTTAATTGCTTGTATTCAGAGAGAAATCAGCACAGGATCACAGAGATGCAACACAGGGAGCGTCTTCATTGAACTAACACTACAACCAGCCAGAACTGGCTGAGCTCTCCTCTAGTAGTCTAACACTATTATTATGGCAACACACTAAGCTCTGTTGCTACAGCAACCTAGGCAATGAAGCAAGACACAAAACCCAACAGAAAGTGATACAGGTCACATCTGTGGAGGGTTCAAACCCCGATGGAAAAAGTACAGGGCTTCCAGACTTGCTCGGGGAGTCTGCATTTCATCCACAATCAGAACCCTCCCACTCTGAATGGGTACTGAGCACCTCAGTCTGTGAGGAGGAGTCCTCCTGTTCTGACAGAGTCCTCAGGCAGGACTGAATCACTGGTGCCTAAGAAGAGACCTGGTGGGTCCCCCAATGACTCAGTACTGGGAACCTCCCAGGGGACGGCAACGAACATTTGCAAGGACTCAGAGGTGCTCTCAAAAAGTCAGATCCCAGGGAGCAATCTGTTAGCCAGGAGGGACTGCTGAGTCTAGAACTCAGCAAGGGCTCACGGAGACCAATCCCTGAAGGATCAGCACACCTTGCAGTACCAGAGTCGGGAGCTCTCTCCGGTGCTGTCAGCACCTGAGGTGTTGTAAGTACTAGCTTCTCCCACAGTTCAAGAGCCTTCCCTAGTACAGATATGGGAGCCTCATGTTCCTGTGGTCCCATCTCCAGCCTCAGAGCGTCGCTCAGTACGGACCACTTTTACTCTTGTGGCACCTCTACGTAGGATTGAGTCCAGAGGCAAGGGGTAAATAACACTTTATTCACCTGATCCACAACATTCATCATTTTATAGACCTCTGTCGTATCCCCCTAGCAGCTTAAATATGGCTTCCAGAACCTCTCTCCTACCTTTCCTTATGGCACTGATACCTACATGTACCATGAACATCAGCTTCTTCCCTGCACTGAATGTCTGTCTAAATGACTCGAGAGCCACAATCTTTGCACTCATCAGCCAATTCCTCGGGTGGTTCTCCCAGTCATCCCAAACCCAACTATCTGTATTTCTAATAATCAAATCCCCCATACTATTACCTGTCTCTTCCTAATAACTGGGGTCCCCTGCCCCAGAGGGATATTCTCTGAGGATATCGTGAAGTCATTTGGAAGAAGGGTCTCAATTATGGGATTGTTTCCCTCTGATCCAATTTCATGTTCTTCTTCCCTGAGACTTTCATCCTCCTCAAGAGGAGACGCCATCAGACTGGAGGGTGGAATTGCTCTATTGTGTCCTGGAAAGTCTCATCTATATAATTGTCTATGTCCCTCCGTGCCTCAGCTATCCGTTCAGCTATTCTGATCTCGAGCCCATACACGGTCTCTGGGGCTGCTTGCACCAAATGCACTTGTATTCCACCTGCCTACAAGGCACTAATTGTCCGTGCTGTACTCAATGCAATAAACTGAAGAGTCCCCATTCTGCTGATGGACTTCTTCCTGCATTATTCTCACTCCTGAAGCTTTGTTTTGTTTTTGTTTTGGGGGGAGGGTGTTTATTGGCTTAAGTTTAGAGAATGTGAGGTGAATGTGGTTCTTAGGCTCCCTCTCTAAACTCCCTCAGAAAACTCCCATTTGCTGCTTCTCAGGTTGCTTGGGAGCGGGCCTTTTAAATCTCCATTCTCCCCTGAGTAACTCTGCCCCCAAGTAAAGGGATCCAAAATAGTTTAGGGATCAAAGCTTCATTAAGAAGCCCTCAGCCTTTCCTAGCAGGCCCCTAGGCTCAGCAAATGGCCTGCCAAACAAATCACATTATAAATTTCAGTCAGGTATGCAGGACGCACAACAAACATCTCAAGGGTCATGTAGTTGCTCCTCCTTCATCTGGAGAAGTCCCTCGCAAAACTGCCTTGTTTGCTACTTCTGTTCATAAGCTTTGGAGCTGGTTTCTGGCTTTTGAAACTTTAGGGTGCATTTTTCAAAATTATTTCTGCAAATATGAGAGCTACTAACTTTTTTTTTTTTTTAAAGTGAAAGCTGAGACTCTGGCGTATTCACATGACTTCAGGAGCTGCGACTTTAAGAAAAACTCCCACTATCACAAGACTTGAGATCAAATTGCAAAGTTTGGCAACCTTGTGACAGTCTTCTCTAGTATAGATTAAAGTTTCTAGACACTTCTTAATTGCACTTAATCTCCCCACTCTGGAGTGATTGTACTACAATCAGCTACCTAATTTTTGGGTATCTGTTGAGGGGACAACAGTTCTACCCCCAGCAGCAACCAGAAAGTCCTTCCTGTCTTCTAGGTCTAGAACGCCGCCTCCACTCCATCCTTTAGCTGCTAGCACCATGTCCAAGCCACTCTACTGCCAGCATTACCTACAACAAGTCCTATCTTTCCCACAGACCAACTACAGACCAAGTATCAGGTAGTGCCGTGATATTCTTCCCCTCTTGAGTCCCCCAGAATCCTTTTCATAAAACTATTCTTTTCCTCTGACTAATTTTTCTCTTTTCAGACTCCCCTTCTCACCTACTGCTCCTTCTCCTCCCACAGTTTCCCTTCCCCCATTGCCCATCCCACCCAGTACTCCTTCCCAATCAACAACTGTTTCCCTCCAGTAACCACTCCCACAGTTCCCCCTCCTTCATTCTTCTTCCCCTTACTGCTCATTCTCCCTCATCACCTTAGCCACTCTCCTCCCCTACTGATAGAAGCAGGCAGAAAGCTGGTGCCCTGGCAATATCCTCTATCTTGGCTGCTAGGAGGTTCAGCCCAAGCAAAAAATAAATTGTTGAAGTTTATCCCTGGGTAGAATTTCACTTTTTTGTCACAAAAAAAAAACTTCTGTTAGAAACAACAAAGCTACATACTTGCCTCCAACTGATGAGCTCTTCCAAACTAGGAAAATTTGCAGAATAACAGTTTATAATTTTGGTGTCGCATCAATGATGCTCTCTAACATCATTACACCTAGAGCAGAATCCTCAGGTGCATAAGATTCCTGCTCATTGCATGCTGAGGAGAGAAGTGACTTCCTACCACCTTTGTACTCCCTGGATCCTTAGGCTGAAAAGGTGTCAGTTTAGCTCCCAGAACAATTTAGAGAAGCTTCACTGTTCTCTGGTCATGCCCTCTTCTACTTCTGGCATGCCCAATTTACTGTCCCACTGTACATAAACAAAGAATTCTACTATATGAGGGGAATCCTTAGCTGCTCATTTGGGCAGATTCCTATATGCCACCAGCTGAAAGAGGAGTTAGTGTTTGGGCAAAATCTGGCCCATAAGAGCTAATTACGCCTATGCTCACAACTCTCATTGATGTTAGTGAATATTGTGGGAGCATCAGGATGGAATTGGGCACTTAGGGTTGATTTAAGAGTTAGGGGTTTACAAGAGCCAGATTTTGATCTTGGTTACACCAGTGCAAATCTGAAATGAACAGATTTACCCCAGCATAAACTAGATGAGAATTTGGCCTCCAGTAACTTCAGCTACACAACTGTAGTGATGATGATGATGTGGGGCACCTAAAAGCCCCAGTTATGGATACTTCAGTCCTAGCCAACTACCACCCAGGGTCAAACCTCCCATTCCTGAACAAGCTCATAGAGAAACTAGCAAAAGACCAACTACAATCTTTCAGCACCTGGGAAACTCCGACTAGTACAAAACACTGCAGCACGTTTCCTCCACAACACAGGCTGCTCTGAGCACATAAAACTTGTTTTCTATTTTCTGTCCATAGAACTTTGAATCATGTTCAAGGTCTTGGTCTTTATCTTCAATGGCCTGGAACCAGAAGATCATGTAATGCTCTGGGGCAAAGACTGTGGTCAACAAACATGCTGCCATGGCACAATGGAACCCTCAGCAATAAGAGTAACGGTCATCTATGAGAGAGAGAGAACTTCTCCAGGCGTGGTCTGAAATTGTGGAGTGAACTCTCCCAAGCACTAAGGATCATCACAAACCTCACCACTTTACACTCCAAATGCACTTCTTTGCCCTTTCCTACTCTTTCTTAAACACATAACAACAGGCATAATTATTTCTTTACAAAATGCTAACAACACAAGACACGCCATTGTTCATGCTTCTCCCTCTGGGAGAGGATAAGAGAACAAACATGACAGATATGTAGTCACAAAGCTTAATGCACTACTGAAAGGTGCTCAGATATTACAATAATATTATAAAAACCTGTGTAAAGTAGACCTGGACCCCATTGTTCTAAGTGCTCTACAAATACAGAACAAAAAGCCTGTCCCCATCCTAAATACCACATTTCTCAATGTCCTTTTCATAAGAGTTAATAGATTTAATCCCAGCCTCCTGGCCAAATTCTTTAATGTATCTATACATTCTCCTTACATTTTCTAGGCAGATTTATAATGTATGGTATTTGTCACTTCTCATCCTAGCTGTGTATTGCTGCTTTGTTTTCAGACTAGAGGTGGCTGCATTTTAGTTTAGGTAGCATTTCTCTATTTGTTTTTAATTTTGTAAAGCACTGAAATTCTTCAGGAAGAAAGCTGCTACATAGAATAAGCACAACTTGTTATTAGAAACACAACAGAAAAATCATAGGAATTAAGTAGCACAGAGGAATCTTAAATATGAGAAGCTTTTAATAATACATCAAAATGGCACTCGCAGTTACTTTGGTGATTGCGTCTAGAGAGAAAAAAGTCAGAATAAAAATGCTGTTCAACTTCTTTTACATCTTTATAATATAAAATACATGCATGCACTTGAATGCGCCATAAAGCATTCTCAGAAGGGAAGCAAAATTGTCTAATGTGCTTGTCAGGAACACAGTACAGCAGTAGCACAATAATAATAATAATCTAGCATTAAATTCAGTACAAAGTATACTAATATATAATAAACAGTTGTGAAATCTGGAGTTCCACATTAATGTACATTTTGACTTATAGTGACTTTTTGCCTCTAAAAGCAGTATTATGATGATAACATCTTACCTCTAATATAGTGATTTTCACTGAATGAGTAATATCCAGATTCAGCATGTGGTTGGCTTCATGGCTTAGAAGTAAAATGATTTTCAGCAAATTATATCTTTTAATGTGTTTGTGAACAATGACGTCAAGATAAATGGTACATTCACAAATGGTCCTGAGTACTGGAGTCCTTTTTTTTTTTTTTTTTTTTTAAGAGATATAAGCTAATTTTATAACGAAGAAAAAATTTGAATATTTAATCAGTGGAATAGGATGTGATTTTTTTTTTAATAAAGACATTGCTGGACTAGAAACATAGTGCATATTACACTGAGATGTGTTAAATGTGTCATCCAATTACTGAGGACTTTGCTAGAAGTCTTTTTAGTGCTTACAAAGGTCAGGCTTCTAGCAGACAAAGGATATCAGGTGAAAGTAGTTAGGAAAGCTGTTCTGTTCTACATAATGGTCCTTTAAATTCTGCATTTCAGTACATGGATTTGTAGCTGTGTTTTGCAGGTTTTCATTCAGGTTGATTCCATAAGAAGTTGTAATAAGAGAGGAGTAATCTGCATTGTACTGTTCTTAACTAGCACAATGTGGGTTAAAATTCTACTCACATTGTCATGCACCTGTCTATAGTAAATAAAGGCAATCTTCTCCATTGGGGTTAAAAATACATCCAGAATTTTAATGCCTGAAACATTCTCTAGAATGTTAATCTTATATCTTCCTGGAAGATAAAGTGTCATCTCTCTGAGGGCTTGAGATTATCCACCATGGTCCAAATACTGTTTTACAAAATAATAGCTTCATGATTATAGGACATCATTATGCCTAATTCCTTAAATATGTAATTTACAAATCCCTGTGAAACCAGGTTTGTAAATATTTACAAATATTTATGTTCTGAAGTTATTTCCAAATCACCAGTCTGATTATATTTTATGAATATACCTGGAACCACTGAATTTAATTTTATCCTTACCAGAAAGGACCCTCTGTCATGCTGGAATTTGAGGTAGAAGTATAAACCAAGATGTTAGAATGTATAAGGAATGAGATAAAGAATAAAATGGAAAATGTTAGAGTGCAATTATATAAAACAATGGTGCAGCGTCCTCTAGAATACTTTGTATTGTACTAGTCACCCCAATCAAAATCATATTGCAAAGGGGATTTAGAGAAGGCTCACAAGAATGATTTAGGGCCTGGAAAAACTCTCATATGAAACGAGATTGCAAAGGTTAGGATTATTTGCCTTAAAAAAGCAAATGAATAAAAGGTCATAGAAAATAATGAATGGGCTAGAGAAGATAACTTAAATTCTCTGTCTCGCAACACAAAAACAAGGGGACAGTCAATTAAAATTAAAAGGTGGCAAATTCAAAACTGATAAAAGGAAATACTTTTTCACACAACACATAATTAGACAGTGGAACTCACTGCCACAAGAAATCACTTATGGCAATAATTTAGCAAGATACAAAATGGGATAGGACATCTATATGGCTAACAAGAATATACTAAGTTATAATAATTAACGATGACAAAATTTTGTCAGGAATTTTAAACATCATGTTTCAGGGCTTTAACTAATCTCTAACTATTAGAAATCAGAGTGAAACCTAATGTTGATGGACCACATCTTTCTATGAGTTGGAAGTCGGAATGCTAGTTTGATCCAGCATGGTAATTCCTATGTTTGATGCTCTTAAAACAAAGCAATTTAAGAGTGGATCTAAATGTTAGAATGTACCATAAGCTGCTGTCTAAAAAGAATTTACCAAGAAGAGTGTTAAGAGGTCAGTGGGATAGGGTGGAATTAAACTTGCAGGAACTAGCGGCTGGGGGAGGGGGTGTCTTTATAACTTAAAAATGATTGGATTCAATTTGGAGAAAGAAATGGAAATTTGAATTTCTCATGTTCAACCCTCTAAATTTTGGGTTAAAAAACCCTCAGATTACTGTTAACATGGCAACATGAAAAAATGCTGTTACAATTTTCTCACTGAAATAATTATCTGACTGAAATTTATCCATACCAAAATGGCAGAGGCATAACATGGAGGTTTATTTGGAAAAAACGAAATAAAAAAAAGTGTAAGAAAGCATCTGAGTCATAAGACTACACATAATGTTATTAAAAAGTTCTTTGAAGACAAGCAATTTCCTGCTGAAGATACAGATTTTTTTTTTCTACTTTCTCGGGTTCACTTTAGGGATCAGTTAGAATTAAATCTGCAGAAGAGTACAATGCCAAAATTCCTTGGTAAGCACACTGTTTAGGAGGACTGGGTGAATTATAACAACAAATACTACCATAAGTAGGAATGAATAGCTAAAAATGAAATGTTGACAGTTTAGAATTAGCTCTGTACAAGCCTTTCTTGCTTTCATTCTGCACTTGAGTGCTGGTTATAAAAATGGATTGTTTGCAAAAGCTGTGACCTATTCAGCTGTTAATTTTCTCACCCTTGGAGCAATCTGTCATTTAATGTAAGTCAAATACTGTAACCTTTGCAGCCCAAGTGACAAATAATTGCCTTTTTATTACTTTTCCTTAACCCGTCTATGGTATTTTTCTGGAAAAAGTCTCTTTCAGAAATGCCTGAAATGTTGCCATTTGTTCTATGGGTTTGTATTTGCTGATGATTAAGTCATCTACAGAAATGTTATGCATCTCCTCAGGCACAGTCTTATTTTCTAAGCCTAGATCATTTGCATTCTTCCACAGGAAATATCACTTAATAAGGCACATGAGGTATTAAATAATTCCTATGAGCTTTATTATATAGCCCAGGGCTAGCGAAATTTACTGACTTTTTCCCCCGCACTCCCAAAGCCCTCCGCTCCACTGGGCAGAATCCTCCAGCCTCTCCACAGGGCAGAACAGAGTGACCAAATGCCCTGATTTTATATGGACAGTCCTGATACTCAGGGCTTTTTGTTATATCCGCACCTGTTGCCCCCCTCACCCTCTTTTCCTGATTTTTCTCACTTGCTATGCGGTCACCCTGGAGCAGAAGCTCCAAGCTCTTCACCCAGTCTGCTAAGCAGAGAATGCGGGAAGGGTCATAGGGGGCTCTGCAAGCTGCACTTTAACTGTAAAAGAGCCACACGTGGGTCACGAGCCACAGTTTGTCCACCCCTGACATAGCGTGTAAGACAATGAGATGCAACATTTTCTTCTGTTTTACTGCATAGAATAAATAGTAGTTGGTTATAGGGTTTTTTGCAGGTGAAATTACCTTTGTTATTGACTCAGAATACCTATATATTGTACCTTTACATCTTGATTTCCAGAATGCTGTTGACTAAAAAGCAAAGGGACCATGTTCATTCCTATTGGTACAGAGGAGTGAAAATGGTACCAACCTACTAAGCCACCCTCAGAGGTTCCACTGTTGGGGGAACAACTGTAAGTGAAGGTCAGGGTTCTTTAGAGCTCTGCTAGAGCAGGCTGCCTATGAGTGTACTAATTAGTACATCCATTTCAGATCATAGCCTGAGAAGTGCTCTCTTTTAGGGTACACTGGCTACCCATTCAGCCCTGATGGAAGGAAATTGTTGGAGTTTGTTCATGTCATTCTAGCTGCCTTCTGGTGGACTTTCTGCCCTAGGTATCAGTGGCTGAATTAAGCCCAAGGTCTTCACATAATATCACATACTATTATTTGTTATCATGGATGACTAGGATTTTCCTTTTTGCTCAGGTTACCAAAATGAGGCATAAGTATTACAGACAGTGTCTACATAAAATTTTAAGCTACTTTTGTTTGAGGTTGTATTACATTTGAAGCAAGCAGTTCTGCCTTTGAAACAAATGATTTTTTGCAATACCAGTTTTCCACACCTCCCAATTTAATGCTGTTTATTTCAGTAATTTGTAATAATATGTATGAAGCATTTTATAACAAGAAAACGATTTTAGCTAATCATAACTCAGAACAGATCAATGATTTTATTCTGAGAAATGTCACTGAAATCCTTGTGAAACTAAGAAGCATATTCCACATATATGTGGAACGATTCACTGTACGATTTGTTAGGCTGGGAGGATTTGGAACTCATGGGTTTTGATTTATAGTTCACGGTGCAGCAGAGGTATCTGGGGAAA
Organism: Mesoclemmys tuberculata; assembly: GCA_007922155.1. Classification (NCBI taxonomy): domain Eukaryota; kingdom Metazoa; phylum Chordata; order Testudines; family Chelidae; genus Mesoclemmys; species Mesoclemmys tuberculata. The sequence goes on from ML675604.1 coordinate 83,871,569, forward strand.
GGTCAAATGCACCATCAAACACAGCAACTCATTAGAATGAGCCATCGCCCACATAGAAATCAGAACTCTTGTCTGTCTTAGTATTTTTGCTAGATCCACGTTTAGGAGGGGAATTATATAATCAAAACAGCTTTACAGAGTGAGCCCTAGTGCCCTGAACCAAAGATTCATTTTCTTAATAGTATAATCCTATAACAGGACAGAGAAAATAACCCTGTAACAGGATAATGGAAATTTAAAAAACAAAATAGGTGAGTGCACTTGCACTTGGAGTGCAATGGAAAGAATGTTCAGCTTTGGGAAGACAAACAAATTAGAGGCAAGAAACAAATGACTATGGGGAAGCGGGAGAACTGCCACAGAAACTGAAAATTATTGCTCTTCCACTTAAACAGAAAACATTACACCTAGTAGCAACAGGGCTTTTTTAACAAAAGAGAGAGGGAGAGCCTTTTGCGGCACTGGGAGACAGCAAGGGCAGGAAAGGAGAGAAGAGCAGAGATGGAATCCAGTCTGGAGGAAATAAGTAGGACAGTGGGAGAGAGGGAAGGGAAGACCATAGAAGTTGAGGAGCCTCCTCCTCTTTATGGAGTATGGGAGAACAAAAGGAGGCCCTATCTCTCTTGCAGCTCCTGTGGTGCCCTCACCACTAGCCTCTTCAAATGCTGTGGGGCACCACACTATCTTAATATTGGGACTCCTCCTTTCCAGTTCATTTGCACATTGAACCTTTTTTCTTTCTTAAATTCATTATGATTTAGTAGCTTATGAATGCCATGAAACACAGAGCATGATTAACCAAATATGACAGTCCTAGAGCTTTCAGTGGACACTTCATCAAACTTAGTGTAGAATTTCAAAGGTGAGAAGTAGTCACATTTCATGACATCAAAGCTTATGAAAAGAAGCTGGAAATCCTGAGGGAGGATTTGGACACTGTAAAGCTAAACTATTTCCTTTCATTGAGGAAGGATGTGGACAAATATGACTCACTCATATTAGGATATAATTGGAGAGTTGTCAGAAATCTTTTAGGACAGTTAAATTTTAACTGTTGCAAAATATTATTATTCTCAGAGAGCAATACACAATTATGTGTAAATACTGTGCAGTCAGAGTGAAGGAAGATATTCAGTACGCTCCTGAAAACAAAATTTTATGAACCTAAAGGTTTTTTTTTATAGAAACAAGAGCCATACCTATGGTGGCAATCTTAGTTTCATTGTACAGTGCTTATTTGAAAACGGTTTTTAGCAATGAATTTCATCATGCCAGATATCTTGAATCAAATAAAAGATTAAATGAGTGTAGCATTTGTGATGTTCAAACCTACAAAATGTGAGCACAGAATTAAAAATGTGTCCTCTGGCATTCAATAGAAGAAGCCCCACTGACTGCTAGACAGCACTTGTACCTCCATCTTTCCATATGATGGTGAATACGTTTGTATTTTCTTGGAACATGGAACATAAAAGGTTTGCCATTACTGGCTTTGGCTGAGGTTTATGTTCTGTAGTTGTTTTTTTTTTTTTCAGGTACAAATAAAGCCAGACTCCAAGATACAGGGGCAGGGGGACATTTGGCTACATATGGTACTTGACTGTGTATATTTTTTTTGTGGGCACACAGTGGAAACACCACCTGTTCAGTGTTTCCCTGGAGCATGTTTCCCTGGAACTCTTATTAAGTTTATTCTGGTCAAAATAACTTACAATAGTCATAATAAAAACATATGTTAATGCCTACATAAGAAAATAAATCAACAGCAAGAATATCCATGTAACAGAATAATCCAAAAAAAAAACATCTTCACTCTCACCCTTTGACCCAGCAGAATGCATAGGGTGACTCAGAGGATTACCTCTATGGAGACTAATCAAGAAGTAGTCAAGTCAGGATCTGAATAAAACAGTAATTTTTTTTACATCACTAGAAACCAGCTTGGGTACAGTCGAGAATAAACTGGAGAATGTCAAGCCAAATAAAATCTGAGCATCCCAATGAGTAGGCTAGAGATCAGAGTTAATTAAACTGACATTTAAATGCAGGCCTTAGAGAAAATAAAGTTTAATGTGTCTAAAAAAACAAAGAAAATAGCAACAAGAAAGTTTTTTGCACCATGGTAAACTATTAGGTCAATTAGAACACCAGATGAGATCATGCAATATCCATGTGACTGCACTGATTGCAAATAAAAGCGAGTTTGATCCAATTGCTTTTAACAGAAAACAATGAAATGTTCTGATTAAATTTGGTTTAGGGTTCCGAAATAAATTGGGGGGGGAAGACACTAATTAAGCAAAGTTTTATGAAGATATTCAAGTGACAAGATGGAAGTATTATGTGGGAAGATTTTTTTTAAAAAAACAAACCTCTTCTAGGACCATGAGAAGTGTCAAAGGCTTAAAGCAATCAGATACATACAAAAGATTTGAAAGTCCATATACATCAGGTTTCTAGAACAGTTGTGGAGTTGCAGGCTTGTATAGTCCCTCTGGTATACATCCAGTACCTGGATGGGTCTGTCCTTCAGTTCAGTTGCAAAGTGTGTTGATCCAGAGGTGTGGCTGCAGCTGGACAGGAACAAAGACAAAATGGTTTCTGTGGTTTGATCTTATATACCCTCTGTCACCAGCCATGCAGCTTGTGGAATTTTACAGGCACCAAAATGGAGTCCGGAGTCACAAGGGCCAATCCAGAAGGCCTAGCAACTCACTGTTCAGAACGTTGCTTGAGGCTGCTCTAACACCGCTTCTGATTGGCTCCAGCAAATTTCACAAGCTCTGGACAATAGATACATAGATACAGGGAAATAAGTTTCTATAAATATGTTCAGGCATGATCTACAATTTAGCTTCAATTTTTTCCTCATGGTGATGGGGGGTTGCAGCCTGGGCCAGGCCCCACAGGGCCTCTGGGCCCTAATAAAGTGTCCCTCATTTTTCCCCCCCATGTGGGGACCCCAATCCCATTTGATGCCTACTCACACTGGATGTGTGTAAATGTTTTGCAAGATTTTTCCTTAAGTGTGACATCATTTTTGCTGATATTTTTCCAAGTTACTTTTCCCGTCACTCTCAAATTCATGTTCCTAGCTAATTGCTGCCTAAATAAGAAGATAAAGAATGTGAAGCAAAATATTTCAAAGTCGCAGAAGATTTTATAAATAGCATAGTTTCTTCATTGATTATGGAAACACTTCTTCCTGATCCTGACCAACTTACAACTTCATTTCCCCCTTCAAATGAATCTTTAAGACATTCCAACTATGACTTCAGAGTCTTGACCTCCTCCCCAGTTTTGCGCCTTTAAATACTAATACAAAATTAATATAGCCTACACAATTTTTTAAAAATGGTTTTAAAAGGAAAAATGCACATGTAACAAAACCTATTTCTGTTTATTACCGTTGAAGCCCTTGTCTTTCCCTTAGCTTTTCTCATCTGTTTGTCCTCCCCCTCTTGATTATATCCCATGTGGGGCCTGACCCAGACAGGTACTGAGCACTGAGTTTAGTGTGAAATTCTGCTGGGTTGAATTTTGTTTTTGCAAGGTGGTATGCACACACAATACAAAATAAAAATTGCATATAAAGTTTTGCTAGCATAGCCTATCCAGTTTATTCATGCACTTAATAGGTGGTTTAAAAATAATTTTTTAAAAGGAGAGGATGAATTATTTGCTAAAATCTGAAATAAAGAAGTCTTAGTACACTTATGGGTCTGATTCTGCAGACACCCATAGTTATTCCAACCCAGGGCTGCTGGAGATAATTGTGCCCAGGATCAGGCCTTATGTTTGCCACGTTCTCACAGCTGCACGTGGGGAGGAGTGAAACCCCACTCTGCAGAAGTGAATTTTCACTACAGGAAAATCAGCAGAGCTGTGAAAGTAGGTCCTATCCCTGAAGTTGTCATGGAAGAGGTGCTGAGCAAACGAGCTGGGAAGCAAAAGTTGCAGGAAGCACTGCATCAAATTCCTGGAGCTTTGTCTAATGGGAAGGTGGTGTGACCAGTGGCAGTGTCACAGGAACTTAGTCTACTGCTGCAAAGATCCAACAGGTGAAGAGCAGCCCAATCCTGTGACCCCAGGGAGCCTTCGCCATGCTGAACATAAAAAAAAAATCTAACAGAGCACCAAAGCAAAGGAGCTATCCCTGATCAGTAACTAAGGGACTAAGTAGGGCTGATGCACAGCACTTTTTGTGTTCGGTAGGGGTGGATAACATGGGACTGGGTTGTTAAAGAGGGAGCAGTAGTGGGGAGATACATGGCTGAGGGATCAAATCAGAGCGCAGCCAAGATCCAGCAGAGAACTTCATGCCAGCACCAGTGGATGCCCAACGCAAAAGAGACCCTAATTCGACACGGTCAGCTTGCACTGTAGATGGTCCGGGGCTAGGGCAGTTTGGACCCTGAATTAATCTGTTGATGATCAAAGTGACTGTTACTCATGTTAATTGAGTGTTTGTACAGATAATGGCATTAGGATGATTCCTCAGTAAATTCCTACCTCTAGTGCTTAATTTCTAATGCAAGAGGTGCCAGGGCTCAAGCAACTTTTTTACTTTCATAACTGATGCAGCAAGCTCAGAGGTGCGGCGTTCTGAACTGCCAAGCCTGGAAGTGCTGGCCCTCATCTTTGGCAAGCTCTGGCACAAATTAAACTCTTCCTGCCTCTCCAAAGGCAGAAAGAGGAGTCTTCACCTCAACACACGGGGCGGGAGTCTGGAGCCCAATGTTAGCAAAGGATGCCTCCATTTTACACATGAAAACTTTTGCATGTTGAATGAACACAGTGAATTGTAGATTTGTGTGTCTTTTGAAGATATGATCAGACAGGTTCCTTCTGGCTGCTTTTGCTTATTTATTTAGTTTGCAATAATGCAAATGAATGTATTTTCTTTGCCAGCAGAAAATGGAAAGCTTTGTGATATGTCAAAGTCACTGCAAAATAACAACTGTATAAAGCTTCACACAAATGGTGACATATGCAAAGTATGACAAACCATTCAATTACAGCTACCACATACATATTTACAGATTAACAGTTCCTTTCTCAGCAAATATTTTTGACAACAAAACCAAAGATACAAAATGAAAATCACTATTTTCAGCTTTGTGCTGTCCTGCATTATGTGTAGGTGAGGTCCTCTCAGATCTTTCCTTATATGTGAGGTCTCTCCAGATTCATCAGACTCCACATGAGCTTCACTCCCTTTTTAATCAGGGAGGCTAGTGCTTCTTTGTAAGAGCAAACTCAAGCCTACAGGGGGCAAGTGCCTCAGCTGAAGTTGTCATCCCTGGTGATCTTGAACAGTAGTAAAATGCTGTGAAGGTTGGAAGGTAAATTGAAGCACTGTGGAGTTTAGCCTAGCTTACAGATGGGTCAATTCTAGAAATAGTGACATAAAATGATGGGAGAACTCCAATAATACAAGAGCAGTAGTAAAGCTAATATAATCACTGCCAGCAGTAAAAAGTTATTTGGGGAAGAGAGGCTTGACAGTCTTACTACAACATTGAGTTGTTAATAATAGCCATGTTTTACTTGTCCCGCCATTACCGATCACAAAGACTATAGCCTACACTTTTTGTTCTTTCATGGTTCCATGTGTGCTCCTTTCAGGCAAAAACCTGCTACATTCTGCAGCTTCCTGCCATCGCTTCCATGACCATCACGTACATGATGTACCAGAGAGCATCATCTGTCACCCAAGCCTGAGTTATCCCTTTGCACATGTCACATCAGATCTACAGCAGGAACAAAGAAAGCAAAGAAAAATTATTTTGGGATGAAGAAGAAGAATAAATATAGAGGAAAAGAAGGCATGAACCAGTCAAGCAAGACTGTAGTAGAGGGACAATAACAGAAGGCTCTCATAACTGAAAATGGTTGCCTGTGGCAGCAAACAGTAGATTTTAAAAATGAACCAGAATGGAATTTAGAGAGGTACATAGCATGCATCATACACATATAAATGAAAGGAAATCATTATGATTAATGGAGTGTTTTTATAGTGGTTAGACTATGATAGACTGTAGCCCTTTCACTTCACTGCTAAAGTTGACAAACTTTATACTGGAAGTAGGAATAGGCAGAGAAAAAAAAAAAGTTAAAAAGGAAAAGGGATTAGTGTCCAGAAAGTCTAATGCTTGAAATAGATCATGTTCAGAGAAAGATCCTGTCAAGTAGCTTTGTGGAATCAGTTTTGTGTTGGAAGCTCACGGTTGAGCTGCTTTGTGGTAACAGTATTTTATACTCTACACACACATTCAGTTTTAAAGGGAAAAATAGTAAAGCCAAAATATATTGGATGAGGGTAAGAGGAACAGACAAATCAAAGAATGTCACTCATGCTTATTGAGCTAAAGGTGCATTTCAGGGGACAAAAGAACAGTCAGAGCTGAAAGTGATGAGATCACTCTTTTGTTAAGAAAAAGTACAATAATTAGTGGAGAAGAAGCAACACAGTAGATTAGGAAGAGTGCCTGAGGGCGCAGTAGGCCCCTCCACCCGCACACCACCACGAACTAATTTTCCATAAAGTTTTCAATATATTTTTCTTTTTTGCCCTTCTCTATTTAGGAATGTTAGCTGACAAGTTCAGTGTGTGATACAAGAAATATGACTAGCATAGGGAATTAGTATTCAAGCACTTCTGTGGCCCTGATTTAGCCACAGGTTTTTTGTATAACCTTGGAGAAATCACTTACCCCCCCTCCTTTATACTTTGTTTTAATCACCTTTGCAATGGGTGTAAGAACACTTCCTTACCTCATAAGGGTATTGTGAAACTTACTGTTCACAGAAGGTCTTATTTAAAGCCTAGTGAAATCAATGGACTAATATCGACATTGCAGCTGGGAGGTGTCATTGCCAGCACAGGTAGACAAACTCGTGCTAGCTGTGACTGAGCTCGTTTACTCACATAGCAGTGTGGCCATGGTGGTAGTTCAAACTAGTCACCAAAATCCAAGTCCTCCTGCCTCCCTGGTCTCTGAGTTTGGGGAGTTGGCTTAAGCCACTTCCAGTGCCACAGCATCCACACTGCTACCTTCAGCTCACTAATTCAAGTTAAGTAGCATGAGTCTGTCTAGTCACAGTGGGAATCACAACTCCCACCTACAGCATAGACTCACCCTTTCTATTAATCTCACTCGGCTTTTTGAGGCAACGCTTTTTGAGATTCTTTGACGGAAAGTGCTCTAGAAAGACAACACATGATTCTTGTACTGTTCCCTTCTCTCTACATTTTTCAAGGAGTTCACACTGTTACATTAGAAGGGTTATGTAATATTTGAAGAAGTTATTCCCTTGCTTCGTATATACCCATCCCAAGGCTCTGTATCACAATGTCAGCATTACAAGAAAGAAGAGATTAGACTGCTTGTTTTTCAGTAGCAACAGTATCCTGGGCAAATTCCAGTTTGAGTATTACCTGAGTTTTACTTGCATTTGGGATTTTTTATTTCCTTGCCTGAGCTTGTGTATCATGCTGAATTTCACCCCAGATGTAGCTGCATTTCAGTGGTGCATTTACAATTATATACATATCCTTCTTCAGGTGTATGAGTAACTTCCTGAGAACAGGAATGGGCTAATTGGATCATTAACTCACTAGCCCCAATTTGTCCTGTTAATCAGGTACACCTCTGCCCAATTAGCCTTCTCCAGGGGGATGTAATTAGTACTGATAGTAACCATAGTGCTGGCTCAGGTCTAGTACTCCGCACGCTGTCACAGGGCTATATAAATACCTGAGAAGTTCAGAGTTTAACTTTGATCTTATCTTAATTATCTCCACTTCTCCTCCCTCTCCTCTTCTCCCTTCTTCACCCTGCCACCCCAGTTCAGGATTTTTACTAAGCAAAAAAGTTCACTTAATAATAATAATCTAGAAGATGTATGAAATTTCACAGTATTGCATTAACATCAATGGAAGTTTTGTAGTTCTGCTTGCTACTAAGGCAATCTGAATAAATTGCAATGTATCTTTTGTTCTCCATAATATATACATTGGAAATTCTGAAGCAAGATATTCATTTGTACATAATACATGATCTAAATTGATCATGAAAATGATGCAAGTGTTTTAGTTGTAATTTAGAATTTTATAGCAACTTTTGCCATTAGCTTTCAGATTAAGTTTATGCCAATGGGAGTTTTTCTGTTACATGAGACAGCAATTGTTTGCTTACATTACACAGTAAAAAAACATACAATATATACAAATGAAAGTAGGTGAAGAATTTGGTACATTAAATGTGAAAATTGAAGTTAAGGGAGACATGTAGCTCCGAGAAGACCTTGGAATTCCTGGATTTACTCAAGACACCTTCAGACAAATTTAACAGTGTTCATTTAGCAAAGCTATGGAAACTTTTGTCTATGACAACAAGACTGTAACCAAAGTTTAGTGAGAAAGGTATTAGTAATTGTTCCTAAACTAGGGTAAAATGCAACAGAAATTCGTTGTGCTTTGGTATTATTGATCATGGCCTCCAAAACTGCTTCATTAGCAGCCAACAATGCATTGATCATACACGCATTAGAGTTCTGGGGTAGATCACTCTTCGTTAAAATTGGCAGGTAAATCCCTATAGGCAGACAAGGTGCAGAGCCTATATGTGTGTGGTCCCTCTGCTATATCCCTCCTGTACTTCTACTGCTTTCCAGATAATTTTGTTGCAGACTATAAAACATCCTATTGATTGAGCTCTGAAAGTCGTAAATGTGATTTATGAGCTGTATTTGATTAAAAGTGTGACTGCTCCAGAGGACACCGCCATTTCTTCTCCGTTAGTGTAAAAGAGTGTAAATCACTTAAACCGGCTGCCTGGGAGAATGCATCCTTACAAAAGGTTAGTGAAAATGGAAGGTCGGGTAGGAAAAAAAAAAAACTTGCAGGGCTCTGTTTTAACAGGATTGCTAGGACAAAAAAGAATGATTTCTGGCCTTTTGAGAACTGGGGATCCTGCACATATTATTTGCAGCTAGATGCAATAATGTAATGTAGAGTCTCCAATGATTTTGTTACTATCGCAGTTGGAGAATAGCAGAGTGTAACTTGGTGGATGGAACAAGTACCTAAGCTGTCACTACTGGCATTCTATCTTTTTAAATTAAATCTTTTATTGATAGACACCTTTGTCTCCAGTCTGGCTCAATGGAAGGTTGCCTTTTTTTCAAAAAAGCATCATTTTAACATTCTGTACTATAGCCTTTGTTTATAGGCAGGCAGATGATTTGAGTTCTTTCCAGAAACAAGGGTCTGTCTGTCAGTCAACATGCTATTAGTATGTATATAAAATAAGAGGTGTTTAATGATTTTGCATGTGAGTCATTTTTGCTGTTATGTTAGAACAAACAGAAAAATCTTGAGTAAGGGCCTATGATGTGTGTTTGGATTCTTTCTTTCTATAATTATTTGTGTGGTGCCATTTTGTGAGTAGCAGCCTGACTTCCAGTGAGGCTCTGTTGTGTAGGTTAATTTTAAAAGAAAAATGTCTGTCTTATTACCACTGCCCAATATAATTGGCTGGGAGACTGCGCTGTCTATGCCAGTTGATCAAACTGACTTTGTAATGCGATGCAGCTTTTTTCTATGTTAATCATACTCAAATGAGGCTCATTTAGGGAGAAAAAAATCTCAAGCTTTTGTATTGCAGAGTGCAAAGGAGACAGGAAATTAAAATTTAATAAACAGTTTAAAAGCATGTGTTTAAAACTGATCAGGTCTTTACTGCAGTATGTGTCTAACTTTTCATTTTTAATGTTCAGAAATAACAATGATGCTTAGTTGCATCTTTCATGGACACCAGAATATAAACAGTTGAATTACTGAATTTTGTACCAGCTATGCAGTATTGATAGCCATGTGATGAAGTGCAGAAGCATGTGATAAATTATATTTATTATGCACCTTTAACTCTCATCTGTATTCTGGCCAGTAGTCCTGTTTCACCAAACTGCTGCTAACATTCCATCCCTCTGACTGACTTCAAATAGGCTGACAGAAAAATGTTTCTTTCTTTCCCACAAATGTGCAATTTACCACCAAAAATCAGGTCTGTGGTGCAGGATGGCCAATATTCAGTCCTGCACTAGTGATAGGTTTACAGTTCAACTTCCTGTGACTGCTTTGGATTAGATATGTGAGATTTCCAATGAGATACATATGTATAGAAAACCTTCTATGTTCTCCTTAGATTTTTGTTTTATATAATAATTGGTTAATTAGTTTTCCTCTCAGAATTCTGTGCATTTGAACTCTTGCAAACTACTGCACCTGGATTTAAAGGTGGAGGAATTATAATTTAAAAAGCAGCAATAAAATTTAAAATTACTCAAATATTTTTAAAATTGTGTACGTGAAATATGTGACATGCTGACACAACATGATAGTGCAGTGTAAATATTTTACTGGTATTAAAACGGTTTCAATGGAAAGCAAAATATATATTCTCAGTCTAAATGTAAAATCTTAAGAGTGGCCATTGTACCTCGCTGTAAGTTTCTATCTTGAATCCCTCCATAGTTCTGCCTCCCAGAAGGCTGGCTTACTCCTGATGATAAATTGCATAGTTAATTACGTGACCACACTTTGGTTCATTTGGAATATACTCAAGAGACCAAATAACCAATATCAGTCAGATTTTTTGCTAAGAGTCAATAACAGTATAATAGAGAGGAAAAGGTTCTCTATGATACCAGGTTCTGGGATGCTGTCTCATACAGCAATTTTGAATTAACCTTACAAAGAAAACTTGCTTCTAAAGCTACACATTTCAGCTGGTAGTATTTATGGGATGATTTCATAGCTTCAAAACGCTTTATAGTCATCGAAATCCAACCCATCAGTTCCTTAACTTGATGTTTTGTATCTTCCTTTTCTTTCTTTTGGATGCTAGCATTCCAGGTACTGGTCTGCGAAGGCTAGGTGTAGGACAGGATGTGGGCTATAGCTGTGGAGGAGCAGAGCAGGAGTAGGAAACGAGATTAGGGAGGTAGAGAGTCCATGGGCATGTTCATTGAGCAGCCATCGAGCTACTGCTGCGGCTACACTTAAGAGCCAATCAAGAAGAGAGGTCGATCAGGCAGTTTTGCTGGCTTCTTATGGTGTCACGAGTACTGAGCTGCCACTGATGATGGCCTGTATTGTAGTGCTTCAGAGGAAGTTGAAAAGAAATCTCAATGCATCTGGTCAGTTGTATAATATTGTAACTGAACAAAGTTCTTCCTGGTACAAGGTTAGGCCCGGTCTACACTTACCTTCCGGATTCAGTGGCAGTCAACGGGAGATACGCAAGTGATGTAAATCACTTGCGTATCTCCCATTGACTTTCTTGCATCTGCTCCGTGCGCCGTCCACACTGCGCTGCGCCACTTACCGGGGTGGTTTTCCTGCGTCGATTGCTGGATCGACTGAGCGGATCTACACAGACCACTCAGTCGATCCAGACCAATCGATCTGATGGCAGTGAATTTGCCGACATCAATATAGACCCATCCTTAGAGACTGGACTGAGCTGTCGTAGGTATATAGCAAGCCAGCATCTTTTTGGTCCAGTTTTAATTCCCTCTTCATCCTCTTGCTGCTTCTCAGCTATCTTTGTTTGATGCCATTACTATTGGCCAATGGCAGTACCATCGACATCAGATAAAAAAGAAAACAACTGAGCATAAGAGCTCTAGAAACTACACCCAGGTTCCTATACAACCTTAAAAACAGGAAAAAGCCACCAGAGAGCCACAAGAAGAGAGGTCCATCACTGCCTGAGGTTGCTATGCCACCATTATCATTCTGGGAGTACATGACCCTGGGAGTTTGGGTGTCACTGCAACTCTCCTAGGTGTCCCAGGTCCCACTGCAAACTGAATCCAGTAGAGGAGGCTGGTTGCTGAAAATCCAAGTAGGACCACCAAAAAAAAATCTCCTCTGGCTGCCTAAGAGGCAGGTGTCAGAACAGTTCCTGCAAGTAACTGTAGGAATCCACACAAAAGCCAGATTAGCCTAAGGAGAGCTCAGTGCAGAGCCATCCTATGCTAATGCAGCAAGATCAGAGACTGTTCAGAGAGATGACCAAGCCATCAAGTTCAATCTGACTCTTACCTTAAGGTGACCAGTTTATTCTCTGAAGCATGAGAATGTGGAAAACTATGGTGATAGATCTGTATATAAATCTAGACAGATATGATCCTGTCTCATCTTAGCCCTGGTCTACACTTACCTTGGGGATTCGGCGGCAGTTGACGGGAGATATGCAAGTGATGTGAATCACTTGTGTATCTCCCATCGACTTCACTGCATCTGTTCCGCACGCCGTCCACACTGCGCTGCTTCGAAGGGAACCCTTCGATGCAGCGCTATGCCACTTACCGGGGTGGTTTTCCTGTGTTGATTGGTGGATCAACTGAGCAGGTCTACACAGACCACTCAGTCGATCCAGAGCAATCAATCTGACAGCAGCGAATTTGCCACCATCAGTGTGGACCCAGCCTTAGTGGCTGCTGCTTGTGGGATTTAAGTAAACTGTGTGAAACTAGCTTCTTTTAATTCAGATGAGTTTCATGAACAGAAAACTGGGAGCTGGTCACATCCCCTCCCGTGTCTTGGAGTTTTCCTTGAAATCTCGTACCTGAAACCCCAAGCCAACTATGCATCTCCGATCTCCTGCCTCCCCAGCTATCCCTCCCATCTCTTCAGCAGGCCCATGAAACTTCACCTTTTATTGTTATAGGTTGCTATGCAGTGTCCTGTAAATCCCTTGCTACTCATTCAGATCTCTTTGAAGCCACCATGACTCTTTGGGTACCCCATATACAGTTTTTAGATTACTGCCTGATGTCACCTTTGGACCCTATTCTCTGCAAAGGTTTTCTAGGGGCAGGAAGTCTATGACATCACATCCCCCCCACAGACCCTCCAATGTGGGGTAGCTACTCTCTGTCACTTATGCAGCCCTATGCCTTAATGACACTATCTAATCCTGTGTAACTTCTCCCCATATTTTAAGAAAATGGCTTGTTCCATGTCCCTGTTTTCCAGGAGTATTCCTCAGGCCTGACATCGTGAGCACCCTGAGTTCCCTTTGAAGTCATGACCTTACAGGTTCTGGTCAATGGCAACAAGATGAAAAGGAAGTTTACAAAAAGATAACCTTGGGTAGATTTGTAAATCTTATCAGTGCCTGCCATCCTTGTGAAAGATAATGGCATCCTCTGCTGCTGTAGTTTAGTTTTCAACTCATCATTTTGCATGAGAGTTAATGGGCTTAATTCTGATCTCATGCTGGTTAAAAGCTAGGAGTAAATCCACTGAAATCAACAGAATTATACTAGTGTAAAACTGATAATGTGAAGTCAGAATCAGGACCAATATTTTTACTTTTAATTCCTAGCAAAATTGGCAAAATTCTGAAGCATCCTTGTTAATTACTAATAAATTTTATGTTAGCTTTTAGTTTCGGAACTTGGATCCTGGTCTAAAAAGGAAAGGAAAGAAGAACTTACATGTGTGGAAAGAAAGATTTTTGTCCTTTTGTTGACAGCATCTAGTTTGTCAGAATGTAGAACCTGAGAATCAACATTTCAGTATCCAGAGTGCTATTAAGTAAGGCTTTTCAGCAGTGAGATATAAAATGCAAAATGCAGCCTGAAAAACAAATAGCAGAGCACTACATTTATGAATTATACACATCTCCTTAGCAGTTGAAAATGAAAGACAAAGACACATAGAAGGTGGAAAAGGGAAATGTAATTTAATAACTTTGCTTTTAAATTAATGGAATCTCACTTGATGTGATGGGCGCATTTGCAATGTGAGATTGGATTCAGCTTGAATGAGCAATCTAGAATTTGAGAAGGAGGTATACAATAACTTGCTCTTGGTTTTCATGACATTGAAAGCTCTCTTGTAAATACTTATGCACACATTGTACCGGTATTCTAACCCATTATGGGGAATAGGTTAGTACATTCTGTATTCCCATGTAGATTCTTAGCCTTTAGGAAATGATTCACAGCCAAACGCCTGCCTGAGAAGTTGTTGTACTTGATGGCCATAATAGTTCAGAAGAAACTGACTAACATAACTACTTACTACACTTTATTGCTAATACCTGTCCCAAGCATTGGTAGAAAATATAGGCTTAACTCGTGGGGAAAAAATTCCTAAATGAGCTTTATTAATCACATAAAGTGTGTCCCAGCAATGGATTCCCCATCAGTTTAGTCAGAACTGATAGAGTAAACCACAGGTGAACATATAGCAGAGGAGATCTGGCCTGGTTTGATAGGATGGGCTAAATAAACTAATAGAGCTTTCCTATCTTCCATTTATGAGGGATAAATTTTGCCTTTGGATATTCCTGCACAATTTCAGTTGAAATCTATGGAAATTGTGCCATATATCTGAAGGTCAAATTTGAATTTTTCCTATAATTTTAAGGCTGTCTGACTTTCCTGCATGAGCAAACCTCTTATTTGTGGTGAGTGGCGGGCAACCTTTCTTTTAGTTCTAGGATCCCTATTTGATTCCTTCACCATTATGTAATGGTAAATGTAAACTAAGTTGATATTTTTCAGATTTAACAGCAAGTGTGCTCCTTAGATACTACAGAACTTGCTGTTTGTGTAACATTGACATACCCTAGCTGTCCGCAGATGAAATCAAACCTGGGACCTCTGAAATTTAGTATAGGAGCCTCTACTACATGAGCTAAAAGCCACCTATTCCTTAGTTAAGGCTGTAGCAGACTCATCAATCTCTAGCTGGGCTAGGTGCCAACTAGAGAGGGACAGAGCCCCACCAAGTAGGGCATGGGTTACATTTGCATTGCAAAAACTTGCACTGAAGGGTTTTACCTTTCTTAAGTGAACAAAATACTGAAACAGTTAGCATGTATTCTGCAGGAGTTCAGGGTTTTTCAGTACACCAGTCTACAACAGCACATGGTCTTTTTGTCTTTCACTCCTATAGGTTCTTCAATCTCCTATCCCACATTACAGGGCTAGGAGAAAGAAATTAGGGTGTATCTTTTAAATTTGGAAATAATTTACCATGATAAGAATTTAAGCACTTTTAATTTTTTCCCCAAAGTAATTTGGAGATGGTACCAGTGAAAATGAATAACACAAAAGAATCATAATAGCATAATCTTCAATCTCTGATAATAAGCTTAATACCTGTATAACTAGATATTCTATGAAGAATTTTTTTTGGTGGGAGCAGGTGATTGATTTTTCCACATGAAAACACACATGCAATGAAGAATCCTCCAAAACCCTTGGAAAATTGTTCCAATGGTTAATTAATCACTGTTAAAATGTATGCCTTATTTCCATTCTGAATTTGTCCAGCTTCAACTTCCATCCTTTTGATTACGATACACTTTGCTCTGCTAGATTGAAGATCCCATTATCAAATATTTGTTCCCTCTGTAGATACTGACAGACTAATCAAATCACCTCTTAACTTTATCTTTAGTTCTCTGCTGAAGCCAAACTCACTCTTAGCATCCTCTGAACTCTACAATGTTCACCTGAGAACACCTCCCTCTCTCTTTCTTTCTACTACTCTTTATAGGGAATCAGCCGATCCCTACTCAGGTGTGCCTCCTTAGTAACTAGGATTGGCTAGTCCCAAGATTCCTGCTTTAAGGGACAAACCACCCTGTTACACATTGCAGAGGATCTGTCATTCAGGAATGCAGTACTTTGGATATTTCATTCTAGACTCAGGAGAGTACACATTGCTTTGTCCAAAGTACACTTTGTTACCCTGTCAGTTCTGATAGATTCTCAAGTAGTATTTTTGTACCCTCTCCAATGTGACGCCATGCTTGAAAGTATTACTTTAAATAAATAGATAATGGCACTGCAGGGCTAATGTATCAATCTAATGCTGTTTCATTTCTGAAAATGGTCGACCAAAAGCCATGAGTCTCTGAATAACATAGATAATAATACTCACATAGTACTCTACATTTTCAAAAGTCTTTGCAAACGTCAACTAACCCTCACAATGCCTGTGCAATAATTGATTGCTATCCTTGTGTACTGCTCCAGTGTTTTCAGACATGGGTGTCTAAAGCAAGACATCTAATTCCAAAATATGAAAAGCTTGGCCTAAGTCACTCTTTCCAGAACACACAAGTAGTTTGGCAGTGTCAGAAGTAGTACCCACATCTCCTGACTCCCACTCCACTGGCTATCTGACATTTCAGCTAGAAATATTTTACAGCCAATGAATACTGGAAAATATTTATTATATTACTAGTTTCTTTGTTTTAGCCCTCTTTTTGCTTTCCTCTCTCCTTCTTTGCTGAATCCTGTGAGCACACTTCTCTCTTGTCAGTGAGTCTCTCTGACCTATTCCAATGGAATTGGCAGATATTTTAATTAACTAAGAATTACAGCATCCGTTTTAATTACTTAAGAATTACCACAGCTATATTATTTTTTGCTTGAGATTAACTTGGTTTATTAACTCCATGTTAGAAGCAACTTGGTAGTGACTGGCAAGTATTTATTCACTTCTATTCCATTTATTTCAGTTCCTTTTTTGTCCATAACCAAAGGAGAGATTCTTGATTAGATGTAGTTATCACCTTTGCATGGCTACTATTTTGTATCCTCACAGGTGGCCTGTTGTACTGCACTGCAGTATGCAAATGTCCCATGTAATAACATGCAGCCTCCACATATCTTTTTAATGAAAATGATTTTTAATGGATATGATGTTTGTTCATCAACATTTTGATTTAATTTTAATAGGACATTTGAATATATGCGTTTTGGGCTTAGTTCTGGCAATTTGTTTTATTGCATTGAAGCAGTTTTGTTAATTAGGTTGAAGTCAATGCTAATTAAAGGTATTCCACTGCTTATGGGCAATAGGGCATTATTCTTTCATTGCCCACATTACACCTGCTCTTTGGGATATAAATCAGCACTTGTTCATTCCAGGTTTGGCATAACGATAATGGTGTCATTATTGGACTATTTGTTCTATTACCAGGGCATTCGGTTAACAAAACCTCATAATGTATCACAAGGGAGAAATGTATGACCAACATTCCCCTTATTCACCATTATTCAGTCTGAACATTTGGCAAATACACACCCTCCGCATCCTTTCTAAGGTTCTGTGTTGCACATTTATACAATGCCTCATATGCAAATCCCCAAAATGCTTATGAAAAAACACATAAAACACGAAGAGCAAGAAGTGTTCAATCAGTATGAACATCTGAATTAAAAGATAAGATTTGAATTTAGATTTGAAACAGTTCATTGGGCTTGGATTTGCCAACCTTAGTGTGGTGACTAGATAGTAGATGTGAAAAATCAGGATGGGGTGGGGGTAATAGGCACCTATATAAGAAAAAGTCCCAAATATCAGGACTGTCCCTATAAAATCAGGACATCTGATCACCCTAAATCCTAGTTATCTGCCAGCTGAGTTCAAGTTTAAAGTTTCTCAGTGGTTTAAAAGCATAGCATATGCTACCTGGTATAATTGTAACTATTTGGAATAGACAAAATGGACCAGCTTCTGATTATTTTTAACAATGATGAGGCTCATGCAAAGAAAATAACTCTTAAAATCTGTGGTTCCAAAGTTGCACCAGCTATTTAACTTGTTAAATACATTTAAATCCATTCTTTCACTTGGATTTCAATACCGTTCCCATGAATGCAGTTAAGATGCCAGCCCAAGTGACTTTGCTTCATAGAAATTCATATCTAAGCAGACATATTCATATATGTTGTGGTTTATTAAAGGATTTTTCAGGAAGACCATCCTGCATGTCACATGATAGTCAGGGAGAGTGGCTGGTCTTTGTTTTACTATAAAAATATTCACCAAATTCTGGCAATAATCCAAAGATGATAAAGGGAAATATTAACTACGGGGCTGAAATGTTCAGAAAACACAGAAGAGAATCCAAGGCCATCCCAGAGTCAAGGCCCCAGGCTCTGAAAAAGGTGATGCTGATATGTAAAATGAAGTGCTCAGAGGACTCTCCTGTTCATAAGATCCCCCTCTATGCTCAAATAGCCATGTCTGCAAAATATGTCCACTCCCATCTGAGGCTAGCCAAAAGATTGAGCCCTTATTCTGTCATATTCAAACTTAATTACAGAGATACATTTGTGAACTCCAGATGCAATTACTGCATTTCATCTAGGAGTGAAATCACATACCCTGAAAAAGCTCCAGTGGTAAAAAATTCACCTGTCTATGAAACAACACAGCTTTTTGTATGACCATCACCATAATGTTCTTCATAAATGGCTTCCCATTTAATATGGTGTCCAATTCAGTCTCTCCTTCTGTGACCATAACATCTTAGAATATCTTTGTTCTGTGGGAACCACAAAATTCTCAACCACTAGGAAGAGCCCATGAGCACAGGAGACAGAATTTTCACAAGAGACAGACCTATATTATTGAACACATTCCTGCAACAGGTAAGAATGAGCCCTAATCTACACAGAAATGAAAAACTAATCTTTTCAATTTAACTTCCTCATAATAAGCCTTTTACAAACCCAAAAATAACAAATCTGAGAACCATTTAAAAATTCTGCTATTTAATTTCCTGCTACTGCTAGAGAAGGAAGAGTGAGATTATTTAGTTACTTTTGAATGTTTGGTAGGTGATCAGATATTAGAATTGGAGGTGATGCAATTAAAACACACTTACTAGCTTTCATCACAGTGTTATCAAGTTCTCCACACCACTGAAGGATTTTCAAGCTTTTTTTGCAATCAACACCCCTCCTCGCAAGATAATTTTGTCTGTCTAGCTTAAAGATAGATAGATCTAGTTGGAAATTTTCACCATAATTTCATTTTGGCAAAAAAAGTTGTTTCATCAAAGCTGAATATTTTCTGAAGATGTATTAGTTTTTGATAAACCTTTGTTAGGAAGGTTTTGTGTTAGGCAGAGAAGAGACGCAGCAAATATGAGGCTAACTTTATGGCTGGGTGGTTATGATCCTGGCCTGGAACATGCAAGATACAGATTCAAGTTACCGCTCTGCCTGATTTAGTGTGATCTAGGATATAAAACTCTGTTCTGAATCAGGCATCCCCAGCCAGTATCCTACACAACCAGAATGTCTTCTCCTCTGTTCTCATAAAAACATTCAAAAGGGTTTGTTTTTGCTGCAATGTGGAATTAAAAACACAATTTACCACAAAATAGAATTGTTCATTGTATCTAAATCCCACAGTGGCAGTGAGACTACTCTTCTGCTACAAACCCGCCTTTGCATTCTGATTCACAGCTGTGGTAAACTCTGTTAAGCTGTAAGTGTATTAAAAACCTTCACTTTCTAATATTCAAAAAAGTTGTTCTTTGAGTAATTTCACATATCCATTCCATTCATGGTGTGTGGATGCCTCAATGCACAGGCATCGGAAACTTTTTTTCCTCAGCAGTATCCATCTGGGTGGCTCAAGCACCTTCTGCTGTTGCACAATAGTGCATGCAGGAATGAATGGCAGTGCCTCCCCCTTCCCTTTCCAGGTCCTTCTTGATGCTCGCAATGGTCAGTGGAACTGCTTTTTATTTCTCTGGCAATATCTCCTCCAGTTTGTTTAGAAAGTTTTGTGTCTATTTGTAAATAGTCCATGTTAAAAGTTTTAGTACTTAAAAAAACAAAAGATCTTGGGGAGCTGTGTCCTGTACTGGGGTATGTCACCAGGCTTAAAACCCTGGGCTGCTTCCACAACACCCGTGTCCATGAGGAACCACTTAAGTGCCTGGGCAAGACTCACTTAAAGGATCATTGCCAAATTTGTCATGACTTTAAGCCTAGGACAAAGAAGAAGAGGGAAGCTATGGTGAAGTTCCCCCTAATGGAAGCAGCACTGAGACCACCCTCAGAGCCATCCTGGTCAGAGTCCATACCGAGTGCTGCAGCTTCAGTCAGAAGTGCACCTCGGAGACTGTGATTCCTGGCACCAGTCTCCTTTTCCAGTGCCTAAAAAGAGGCATAAGCCTTCCAAAGGAACATCGAGTCAAGGGAGAGCTCCACCCTCCAAACCAGCCGAGCAGGCAGGAAAGGAGCAGAGTAGAGTTTGAAGCATTCCTCCTCTAAGTTTCTGGCAATAGCAGCACCATTGACTCTAGGGGCTGTACAGGGTCCATCGAGTCTGGAGCCAGACACAGTACACTTGACTTCAGCGGCACCACAGCTACTGGAGACGATCTCAGTGCCAGTTTAGTCAGGATCTTGGCACTACTCTCCAGCACTGACAGGGATGGCCTTTCCATAGTCAGAAGAAGGATAATCCCTTTATTTGCACTCTGAAATGGGATTATATATCACCCAGCCTCCAAGAAAGACTCTCCATCCCTCCCCTAGATCCTACCATCCAGGATCCTCAGGACTTGCTGCAGGAATGTGGCCAGGAGGTCCTTTGGGCCCAGACCCTTATCAGAGCCCTTTTTGGAACCCCTAGGGTTTTTCCCCAACCCACATGTCATCCCCATATCCTTCCTACTTGGTGTTCTCATCCACATGAGGTGAATCATCACACTGAATTGAACCTGCTCCTGTATCTGGTACCAGCTGTGACGCAAACCCATAGTCAAACCAGGACTGCTCATGCAGGTGCCCCTCCAACAGAGCTGAGGAGAGTCACAACTCAGACATGCAGCAGCTACCCAGCTGCCCTGGCTTATCTTTCCAGCAGAGACTGCAATGGCTTGGCCCACAGGCATGAGGCAGCAAACTATCCTTGATCCAAGTTTGGGTCAGGTAACCCCCAGGCTCAGGTATTTCCTCAACTCCACCAGAGCTGCAGATCAGTCTGAACAACAGCACTACCTGGCCAAGAGCCCTCTTGTTGCCTCACAGTGTGTCAGAATCTCAAGACTCCCAGCCTTCTCTTGATCCTGTTCCTATTCCTGCCCCAACTTTGCCTGACCCCTGTCCAGGTTTGTCTTTGCCCTACTCTGACCTTGCTCCAGCACTGCTACTCAACTGCTCCAGGCTTGCCTTCACTTCCTGATCCTCTCTGGACCCTCAGACTGTGATACCCCAGATTTGACTTTTGGCCTGAATCGAGACCCTCGTTACAATACTTGGCATGTCCCTGGGCTCTGACCACCCAGCTTCGACATTTGGCTTGCACCTGGACTCCAACTACACTACTGATTCTGGCTTGTCTATGGACTCTGATCTCAGTTCTGACCCCAGCCTGTCCCTGGATCTTGAGTCCAGCACCATGCTTGGCCCAGACCAAGCCTTATGCTTGAATCTTCACTCCAACCACTAGGCATGACTACCAGGAGGCAGTACCTGACACTGGGCTCAGCACTGAGAAGGCAGAAATAACTCCTGAAAAGCCTGCAGAGCAGCCTGGAGAAGAGGGTCAGCCACATCCTGAGTTGACTTCACCCTCATCCTTTCTGAATGAGGAATTTTCCTCTGAGACAATATCACCCCTTCTTGATGACTATAAGGCAACCGGGAATTACTAGAGAGGGTAACATTGGTCCTGGACATTCAGGTCAAAGAGGTCAGTGAGCCCTCTCCTTGCCTCTTTGATATTTTATCTACAGCAGGTCCCTCTCAAGTGGCTCTGCAATGTTTGAGCCTATAAAGCCCCTACTGCAGACCCCAGTATCGTGGCCTACCAAGCAAAGCAGCTGTAATGCAAACATCATGTGCCCTCCCAGAGGTTTAGCAACCTGTATTTCCATCCTCCTCCAGAGTCACTAGTGGTTGCTGCATCTGATGAGAGGGAACACCAGGGGTAGCCAGCTGCTGCCCCCAAATCCACAGATTCAAAGAAGCTGGATTTATTTGGTAGAAAATTTTATTTAACTGTGGGGTTGTAGCTTAGATTTGACAATGAATAGGCCCTGTTGAGCACTATGATTTTTAGGAGTTCTCCTCACTAGTGACTGAGAGCAGGTTAATAGTGAGGCCTTGATGGTTTTATGAGAAAGTGCTCTTGACTTTAGTCTTCTGGTTTACTCCATGAAGTTAAGCAAATTATCCTGGATTTGCCTTTTAAAGATGCTTCATTGTTCTTGGAACAAATAGATAGCAAGCTTCATGGACTCAAGGGCAATTTTGAAGTCTTTGGGCTTGTATACACTTGCCTCAGCCAGAAAGTACTATTGGCCTCAGCAGTCGTACCAGGATATGACTATGGATCCTCTTTAGGACCTGTAGAGAAGAAAATCAAGGATTTAGGGCATAGATTCCTTCAGATTCTGCATCAGCCCCTGGCTGTTTAGACATTCAGGGACTGCTAAGCAGACATTTTGATGCCTCAGTCAAGGACATCATGCTAGTCTCCACAATTCCAGATCCTGTTTTACCTGTTTTTGAAACCGTCTCACCTGCTTTTTTGGTGCTTGGTCCTAAATTACTACAGGCTAGTTTTGAGCACTGTGGAAGTGGGATATTCCTTCAAATTTATTTCTACCCCTTTCTCTGTCCCACCCTCCCTTCCCATTCCTCTTCATGAATCACTCTCATGAGGAGTTCCTACTCCAGAAGGTTCAGTTTCTCCTTTGGATAGGTGACATGGAAGAAGATCCAAAGGTCTCAGAGGGATGAGCGTTTATTCCCACTACTTCCTAATCCTGAAAAGGAAGGCAGGCAGGGAAGGGCCTCAGACCAATCTTCAACCATCCTCTTCTCAACAAGTACTTAAAGATAAAGTTTTGCATGATCACTCTAGCTTCAGTTATCCCCTCTCTGAATTCTGGGATGGTATCTCACCCTTGATTTGAAAGACACCTACTTCCATGTGGCACTCAATCAATGTCACAGGAAGTATCTCAGATTTCTGTTAAATCAAAATCATTATCAGTTCACTCTACTACCATTTGGCCTGTCAGCAGCTCCCAGGGTTTTTATAAAGTTGTTGGCAGTTGTGGTTACCTTTCTCAGAAGACAAGGAGTTCAGGTTTACCCCTACTGAATGACTGGATGACAAGAGGCCGATGAAGGGTTCAGGTGTTGTGCTGTGTATATCTAATCCAGTCAATATTCAGTGCATTGGTTCAGCTAGTCAACAGAGAAGTCTCTCTTTCTCTGGTCCAGCAGAGTTTATAGTCTCAAGCCAGAGCTTTCCTTCCAGTCTCTAGATATCAGACAATTTGGACCGTAGTTATAGATCTCAAGTCTCACTTACTCACGAAAGCACAAACTGTTTGAGGCTCCTGGAGCATATGGCCTCATGCATATGTGGTCCAGTAAGCCAGACTGTACCTCAGAACTCTTCAGAGTTGGCTGGCTCAGTTTACTCACCAAGATGTCATCATCTAAACTCAGTAGTGAGGGTACACTCTCAGGTCCTTGCCTCCCTAGATTGGTGGACAAATTCAGACAACATATACAAGGATGTCACCTTGCCCACCCTCAGCTGACCATCACGTTAATGACAGATGCATCTGCTCTCATCTGGTGGGTCCATTTTAGTGTTCTTCAGATTCAGGGACTGTGATCTTCAGAAACCTGCCTTTATATATAAATGTCAGAGAACTGAAAGTGGTCAGGTTAGTCTGTTGGGTTTTTCTTCTGCAGATCCAAGGGAATATCCTACTAGTTCTCACAGACAACAAAGGAGCAATTTTTTACCTCAACAGGAAAGGAGGACCCCGATCTTCCCTACTCTGCCAAGAAGCAACTACACTTCGGGAATTCTGTATTAGAAACTTGTCTTGCCTCCTGGGGACAATGCTAGAATTGGACATGTTTTCCTCCCATCCTTATTAAGATAAACTCTGATCCCACTTCTTCTTTCATGTTTTCTGGGTTACCAGGAGTGGAATGCTTCTATGCAATCACCTAAAGAAGAAAAATGGATACTTAGCTGTTCTGTAAAGGTTGTTCTTCAAGATATGTTGCACATGTTCATTCCCCAACCTGCCTTCCTATGCCTCTGCCTTTGAGTTCCAGCAAGAAGGAACTGAGGGGGGGGAAGGCAGCAGAACTGGCCTTTATACTTTGTACAGTGCCATGAGACATCAAAGAGTGTTTGAGTATCTTGCACAGGTACCACTGAGGGAAAAGGTTTCTGACTGCCCTGTGCTGAAGCACACAGACAGCAAGAGTGGAATGGATACGTGCAATACATCCCAAAAAACAACATTTAGAACACATGGAAAAGGTTAGTAACTTTCTTGCCCCAATAAAATAGTATTGTATTTGAAAAACCACAAACAAGTTCTCCTAAACTCAGTGTGGTATATGGGATTTGAACAAAAAAGTTGTAGCCAAGAACTAAGCACTAACTCTGATTCTGTCACTATTTTCTGGGCATGAGCCTACTATGCCATTGTAGTCAATGGCAAGACTTGCATTCACTCCAGTAGGAGAACGATTGATTAATTTTTCTATGTTGTCATAAGTAAGTCACTTAAATTCCCACTTTTCTTCCCCTGTGAACAGTGGGAATAATTCTGACTCAAGAGTGCTGTTGTGAGGATAATTAATTAGTTAATCTTTCTATGGTACTTTGACAAGGTGAAGTGCTACTGGTATCTGTATGTGTGCTAATTGTTATTTATCATCTGAATCAGCTGTAGCTAGCTAGAATCTCCAGAGAATTTATTACGCACATACATTATTTGTATTTTTTATTTTTAAACCTTGTAACAATAAATAATAAAAAAAAGGAAATTTAATAATGAGGCCTCATTTAGCTGAGGCTGCAGCATCCCCCTAAGGCAACAACAACAGTAATGTTTATCACTATTACTTTCATCTGACACTTTGAATTATGAACAGAATCTGAGATACAAAATGAAAGGCTTTCTGTCCCCCTCAGATTCTCTCTAAAGACACCAGATGTACAGAAACATTAGAGCAGAAGAAAGTTCCTGAACATATCTGAGGGTCATCCAAGGTTATCTCTGTTAAATTTCTACTTGCTTGCTTAAACATTGAGGTCATCCAGTTAGAGCAAATATTACAGAAGCCCCACTAGTACCATTCTGTAAAAACAGCCCCTTCTGACTTTTAAGATGAATTTAATTGACTAAATCTCTTCTTAGTTGCTCTATCCTTCCTTTCCGCTGGCGCTGCAATACAGACTGTAAAGTGCAGCTATCACAGATCTCTTACTTCATCTCATGGTGATACAGCTGCTACCTCAGTTTTCTTTCTGCATAAAGATAGATTAGCTCTCTGGTTAGCCTGAGTTCCACCCTTCCCAAGATACTAATGCCCAAACAAAGCAGAAGTCTTTCATCTTCTCCTCCCAGGGTCGCAGATTTCTCCCCAGGGTTTGTTCCACTTTACTCCTTGGTTGCAGCAGTCTACCCCTCTTGATGCATTGATATCAGCATAGCACTTCACAATTGCACTGCTGAGGTATAATGCAGGCTGTGTCTTCTCTCTACCATGGGCTCCAATCCTAAGCTCTAAACAAGGAAGTGACCACCTAATCTAGTATCAAAATTTCCCACTCTAAACTTCTCTCAGTGCTGCTTTGTGCGCTTGTCTCTATGCATCTCAGGGTATGTTGACACAGCCAATGGGAAAGTGCTTTCCAGCTTGGGTGGACAAACATGCACTTGCTCTGCTTAAGTTAGCATGCTAAAAATAGTAGTGTGGCCATGTGGCATGAGTGATGGCTTGGTTAGCTGCCCAAATACGTACTCAGGGGCTTGCGTGAGATTATACTCAGGCTGCCTATTTTTTCTTTCAATTATTACATCTCTGTTATCAAGCACTTAATAATAAATTTTGGACAAAAGTAGGACTTTTCACGTGATAGAAATCTGAATTGTCTCACGTTAGTCATTGGTTGCTGTACAACTGGATTATTATTCACTGTAGTACATAAAGACCCAAAACAAATTAGAACTGAAAAAGGAGATTTTTTTTTATTCTGGTTCAGATTCAAACAGAAAACTGAGCCTCCATCTTGGAAAAACTTCCTCACACATACTTCTCAATCTCCTGGAGCATGCTAGAAGTTAGGGCTTCTAACAGTAAATAGCTATTCTTACATTGGCCATCAGGTGGCAATAAGCATAACAAAAATTCTACATTACACTCGTCCAATGGAATTATAAAATGATGCATCACTGACACAACATTCAATTCAATCCTTCCTGACATATGTAATAAACTCAAAGAAACAGAAATATTGTAGCATTGACTTTACTCTACATTCAAAATGTTCAATGATCTCTTTAATGTCTGTACATTCTGCTGTATGAAATGCTAAGTATTATATTTTTGCCTATTTGCAAAGCAATGTTGACCTAGTCAGATCTATATGATGTTTGGGACGGTCAAGTGTAAGATTAAATTTGAAAAGTAGCTGAGCAGCTTGAATAAGTGTTGAATTATGTGCCCAGTACTTCTCAGTACGTAGGCTCACACATCGGAAAGGGTTCACGCATGCTTAAAACTGAGAAATAAGCATGGATGCAATAAAACATCATTTTTCCCTGTAGAAGAATTGAACATACCAGGTGGCCATGTTGCTGCAATTTTCTCTATGAAAACCAAAGGTTAGAAAAAATACAGTTGCCATAACCTGCTGCTTTTATGTTATATTATACATCGACTGGTATCACCCTGGAGCTCCAAAAAGTAAACACTCCAGGGTTAGAATTTTTTAAAGTTATGTATTTGTTTAAAAAAAAAAACCCTTAAAAATCACAAAACCTACAGGAAATAAACCTGCAGTAAGCAGAAGTTTATTAAAGACAACAGTATCATACCAAAATGCCAGACACATGATCATGTTACCCTAAAATTGAAGAAAATGCAGAAGATGCCTTAAGTATGATCTAATGTATGCATGTGAACCTGTAAAACTTGATACCCCTTGTTTCTGCTGCCAAAAGATTGCCTAAGGACCATAGAAACTGAGGTGTCTTTGCCTCTTATTGTTTAGTTCTAAATCACAAAACATTCATATTCAAACGATGTATGGTGTGATGGTTCCTTTCTAGGACTGGGCCCTCCACATGCATGCACATGAGGGATTTGCATTTCAAGGCTTAGGTGGGAACTAATAAATCAAACAAGCTGTAAGTCTTCTGTACACGTGAGACTAGACTGGGAAAGTGTGCCTTTTAAATGTTCCTTTATTTCACTGAAGCACAAAGCAATAAGATTATTTTTAGAAATATAGAATAATTTTGGTGCAGTTGAGCCTCCTGTCCCATTGTGCAGATCATTTAGGGCACAGTTGTGCTCCTACTGAAACTGTCTGGTTTTTTGTTTTGTTTTATCTTAGCCCTCAGGAGTATGCTCTCCTCAGCAGCTGCCACTTTATACACCCCTGTAAATCCCATTAAAGTGTAAATCCCACTAAATTTACTGTTGGTGTAAAGGGTGCAAATCCTTCTCTAGCTATATGAATGCCACTTCTCATTTATCACAATTCCATGTAGGCCAGCAATTGATTTTTTTTAATTCAGTAAGATTTTATTGGTGTGACAGTGAATACACATGCTGCTAATGGGGAAAAAACTGAGAGACCCCATTAATTGCACAAGTATAAATGTAAGTGAATGCAAAAGTTCTTCCATAGGTTAATGGAGCAAATATTTCCACTTGTAAGAGTTACAAGATAGAGGTGGGTGTAGATTTTATATTTCTTCCATGAATATTCCCCTTGGTTTTTACATTTCCAAAATATTTTCTACAGATAGAGCTACATCTCTAACAAAGGCCAGATGATGATGAAGGCCTGGGTGTCATATTACCACTGTTACTGGCATTTACATCTATGTGTATAATATGGAAAATGCGCTGCCACTGAAATAATGGCTATTTGTCCCATAGTTTTCCACTAAATCAATACGCAGCCTCTTTGAAAACAACTGCTGTGCATGAACTAAATAATACACTATATATAATGAGGGTTTTAGCACCAGTTGTTTATCCACATGATGTTTTTAAAAGATAAAACAATAAAGGTTTTGATACTGTAAATCCAAGATAAAATATATATATATATATGTATTTTAAATGAATTTTGCATTGCTAATACCAGCTGTCCACGCTTGTGTTTCAGTGGTTATCATATTTATCTTTGTGTTTTGCAAAACAAATGCATGGCTCTGGAACTACCGTCCTGTATCTGACATCAATAAGCAACGTAGACAACCAAATGGTTAACTTCCGTTTTTATAAACATGCATTAAAACAAATGTGAATTTAAATCAACCTAAACAAGACTGCTCAATTGCTTGTGGCTCTGTTAGACATTAGATAACAGGTAAAGGTAAAAAGCACTTTTCAAGAAGACAGATGTTTGTTAGTTTGCGTCTTGTCAACCAAATTATAAATGGAAAGTGTTATAGTAACAATGCCTTTCACCGTGTTGTAAGATATCTTCTTGTGGTACAGCATCAGCTAAGGTTTTACAGTTGTGGGGTTTGGGCCAGAGGGACTTTTTTCATTTGTTTTGTTCTTTGGTTGTTGCTGGTTTTTAAATATGGAAGCAACAGATGACAGTCCAATAATTAATTAAAGTGATTTAGTAGATAAAATAGCTTAAATATAACTGCCTTGGTTCTTTTACATGAATTTCATCCATTATGATCTTTTATTAGTAGATACGTTAGCAAAGGAATGTAATAAAAATGCACAAATGCAATTATACGTCCTAATCTGAAATCCTTTCAGTCCTGAGTCTGTTACAGAAAAAATGTTTGAGGTATGATTCAGAGTAAAATATGATGCACAGAAGAGAAACAGACGGTCCTGAAATGTAAAAGGAACCTTTGTTAATAAATATATCTCAGAAACTAAAAGGGGCAGATGTTCCTTATCCTGGGGCATATTTTACTGAGCACATTTTGATGTTATCTCCCTTACAGCATTTTTTGGAATCTGTGCTACCTTCAAAAAGAATATTCAGAATTGCTACTGCCGTAAAACCCTGCAGAGCTCTACTGAGCGCTAGTCCATTTTAGGGTTGTTGGCTTTTTTGATTTTTTTCCTCTTTCTTTCGCCGCTGCATATTCTGTGCTCTTTGTATCTGTTTTAAAAGTAAATAATTTGGTAGATTATTCTGATGGTAGTACAATAATTTTTAACATTATTAAACAATATTGCTTTGTACATTTTCTTTTTCCTCTCTTTATCATGTTCTAGAGGATAATAGCATCATACGTTGTTTTTAGCAGAGCAGTGATATTGCTGCAAGGTTACTTGGCAACTGCGAGTTATACTGGGGAAAATGGGCAGCAACTCAGAACTTCAACAGTGCGAGTCATCTGAAGATGGAAATTACTACAATGCTCCTCAAGTACTCTTAATCAGACAATGCCATAAGCCTCCTCCCCAAGCAACATGTTTTGTTGAGGAGTTTCTGTTGGTAACTGTTTGTCATCATAGACAAGATCCTGAGACACATTCAGAACCTTGCAAAATCAAGCCCATGATCTCCAAATTGAACAGTGTACAACATTATTGCTAGAGCTGAATCTGTGAGTTTAGAAGTGAATATAGTTGGCTCATCAAATTAGTTCTTTTTTTAGTAGTCTCTACATATTTCCACTGATGGGTTGTGCCAACAGTGCATCTCTGACTGTGGAACTCTGCCTGTTAGAGAACTCATATGCCGCCTTCTGTCCCTCCCCTTTTTCTTGAAGATTCTGAAAGAGAGACTATAAAAGGGGGCCTGGCACTCCATTTTTTGAGATGTTGAAATATTTCTGACTTACCTAATAAGCAAACAGTTCAGTGTTCACCTACCATTTTAAAGTTTGAATATTTTGTGAACCACCCAGGGGTAGAAATTAAAGATGTACCCATTGGAAATTCCTCTTTTAGCTTTCCAGTGGTAGAAATTAGCAGTATGTCTAGCCCTGGTACTTTGTGAGATCTCAGACCTTTGAAATCCCACAATCCCGATTACCTTCTTGCCTCATCCCCTCCCCACCCAACTGCAGGGAAGTCCAGATTTTAGCAGCTGCTATCCCAAAAACTGTTAAAGTTACTGGTAGAATGCATACCATATACAATTTGAAAGCTTTCTAGTAGGGAAATGTATTAATCCCTAACTCTTGGATTTGATCAGAATAGTAGCTGCTAAAATCATAATGAACTTAAAGTGGGAAGAAGATATTGAGAACATCTTAATTATAAGAAAGGAAGGTGTTATCTAATTTATTTTCCCCATAATGTTTGGTGTTATTGAATAGTATCCACATAAGCTTTAATAGTTTCACAACATATGTCTATTGTATGGTTCCATCTCACAGTGAAGTCTTAGAAGCTGCCTACATCCTATGATATGCTTATGCACTCCTTGATTCCATATTCAAGCAGTGCCATGATGTCCCATTGAAGTAATGGAGAAAATATCAGACTTAGTAAAATGAAGGTCCGTTGCGTCTTGCCAGGAAAGAGAAACACTTTGGCAGACAACCACACATTTCAGAACCAATACACTTGGAAAAGCTATTGGTCTTCTGAACATGTGCCCTTGTCTGCCAAAGCATTTATACATTTTTTGCACACAGCACTGATCCTAGATCAGAAGGAAAAAATTCCCATCTCTGAGTCCTGAAATTCTCGCTAGTGCTTAATTTGTGTCAGAACTTGCCAGGGCTGAGACCTGGCACCTGTGGGCTTGGCAGTTCAAAGTACTGGCATCTCGGGCTTGCTGCATCAGTTATGAAAGTAAAAATTTGCTTGTGCCCTGGCACCTCTTTCATTACAAATTAAGCACTGCTTACAACACCTGCAACCACCTTTCATTTGCACCTGCTCCTTTCATTTGCACCCAGCAGTGACCACCCCAGGACTGCGATTAAAGTTGATTTCTCATCTAATGGAAAATAGTGGAAAGGTGAAAGGTGCGGGGGAGTGTCTCAACTAAAGATGATGAATGTCCTATCTGGCTTTTACCTGTCACATATTCTTGGGCTGTGACCTAACCAGTCCAGTCCATCCCATTTAAACATGTTATCAATGTTCTCATTTTAATTAACAAAACCAAAAAAACAAAAAAAAAAAGTCAAGTCTTCTATTTGCAGACTTGAGAGACTGATTCCATGCATGTTTTAAGCCACTGTACAAAACATATCTCTAACTTTGTCAGGAATGGATTTTTCCCCATTTCCTTATTGTTTTTTTTCCCATTGCCCACGTTTCTAAAAGAAAGAAAGAAAGAAAGAAAAAAGTCTCTAGACTCAAATACACTTTGCTATGATTATAATGTCATTTTCCTTATTTCATATTATTGTGTAATTTGATTACACTCATATATTTTAAATTGAAGATGTCCTTTAAGATTTGACTGCATTGGCTTGATATGGGCCTCTAGGATACCCTTAAGAAGCAGTTACTCATAAAGATTTTCCTACTGGAAGAATTAATAAAGTGTAAACACCTTATGCATTACTAAATTTAGGCTTAATAAGTGTCTGGATATATGTAAAGCTGTTATGTTTCCATTCTATCTTTTACTCCAGAATTTGCAAGATGGGTTATGGAGGCAATTACAGGCTAGGAGATCAGAAAGGAAGGCCCTATCTATAAACAAGAGTGAAATAATGCAGAACGTCACCAGGTGTATGGTACCTGGGTTTTGCAAGGTGTGTATTAGTGCCTTTTTAACTATGTAAAGCATACCAGTGTGATAAATACTGTATAAGAATAGCAATAACACTTAGCACTTAGAGAGTGCTTTTCATCAATAACTCCTTAGACTTTTACAGAGGTAAGTAAACACCATGATTCCAGGTTTGTTGGTGGAGACATTAAGAGTCAAATAATTTGTTCAAGGTCATAGAGCAAGTCTGTGTTTCTGACTTAAGTTTGGAACTCCTGACACTGTGGTATCTAACAGCTACCTATGACTAAAGAGCACAGAACTTCAGGGGGAAAAACAAACAAACTGTTTTTCTTTGTGTGGTAAAGTATGGGACTTTGTGTATGCAGAATGCTTTCAGGGCATCAGTTCCAGAAAGCTTTATGAAAACTGTGAGCTGATTATCACCAGATTTGATTTAATCTCCTATGGAAGGAGTTCCATAGAGAATTCTTTATTGCCAGTGCCTGACAGAGCCTGGGTCTGTCCACTACAGCATCTAAGTGGAATGTAGTTGCCTTGGTGAGTAGGGGCTTAGTGGAGGATAAAACAGTCTCTCTGTTAATTAAATCCCCATCCATTAAGTGTGCTGTGGATTAGAACCACGACTTTGATCTTGGTTCTAAAGTAAATGTGAGCCAGTGGCGTTCACAAAGCACAAATACAACGTGTGCACGTTAACCTTTGTGAATAGCAGAGCCAGGAATAGAACCCATGTCTCATGCTTGCCAGGTTAGTTCCCTAGTTACTAACAAAATTGCTTCTTTGTAATAATAAAAACCCAGACTCTTAGAAGTAACAATTCACCATTATGTTTTGACATCTCTTGAATGGCTTATTGTGAAATGAGTTAATCATTTCTACTTGGATTCCTATGTATCTATAATATGTCTGTAAGAAGGTGGCTTGCCCATGGGCTGGAGATCCTGGGGCTAGCCCTGTTTACAAGATAAGTCCCACCTGAGAGGAATCAGTTGATCCCAGTATAAAAGGTAGCAGGAAGGTGCAGGGAGGGGTTTGGTTGACATTGCAGAAACCTTGGCAGCAAACTAGGGGAAGCCCAGGAACCTACAGCTTGGTCTATAGACACAATGCAAGGAGTGAGCTGGCTCCTGCAGGGCCCTGAGTCAGATGGGGAAAAGTGGAAGAAGCAACAGAGAGTGAGGAAAACTCTCTAGCTAGGGAGTCCTGGGAGAGACTGTGTCCAAGAAAATGAAGCCTGCCTGAGGAGAAGAACAAACTCCAGGCAGAGGCTACTGGGAAAGAGACAGACAAACCCTCAGGAGGGATTGGGCTGTGTCCAGCTGAAACTGGGGTGAAGAGAGAGAGCGTATGTAAACTATTTTAA
Organism: Mesoclemmys tuberculata; assembly: GCA_007922155.1. NCBI lineage: Eukaryota > Metazoa > Chordata > Testudines > Chelidae > Mesoclemmys > Mesoclemmys tuberculata. Next base: position 83,904,475 of record ML675604.1, read on the forward strand.
AGGCTTTGTAGTTTGGACTACTAAGAGACAGACTGAACTAGGTCTGGGGCTGTGTGGACCAGTTTGTACCCAATGGACTAAATAAAAGGGACGCCTTATGGGGATTGTTTGAACTATATATGATCTAGGAGTTGTTACAGGGCCATGAAGAGGGGTGGAAACAGAGGAAGGATATTCTGGCAACAAGACAGTGCTCAGTAAATGGCTACTGTACTACAAAGCCAATCAACATCATCTCTAGACATGTCACCATAAAACCCATCATCAGAATTCAAAGCTCTGTTGGCAGTCCTAACTCAGAGGTTAAATATTGAATGGTTGTGGACAGTAGGCTTGTTTTAAGTGGCATCTGAGCCCAGGCTACAAGTGCCAAACTATCTTAAGGGTAATGAGCCACCTAGTCTGTCAAGGAATGATCAGCAGCCGGGCCTATTAAAAGATCACCATGGTTCCATTGCAGAGAGTTGCTTCTTAAAAGAGAGGAGCTCCCAGTGCAGCATCAGCATTACTTTCTCAGGTTAGCCTCTTGAAGTCCATGGGTCAGCACTGAAATCCCCTGCACTCCAAGAAGGAGAGAAGGAGACACGCCTGGAAATTAAAGGGGCAATCTTTTTGGGAGAAGCTGATTGAACTAAATGAACTGGACCCTAGGAGAAGGGGAATAGTATTTAAAGACTCTGGCTGTGACTGACTTATTCTTGAACCCTGAAGGTGCTGAGGGCTACATACCTGCAGCGCCACAAGGTTACAAAGAGGCGTGCTCTGCGACAGTCCGCCTTTGACAGGAAAACTGAGGCAAGAAGTGCCTGCAATAGCACATTTGGCCAGCTGTGGGCACTACAGGGTAGCATGCCCTATTATTCTCCCCTGTAGAAGTGGAGTGTGAGGAAGGTTTCGCTGCTAATTGTTGCATAAAGAGAAAACATCAGTCTCCATGGCTCTCAATACAATTATCACAACAATCTGTATTTAAGTAGCTTCCATTTTTGGATTATTGCTTTTCTTAATTTTGACAAGAAATAAATATGGCAGAGGAATGTGATCCTCGACATAGGATTTCATTTATACTTCTACTTATTGAATTCTAGGACAATATTTTTTACTTTTCTCTTCTCTGCCTACCCATCTGAAATTACATTAATGTACTCCGGAATTTTTTTCTCCTGTCTTCATAATTGAAGGGTCTGTGCCATTGCAGATGCAGTGGAAGATAAAACTGGAAGTTATGTGGACACTGTTAGGAAGAAGATCCTGGATTCAGATGTCACTATGAATGATCTGCATTTATTTAAAGGGAGGAAGGATTTGGGGGTGGAGTAAGAGTTCTAAGGTTTTGAGGGAGAAGTTATATTGATTTGGAAGGTAAAAGGCATTACCGAGGCTAGGGAAAGAATAGAGGCATTCGAGGTCAATCACTCTAGGTACTTCCTCTTTCTCATATTAGCTATGCAATTATTAACTAACAAAGCTCAGAATCTGAGCATCAGCTAAGTGTCTAAAAGTTAAAATTCTCCAAAAGATTTACTGAATCATTCAAACTCACTGGTCATTCAAAGTAGGGTTGGAAATAAACTGAGAAAAAGCTCTCTCTCAAATGGTTTCTTGTATTTCAGCATGGTCAGAAAAACTGCATATCCAGGTTTGGAACCAAAAGCTATTAGAGGTAGAACTCTTGTATTTTGAACTTCAATAAAAGTTTGGTATGAGTTAAACATGAAATACTTCCACAAAACTTCATATTTGTCCTCAGGTGTGGTTCTTACTTCTAGCAAAAGCTATGGTGTGGGGTTCTTATTATTCCTCAAGTTGCTGTGCCTTCCAAAATTTCAGAGGGGTTGCCACACTGTCATTCAAAACTCTGAGATTCTCTTCTCAGAGCTACCTAGAGAGGAATAAATAACGGAATTTGGCCAGAGGCCTCTCGATTCCAGATCTGTGATGGAAGAAATTATCTGCACCATTGGTTATTACTTCTTCTTTGCTAGACTGGCCACCTTTTCTACTGGCAACATGATGTCTTACAACATGCATCCTGCAGTACTTCAAGTACCTCCTGCCTCAAGCATGCCCCTGCTTATATTCATTTGAAATGGGCAGTGCAGTGAAGTGCCATCTAGTCCCTGAGAAGGACCTTGTGCTCAAAGTATCTGCAGGGGTCACTGGAAGGTGCTAGGTAAAGAAGGAGCAGTACTGCAGAGGCTCACCTCTTCCCAGCACATGAGCAAGGAGGAAGATGGGGGGACTATACCTAGATGATTACTGGAATTTAAACAGGCATGCCCCAGATAATCTATTTTTATCTGCATTAATTTGAATTTATCTCCAAAATACATTCTTTTCTAAATGTTATACAATGCTGGAAAGACTACCCTGCCACCTTTTTAATTTTTCTTGCTAAAGGAAATCATGTTCTAATTTATACATTAAATTAAGATTTAAAATAGAGCAGGTGAGAATTGCAATCTATGCCGTAGTTAAAGGTGCTCCCTTACAGGGGGATTGGAGGGGAAATGACTTTACCTGTAGTATGAAGAGAAAATGAAACAGTTTTAAAAGACCAATGCACTGTTGTTCATTTTCTGTATACATGGTAAGCCAAAATATAACAATTACTTGACATGTTTGGATGAATAAAGCCACTGAAAGCAAAGCATTATGTGCAAGAGTTTACACATTCCATAATTTTCCAGTGAGTACCTCATAGTCCAGTCTAGGGAGGTTTATGCTTACATGAGTTAAAGTTTCTTGCAATATGTTGTGCCTAAACTGGCTGTGTGCTTACAAAGTTGAGCTTAATTAAACCACTTTGAAATTATTACTGTTTGGACTAAAAGCAATTTGAATATATGCAAATGCTCTTTTTCCAATTGTTGTACACTTTATTGTTTCAAAATAATAACAGAAGGGAGATATTAAAAGTAATCCAGAACAAACATTTCTTCAAAAAATAATTTCAGTATATTTTTTGCTTACATTTTACATTGAATATAAACTAATACATTTGTGTAAACTGAAACTTATAATTAAGGGAGAAGTTTTCTGGGTTATTTGTCTCCTAAAATAGCTAGTGGTTTGATTATCTAAAAGGTCTAATTATGACTGACCTGTAGCATATATACAGTACAAACAGGCAAAATCCCCAAGAGTTGCTGCTAACATTACTTCAGAATCAAAATGAAAAGTTTTTAAAGCTTAAACTCAGAGAACTGTTCTGGGAAAGAAAATGAATGGATGAGATGTCCATATAAATTTAGAATTTGTTGCTTTAAATTATTTTTTTAATCCTGCTATCTCAGAAAATATTGACTAAAAGATACTGTTAAAAAGACAGTAGGGGGAGAAATAATTATTTTGTCTATCCTGCTTCTTATTTAAAACTGTAAATAAGTTGAACTGCATATAGTTTAAATCTAAAACAGCATTTTTTTCTGTGGTGTAATTCATATGTAGCATTTTGTGTTGTTACAAAATATTAAGAGAGACAGTGTGCCTACTGGTTAAAACACATCTTGGAGTCAGAAGAATTGGCTTCTAATCCCTCCTCAGACACTGATTTGTGGTGTGACTTGGGGCAAGCCACTTAACTTTCTTTCCCAGATCCTCTAGTATAAATAGATGTAGTACTTCAATGTAGCTAAATCAATTTACATCAACTGAAGATTTGGCCCTTTTTAACGAAGTTCCACCCACCTAAAATGGAGAAAATAATATATCTATCTCAGAAGTGATGTCAATCTTAACAAGCTAATGTCTGTGAGCATTCTGATATTCTCATTTGGAAGATACTGTGTAATTGCTGTGTTGTTTCTGAATAATACAACTGGAAATATATACTATGAGAAGGAAAGTGTGACATACTGACAAAAGGAAAGGGGAAAGAAAATAAATGACTAATATCCAGCTTAATGAGACAAAGTCAAAAGAGAGAGGATAGTAATATATCAACTGCAGAAGATGTTAAAAAAGTCAAAAAGGATGAGAATAAATCACTTAGCACCTACTCTCTGTAGCCAAATCTGTCACATCCATTTGTGTGCCAAAATTCTCTCTGTGTAAAATGAGGGATCCAGTTGTCAGTCCAAGTCCACAAACCAAATCAGCATCTCATTTTGCTCATAACTACTCCAGCAGTTTTTGAAACCATCTAATCATCTACCCTGCCAGCCTGATTGGTTGCATCCATTGTGACGCTTGCTGGGAGTACCCAGTGTTGTGCGACACCATGCTACCACCTCCCCTTAGCATGGGGAAGCCGCGTCTGTGGCTGCTGTGAAGCAGCTCCCCTGTTCCACCAGCCACAGGCAACATAAGCACTCCCCTCTTGGTTTCCCAGATCCCACTGTTGATCTACAGGTCAGTGATTGGCCCACTCCAACCCTCAAGACCTTCCAGTGTCTCCCTAGAGTGTCCAGCCTGATCCACTGAACACTCACAGTATTTGTAGATTTGCTGCTTCCAAAGAAAGAGTACACACCAGCTTACCAATTCCACTGCTTAACACACAGCCCTTGAATAAGCTTATACCTGATCTCACTATAAACATATTTAACAAAGCACAGAGATTCAATGTAGTAACAAGTAGACATATTAGAAAAAAAGTGGTTACGTATAAAATAAAATCATCACATATTAAGAACCTTGAGTTAATTCACAAGATACTCTCAAATCTCATTGTAGAATATTGCTAACCCAAAATCCTTGCAGCGGTTTACAGCCTCATTGGCTGTGATCCTCCTTTCATGCACTGCTTTGCTTAACCTGTAGATCAGAGGTTGTCAGCTAGGGTATGCACACTCCAGCAGGTATGCAGAGGTCTTCCAGGGTGTACTCAACTCATCTAGATCATGTTTCTCAACCTTGTGGTTGTGACCCCTCATGGGAGTTGTGGGATGGTTTTTTTGGTGGTCGCAAGTGTAGGGCTGGCATTAGGAGGTGGCAAGCAGGGCAATTGCCTGGGGCCTTATGCAATGGGCAGACCCATGAAGATAAATTACATGCTACAGCCTCTGGTGGCAGGACTCAGTGGTTCAAAAGTGAAAAAGAGGCTCAAGTATCATACTAAAATGTAAGTACAATTTTTATATTCCAATTTATTTATTTTATAATATATGGTAAAAATGAGAAGGTAAGCAATTTTTCAGTACTAGAGTGCTTTGACACGTCTGTATTTTTATGTCTGATTTTTATAAACAAGTAGTTTTTAAGTGAGGTGAAACTTGGGGTACACAAGACAAATCAGACTCCTGAAAGGGGTACAGTAGTCTGAAAAACTTGAAGAGAGTAACCGTGGTGCCTGCAAGGCTTAGATCAGAGTGCTTGTATTGCCCATTGCTCATGGAAGGTGGAAGACCCACCTTGTCTGTGGCAAGCACAAACAAGGCTCTCACACTACGGATAGACTCATGGATGGATTTAGCCACAACTTTTATTAAACTTAAACATTGGAATGAGTGCTAGCCACCCATTACCCAGACCCTCCAACAATAGGCAATTAATTGGACCCAGGACGGAGGTTCCAAAGCTTCCATATAACCTGTAACTTGGGGGACATTTTCTTCAGCCAATCCCCTTCAGAACTCATGTCATTCTGAATCTTACCAGCCCCCTCTCCCTGCCCTGTGAGGGGGACAAAGGCTGCAAAGAGGTGGGGACCTAAGCCACCAGGGGCCACAATACTAACATCACTAACATCCCAGGCTTTTATCTCTGTGCACCATTCATTTTATCCTTTTAACTACACTGGAAACTAGCTGTAAATTGCAACAAAGTAAGAAGGTAACCAAGTACCTCAGTTAGGTACCAAATGCATTACTACTTAACCTACTATGGTTTGAAGATGCTGTGGGGAAGAGGAAAAATATCTTTCCTGTTCTCTGCCAATTTGCCCAGGGGAAAAGAATTTCCTTCCTGACACCCAAATAGTTGGTTGGCTAGACCTGCAGCTACTGTCGCATTGGATTCCTATTCCTAATTTGGGGTGGGGCCACTGAAATAAAGCTGAATGAGGCTCCACATGGCCCTCCATGGGTTAAATGCTGGCAGCTGAGGAATGGTGGCCAATGGGTGCCAGAGCCTCCAAAGATGGGGAAGAGATATGTGGTGTCCCTCACTTAGTGTCTCCCTTCCTTACTGATCAGGCTATCCCTTTCTCTGCAGGCAAGTGAATGGCATTTCTCTTCTAAGTTCAGACATTGGACATCAAGCTAGCTTTTTCTGGCTTTCTCATAATACGCTAGCATGTATGATTTAGAGACTATATTTAAGGTCACTGAGACCTGGATTATGTTAAATATTAATGGAGTTCTGACTTCTAAAATCTCTTGAAGTACCCTTATGAAGATGTTTGTTCAGTAAAGTACGGTGGAACACCTTCATAAATGTTACCTTTCACACTTTTGATCCAAGTCTATGAAATTGTTAATAGGAGATAAGTACGGTGAGTAAAATACAGTCTGCATTTTTGTTTTTCTGACCACTGTCAAAATGTTCTCTGAGGCTTTGACTTTTCAAAAAATGGGGATTGGAGATAATTTGATGCTGATGGCCATGAGTCCTGAATGATTACACAAATGAATTTGACCTCAAATTTTCATGTTGTTGTACAGTACTTGCCAGACTTGCACATTTTATCCATATGCTCAGGATTCTTATACTTATCAAAATGGTAAGACCAGTTTGTTGCTTTATAAATTGCTGGTGTTGGTCACTTTAGTTTTATTTCTGCCAATCAATTTCAGATTTTTCATACTAAACAGTTGTGTAAATTTCATGAACAAGTATTCTCTACTAAAAAACTAGAGAGCTATCCCTGAACAGAAATTGGCTATAAAAGTTTAATTTGGACAAGTATACGTTCATTGTCAATATGCATTGTATTTAGTGGGGTTGAGAAGAGACTTGGAACAGTCAGGGTATTGCTGTAGACAGAACAATATGAATTCTACTAAAACATTTAATGTAGAAAATATTGATTTTGCTTTTCTAAATTGGTTCTTGAAAATAAAAGTTCGTTCGGGTGTGTTTACTAACACTTTGCAAGCTCTGTGAAATGTATTTAGAAGAATATATCCACATTCTCTATAATATGCCTTCAGTTGTTCCAACATGTAGTAATGCTAGCATCAGTGCATTCTGTATTCATTAACAAGAATAGAATCCCCTTAGATATTCTTTTACTTTTTCAAATAATTCATTTTTATTACATCATCATGTTTCTAGTCTGAAACTTTAGATTATGGATCAATGGTTCAGATATGATAACTTTATTAAGATGTTTTCCAGTGTAATAAATTGGCTAACAAACTACCAGAACAAAAGAAAAGAGATACAATCAAAGCTAAAAAAGCAACACCAAACTGTTGAAAATGAACAATTTATAAGAAGTTGGAAGATGTTTTGGTAACATGAGTATAGTGCTTCACTAGGTGGAAGTGCTGAGTTCAAGAACAATTTGGTATCTGAGCTCACGTTTTCAAAGCTAACTAGAACATTTATCCATACACCCTCACTGATTTCGATGTAACTGTGTGGTTAAATTCCCTAGTCAGCTTTATAATGTTTTTTACCCAATGATGCTCCATCTGCATCATAAGCCTGAATGTTCCCATTACACTTAGGATGAAAAGTATGATTAATTACAGTGCAGCCCTTGTGCTGGCTATGATCTTACGGGCATGGCAGCCAAAAAAAGATAACATTTATACTGAAATTGCAGGTTAATAATCTCACTGTGAATGATCGCTTGTACTGTGCATGAAGAGAGCTTGGTGATTGTGTCAGGTTAGAGAAGACAAAATCAGGGAGCATAGACGGTCTGCTAAATAGCTCTTTCATAGACCTTTGAGTGTTTTCCACCCTAAAATTAGATAACCTAAGAGGAATAAGGAGGACCCCGAAACAACCACAGCTATAGCAATATGTTCAAGATGTTGATCCCACAAAATTGCATCATTGCAAAATTGTCTTGCCAGTTTTCTGGTAACAAACATGCCACTGACTATATCAATAACAGTCTGTTGTTTGTAATTTCATTATCATTTGGAATGGAAATTTCTGTAGAATGAATAGAGCTACCACTACCTAAGAGAGGGAAGAAATTATTCTTTGAGCAATTGCAATCAGCAGGTTGCTTCAAATGTCTACTGTGTCATTGATTTCCCTTTCTATTTAGTAGCTGGTGGACATTCATTTTCTAGACAGTCTAAAGAGCATCAGGAAATTTGGAAACTAACCATAGTACTGGTGCAGTTGGATGGCAGATTATTTCACTGTAGTGGAATAATATTTTGTTATTAAGGTTTTCTTGCCTGTGCATCCCTCACCCAAAGCCTTCCCTCAGTCCCCGTCACTGAATGTGTTGTCTTTCGAGCACTCCAAGTCCCAGTAATTGGGGGAGAAAGAGATTAAACCAGAGATCTGAATTCAGGTTCTCTCATAGTAGCACAGAGTATTATCAACAGGGCACTTGCTTGGCTTGATAAAGCAAAACTTGTTCATTTTGTTCCTTAAGGGTTTGTTTTGCTTCTAATGTAGGAGTTCAGTTATAATGAGCAGAAGGCTTTTGTGGGCTCAACCAAATGAATAAAAGCAGCATGAGTGAGATTTGTTGTGTTCTATATTTTATTGCCAGGAATCACCCCTCATCACTTTGTTGTTGGATTGCAAACAGGGAATCCAGAAAATTATTGTTGCTTGCAGAATGCTGTAGAGGTACACAGCACTTTACAAAACACATAGGCCCAAATTCTTTGATGCATCCAGTTTGTGCAGGGTAGCATAAGATACTGCTCTCGAATTATCTATCTATTCTTGGACAAAAGGATACTTCAATCTACGCCATCTGTTTTTGGTTCCCAACAGACATTCCATGAGTTGGGGATTGGTGGAGCACTTTGTTTTCTGACCAGTATTTGGGCCTGCCCTGCCCCAGCTCTACATTTGCTGGGGGATCCTTGATGCTGGGATATACCTAGCTACGGGTTCAGGATCAGTCCCCTGCTTCCTTTGCATAATTTGAGTGGTGCAATGGGAGAAGAACAGAGCAGAGAATCTACCCAATAATTTTGACAGGTTTCTTCCCTGAGGAGTTTACCTGTCCAATTATAGTTGGACAGATACATTCAAATGAAGGATGAGAGAAAAGGGGAGGAGCAACAGACCACATTGATTAGCAATGGAAAACTAATTGATTTTCCCATTGTTTAAATTCAGACAAATGCAAATGGTCATATATTAAACCTGTTTATGTTTATTAGTTATTTTCCCATTCTTTGGTGTTCTAAAAATTACAGGCCAAATTATCTGCTGAAGTAAATGAGTTCAGCTCAATTGAAATCCCATTTACCTCAAAATTGAGATCAACCAAAGAAAGAAGAGAAGAGAAGGATGGTTGATTGTGACTGGTAGTTGTCAAGTTTTTGTGTAGTAGTATTATAATTTATTTACCGTTTGTATATATTATAAATCTATATGGTGTTATACAATGAGGATAAAGATATGAGGCCAGAATTTTAAATATCTGCATCCAATGACGTGGATTCCTGCCACAAAAGCTTATGCCCAAATAAATTTGTTAGTCTTTAAGGGCCACAGGACTCTCGCTGTATTGCTAAAAACAGACTAACACAGCTACCCCTCTGGAATTTAAATATCTTTACATACCTAAAGATGCAGACTGGTACCTAGTGGGGTTTTCAAAAGCCTAACAAAAATTTAAATCCCGCTGGCTGCCTATTTGCATCTTTAGGCACCTAAATATTTTTATCAATCTGGCCCATGGTCCCTGCTCCAAGAATCTTACTATTTAAAGCTAAAGGAGCTAGAAAACTTGGAAAAAAGCTGTAATGTAATAGATGTGTGTGTTTGCCACAGCCCTCTGCTGGATGGAATGTCATATTTTTCAAGTCTGGGTGATTTACTATTACTGTTTTTTATTGTAGTTGTAGTAGCAGCCCAGGGTCCATACCCTTGGTTTGCTAAGGAGCTCAAAACCAGCTTTAATGGTAATTGGGCATTTCTTATGCTGTGGGGATATACTCCGACATTACAGAGCTACTGTACTTTCAGTTTCTATCTACCTGCTTCCCAGATCCTGAGGGGCATGTCTGCGGTTTTCAAAAGCCTAAGTAATTTTTAAAATCCCATTAGGTGCATCTTTATGTTCATCTGCATCTGTAGACATGCATCATCGTGCCCCACTGATTTTCATCTTCTGGAACAAGCCCCCTGTCATCATGGACAGCTGATGTAATGTATAGCAACTGCCCCCAAATGATCTACATTATGTTGGGAGACCAGATTGATGCAGAGTGGCCCTTAGATTAGGTGAGGGGGAGAATAGAGGACATAAAGTCACCATTTTCTCTGTCAGATCTCCCACTGAGCTGCACTGAGCAGAAAATGACTGGAGCCAAGAATCTGGCTTAAAATCTGTAGTGCCTAGCCTGCCAAAGACGTAACCCCTATATTCCAATAGTTAACAAATATTCTACTCTGCCTAATACGGTAAAGGCATTGTTTTGTAGCCAAAACACAGGTTCTATTTTCCAATACTTTATTTGTGTAATTTACTTGGAAATGGCAGTATCAGCAAGTAACAGCTTATGATACATGGGTCTTTTATAGTATCACATGTGCCTTTTTGGTCCCTGATTCATAACTCATGTGCTTAAAGTTACACATACACCTTACTGAATTGTGGCTTTAATTCCAAGTAGCCCAAACTTTGGAGTTTGATTCAATCAAGGAAATGAAAAGTTGGATGTCATCCATCCTTGCCCCATGGTATTTTATCTATAGATCTCAATACATATTGTTGAATCGAAAACCCTTGAAACACTTAACAACAGTGGGGGTAAGTTAAGGAAGGAATTGCAGATTGTTCTTCCTTTCACTGGTTTTCAGAACATGCCTACTATTTTAGTCCAGTTCTTTCTTTCAAAGGTTTGTGTTTTATGCATTGTTTATGCCAAAAAGATTGCTTTTTATTCCAAGTTTCCAACAGTGGACGGATAACTTCTGTGCTTCTATTATAAATTTTTCTTTAAAAAAATTAGAATTCCCTACATTATGTGTGTAAATGTAATCATGCACAAACTCTACTAGCCAGATTTTAAATATAGCTTTTCAGGCGTTCTTGAGTTTATCAGCAGCAACTCTCACTATTAACTGAGATAGTTATAGTATCAGATATAATCAGTCATTTTTTGTGGGCAACATACTGTAATTAAGATTGGCTTTTTCCAGGCAAAATGTTATATTTTATTTATTAAAATTATTTAACATATCCCTTGGGGTGAATCTATAGACGTCAGTTTAAAAGAACAGCAGTGCCACAGGATCTGTCCTTGGAATGATGGTGTTTTCTCTGCTCGTAGATGATTTACAATTTTGCTTACAATACCCTACCATCAAAATGCATGCTGATAACATGCTCATTTATCATTATGACAGATCTCAAGGGTCATTACCAAGTTTGCTTGAAAAACATTGTCACTGTATTGAAACTGATTTGTAGAAGCTTTAAGAAGAATAAATGATGCTTGTGAGGCTGCAGATAGTTTAGCAAAAACTACTATTTGCATTATCTGAGTTTTCATTTTCATAACTTTCCTCCCTATTGTTGTTGGGCTGACTTCAAACTCCAGGTACAGAAAGCTGTTTGTGTGTATAAAACCTGTTGCAGATAAAATATGATGTCAATGAGTTACTCTGCCAGTCACTAATTAAAGATTTAATCACAAAAGTGCTCTTTGTTTGCCTTTGCTATTCTTGCCAAACCTGACCCTATTGAAACTGAACTGCTAGCCACTGGAAAGAACAGAAGATAATTCAAATTTAATCACATTATATGCAGCCTAAGGCAAAGATACTTGCACTTGTTTATTAGAATTAAATAAAGTGTTTATGAATGAAATGTTAAGATGCACAGTTAAAATCACAATATCAGGAAATCCAAAAGTTAAGGTTCCAACAACAATGTGAGCTCTGCTCTAATTCACACACCCTGCATAGATTATATCCATGCAACATTTCATATTTTATCATTTCTGTTGTTGTCTGGTTTAACTAATGTGGTTAGATTTTTTTTAACAATTTGAAGAATGTATTTCTTTCATATTTCAGTATATGCAAAAAGGGCTGACAGGGTTTTACTTAAAATTACCAAAATACTTCTTTTCAAACAGATACCAAGCATGGAAAATGTCAACCTAAAAGATGAATATTTTGGAAAGATTTTTTATAATTATAACTGTTTAATAACCTAATAACTATCACCTGTATTTCCCCGTGTGGTCCAACAGCCATCACCTCTCTTGGGTAGAGACCTTTATCTCTCTCCCTCCTGCCCCCAGGGTATTTCCAGATTGCACAATTCCCTGCCTACACTGATTTCCCAGCACGTCCGACTACCTAAGTAGGCCTGCTCAGGTTTCTCCTCAGAGGTCATAAGCAGCATAATTACCCACAGTTTTAAGGTACTACACAGCCCCTTCTAAGCAAGCACATTTATTCTTAAGGTGAAAGCATTACAGAGACAACATATTAAAGTAATAAAAGAACTTACATGAATGCTAATAAACTTACCCAGCTCCAATAAGGGCTCTGGTAGGAGTCAGTCCTTCAAACCCTTTTTGTCCTTCATGATGTAGTCTGTATAGACCCCTACTACAGAAGTCAAGCTAGCCATGTCTTTCTGGAGAAGATGAACTCAGTTAGCTAACCATTTTCTTTTTGGCTTTTGTGTGTGTCCTTTTGTTCTTGTAAAGCTCCTTCAGCCCTTTCACAAAGGAATTTCCTTCTCTTTCATTTTTGTCTTGCACCTAATAGTTCTACAGTTTTGGCCATCTTTTAGGAACGTCTGTCTTCCTACCCGTCCTTCAGTTACTTTATGACTCAGTCGTTTGAATGATTTTCCATTGAAATGTACTGGTATGGCCGTCACTGACTTTTGTTCTTCTTAGACGCCTAGTACAAAGTGGTAGAGGATAATGTCTAGAAAGATTTCACGAGTCCTCCCTATGAACAATTTAGCTAAGAACACAAATGAAATGGATTCATATAGAAAGTACGTACAAGTTCTGTAGAATAACATACTGTTCTAAGTCACATGTCTGGATATAGCCATCTATCACACATACTTTTCTATGGTGTTAGTTAACTACAGTAAATATTTGCTTACAAAAATCCCACATAATCCAGATGGCTTCTTTGTTCCTCATTTGTATTGCTGGAGATGAATTTGGACTGTGTTCCAGCAGCATCAGTGGAGTGGGCTGTCTAAAGCAGCAGGAAGATACTCGACCTAACCCCAATTAGTTTTGTTTTGTGTAGTCTGGCCGATACTGTTAACCCACTATATATACATGCACACACACAGTAAACACAATTAGTGTAGTAAGAAAAAAAAAAGCAAATGATAAGCCTTCATAATCAAAGTTTTCTCTTGTGATTTTTCATTTTAAAAAAAGCAAAGGGAGCCTTTGAAGTTAGTGTTTTAAGTGGATTTTGTGTGTGAAAAATTTATTTGTCATCAACATGTAACACATCTGAGATTTAAACAAATTTGCATGTCTTCTATTACTGCAGCAAGACTGCATATCAATTTGTTCTTTCCAAATGCATCCATTAGCTCACTCAATCTGTCCTCCATTTCTGGATAATTAAAAGCAAAAATTGACAGTATATTTAAGAGATGGTTAACCCTTGTGAAGCTTGATATTTTGTGAGTCCCATAAAGTGCTCTTTGTATCTGCAAAATTAGTTAAAGTGTAATTAATCATCTTTATTTATTACAATAGTGTTCAGGCCCCCAATCAGAATCAAGACTTTTGTTGCTGGGAAACCTTAATTTCATGTAATTTAAAGCCATGTTTTACTAAGGGCAATTAGCTAGAAGCATTTTTTTAGTTAATGGGAAGTTGTGATATATTCTGCGGAACGAAGAACACCACCCAAAAGCTAGGCCTCACCTAGTAGGCCATGAACATGCAGCCGAACAATGATAGAATCTGAGTCATGATTTCAAACCCATGATCTTAAAGTGGCTTTAAAATGAAGAAAATCTAGTTTTCTCATCCCAAAATATAATAAAGCAAATAGGTAGCCTCTACAGCAACATTGTTGTGGGAAAGGTTTGAAATGCAGCCTGTGTTAAAATTTTCTATTAAAATAATATATCTACAGGTAGTAAAATTGGCATTATAATTCTATAGAAATTGTGCCTTTAAAGCACTATATATAGGTCCTGCTCATAACTGTCCCTTTTCCACTTTTACTGGGGTATAAACGACAGAGCATAGTGTTTTCTCCAGGACCTTCAATAATGTGCACAGGATGTATGTCTCATAAATAATATAGTATTTTATTTTCAAAACCCAAGCATGAATCACAAATATTTACCAAATAACCAGTAAAATGTTCATATACTGTGCTTTCCTGATTGAGTTGCATTTCATTTTTTGTTTATGATATCAGATTAATATATTTTTTGTTATTCATTCCAGACACAGCATTGTTTTTTCCATCCTTCAGTGGGAACTCTTATTTAGAACTGCCTTCCCTAACATCTGTATCCGAGACCCAGAGTGCATTGGGGCAGGAACCAAACAGAATTACAACTATCTACTTGACAGTGAAAACAACTGCTTTAAATGGCACTATCCTTTACAGTGAGTACCAGTGATATTTGAACTTGCAGTAGCAGTTTAATCTCCTTCAGTTCTTATTAACTTCAGTGTAGATCCAGCTGGCGTGTCCTATTCAATGATAGAATTACTCATTAAAATGCAGTAGAATCCTTTTGGTTTTCTAATACATGATGCATTACCAAATTGGAGCAATAGTTCTTCCTCTTGTTCTGAAAAGTTCTTTAATTTATGACTCATTCAGTGGAACATAACTTACAAGTGAAAACGCTGCTCATGACAAGGCAGAACACAGCAAACGTATGACTCCAATAATAAAGTGTTATAGCTATAAAACACAAATGCTGCAGACGTTTCAAACAATTTATTATGGGGTGGCAGCTTCTTCACAGTTGGGTTGAGACTTATTTCCCATTATAAGTCTGGTCTTGGTCCCAGCATGTTAACTCTTGCAAAATTATCATAAATTCTACAGTTGTGGTATTTCAGAAGGTTGTTTGTGATTTCATATTACTGCATATCTGCCAACAGCTCCCAAAGGCTATTGTTCCAGTCTGTATGGATGGACTAGAAAATCAATTGTCCTTTGCTGTCACAGGAGGGCATTGCTCACCACCTCCTTTGGTGTCTCACTTACCCATTTGTGCTGTTTTGTGCATATAGTAGGGTGGAGCGAGCTGCTGAGACAGTGTCCCTTCCACCAGACAAAAAGAGAGAGAGACCACCTTCTCAATTCTTTTTGGGTATATTTTTGGATGAAAATTCCATCCTGTACATACACACGAAGGGCAGTGGGAATCCTTCCCCCTCCAAGCATTAAAAAATCAGAAGGTCTAAAAGCAACTATGCTATTTGTCATCTTACACTCCTTAAACTCTGTTCATATCCATGGTTAGTAGAAATTTTCTATATGATAAACTTGGTGAGACAGGATTCCTTAGTCCATGCCTTTTTGGTCAAGAATCTGGAGTTGGGTACCCTGTGGATATTCTCCCTTTGATACCATTTCTTAGAGCTGGTCTACATAGAGAACTTGTCCTGGTTTCATTTAAATCATTTTGGTTAAACTGGTGCAACTTTTTTGTGTGACTGTTATCTGTCTAAAACTAGTTATACTGGGTTAGCTGAATAGGTAAATTTACAGGCACATGATAAATCAGCATAAACCAGGCTTAAACTGATAGAAGATTGTCCCCAGACAAAAGTGACACTGATTCATTAAACTACCATAAAATAACCTCTTTATTTATGTCAGTACAACTTTTTGTTTAGACTAAGCCTTAGAGGCTGAAGGCTGTTTTTTCCTTCTCTGGGACATTCTGCATGGAAATTCCCAGTGTAAGACTCGAGTGATCTAATTTAAAATAAGAATAGAAAGAATCGAATTTACACAAAAAACAGTTTGCATAATATACCCAGTCACATACTTTCATTAAAGTTGCAGATCTTAAGCCTGGCCTACACACTAAATTGCACCAATTTAACCAAAGCTGTGATTTTAAAACAGTTATTAATTTGGGTACAACTTCATGTGGGGACACTCTTATGTCAGTTTAAACCTACCTTAAAGGGCTTTCGTATATAGAGAATAATTTTTTATTAATTATTCCTAACTAATTCCATGCTTATTATGGAATAAGACCTTAACCTACTTTCCAAGATTTAGCTTGCCCCAGTAAGTTTACAGTTTCTAAACAGAAATAACCAGATTTAAATGGACAAGTTTAAACAAGGGATTGCATCACTTTAACTAAACCAATTTAACTAAGTCAGTTCAAGTTTGTGCATATATAAGGCCTTATATTTCTAGTTAGCACTTTGTCCCATTTTTTCATCTATCACATCCTATCAGTCACCCATCTCTCTGTGGGGAGAGAGTTTCTGACATGCTGCCTGTGGCTTCAAGACTCTCTTGCCTCTACCTGTTCAACTATATGATTCTGTGATCAATCAGATTTTAAAGGTATTGGGTGTTTGTTTATAAAAATCAGGCAATTCCCCCCCATGAAGGTATTTATGCAGATGTCCTCTCTCTGAGGACATCATCATCATCTCATATTAAATGTCCATTGTATGTTTTTAGAGACATTCACTACTACAATCTGTGCCATCAAGTAAACAGGTTTGGGGAATGCTGTCGTCTCTCTTATAAACTTTACTCCGTGATCCTTTTGAAGGTAGATCTACCCAAGTGGGGATTTCTAGGGTTTATTTATACTGCCCTGCAGTTTGAAGTATGGGGATGTGAACAGTAATGCTCACCAAAGTGGTTTGTAACTCCCCACGTGAACACTGCTAGTGCAAACTAAAAGGTTCCTAGTTTGCGTTAAAGAAGTCCTCTTTAAACAGGATTAAATTAATGCAAACTAGGAACCCTTTAGTTTGCACCCACAGCATCCATAAAGCTGAGTTACAGCACAGCACTGTTATTTGTGCCCCTGTAGTCTGACAATGTAGATAAGCCTTAGCCCTCCTTTGCGATGCTTCATACTCTGTGTCTGTCAGTTGCTCAAAGAAATCCTTCTGGGATGTTAATATTTAAAGAAGGTTTATTCATATTCCTGGCCAGAAGGATGTTAGCCTAACAGACAGTTCATTCTCTGATTTGTGTCTCAGATTAAATAGGCAGGGCACAAATAAATTTTAGGATTCAACATAAATTATTCTGTATTACCTATATGCATTATTGACTGATTGAAACTAATCAGAAATTGTTTAGAAATCTCATGATTCTTCTTCAAGTGACTTCTACATATTCCCATGGGATGTGTTTGCTGGCAGAGAACTACAGTCCAAGCACAGACAGCAATTTCAGAACTCTGTCTATCTTGAAAGAAATTCTGTCATCTCTGTCATGCTGAACACACCAACAGAACGTTTTGAAAGGGGTAGCATTCAACCCCTCAGCTCCAGCACTGAAAATCTCTTTGTTTGCTTCCAAGCGAAGATGGGGACTGCACCTCGACTGTCTGTTAGTTTGGACCAACTACAGTTATCAAGAAAAAAGACATTACATATAAATGTACTGAAGTTGAGAGCTATCCATCTAGCTCTCAAATTGTTTCCACCTCACATCCAGAGCAAAGTAGAGCAAGTCATTTCAGACAATGTGACAGCAATGTATTACCTGAACATAGAGGAGCTCACTCATTGCAATTGTGTAAGGAGCCTATCAGCTATGGGACTGGTGAATCCACTACAACTTTTATACAATTACCCTTCACTAAGAGGCAAGGATAATTTCACAGCAGATTAGATCAGTAGAGATCTGACACAGTTGAACAATAGTTGCTAAAGACTTGGTAATTCAGGACACATTCAACTTGTGGGGATTTCTGGGCATAGATCTGTTTGCCACCAGGCAGGTCAAACTGTCCATATCAGCACATTCTTTCTGAATTGGGGGGATGCCCCACCAGCCTTTTCCTCATGCGCATAGGGTGATAAAAAATGATAAGACCTGATAGGATCAGGGTAATTCTAATTCCTCCCTTATTGCCGAAACAAGAGTGGACCTTATTCAACTCTCCAAGGGGATTTACAAACATCTGCCAGTGATTCTGGACATAGTGTTGCAACAGGATAAGACTGATTACCTAGACCTCTCTTTGTCTACATCTAGCTCTATGTGCTATAAGACTTTAACAGACCTGGAAAACCTTGAATTTTAGAGGTGCAGCAAATTCTGTTTAATTTCAGGATGCAATTAGCCAGCAAGTGTTGCCAGCTTAGTGGTATAGGTTTGTGAACTGGATTGCTGCCACATGTGTCAATTTGGAAAATTTTGTAGGTATGAAAATTGGTCAATTTATGAATTTGCCAGGATGCCCGTTAGATTTTAAAGCTATAATCTAACAAACTAGGTTTTCCAATATATAATAGAATTAAATGAGATAACCCTTTTGTATTGAGTCCACAGAGCATTAGCTTACTGATTTAATGCTAGGTTCTTTTCAGGTCAACTTTTAACCTGAACTGTATGTCTCGGTTCAGGACACTTGCTTATTCTTAAACCAACCAACAATTTATTAATTCACCCAGAACCACATTAATATATAATGTACAATTAACATCAATATTTAATCAACCTTTCAAATATAGGCACAATAGTTATGTCAAAGAATAATGCAAATTACCAAGATTTCTTATTACCATCAGTTCTCAATTCTTTAGTACCTAACACATGTATCACACTTCCAAGGGCGCAATTGTCTTTAAGGTCCTTTGAAGAGTGTGGTTACTTCTCTTTGACTAGATTGGTGATGGTGTATAAAAATGTCCTTATGCCTTTTTTTGTCAGAAGCTTTTAGAATCTGATTCTTTTCAAGAATTGTACTTTCACTTTTGTTCCTCCTATCCTTTGGGATCCCCCCTTTTAAGCAATTTATCTTATTATCCCAAAGTTATGCTCTGGTTTATATCTTTCAACCTTTCTCTTTCCTTATGCCAAACAAATCCTAGTACTTCTGGAGTGCAACAATTATTTTAAATGAGAACCAACAAAATCCTTAAACAGTCTAAATTTGGAGGACATACTCCATAAATCCTTTGATTATACTAAGCATTTCACATTATTTAGGGCTTACAATAAGACAAGAGACATTTGCCACATATAAGAATATAGATCTACACACAAGGCAAACCAAATGTGCAGATTTTAATTTAGTGAGAAAAGCAGATTGTTTATGGTGTATTTGATTTACAAGGAAACAATGTATTGTTTATAATTTGGGGTGAAAACGTGGCTTGGATTTCTTGGGGTAACAGCTGGCCAAATTTGATTTACAATCCTAAAGCCACATTTCTAGTTTGTTTAACTTGTTTAACTTGCCCATCTCTTGCTGAACTACTCAATATGCAAAGGGCAATTTTGACAAGGAAAGCAGACTGAATTTTGTTTGATAACTTGGAATTTTTAGCTAGACTGGAAAGGAGAAATATTTATACATATGCAAATAATGAGATATTTTGCCTAGGTCATTAACTATCAGAATTTAGCCATTTTAGTTTCTATAGGTGGGGAAAGGAACGCTTGTCCTTGGCTGGTCCGTGGATCCTTAGACAAAGTGTTTCTCGTGATGTGAATAATTTTATTATTGTCTTCATAGATGGATCCTATTTTTGGATAAACAGACAGGATAGTTTTTCTAATTTTTGAGGATCAGAAGGAATCATTAGTTATTAATCATTCAAGGCACACCAATTTCATACATATCCCTTACAGTACCAATTCAAAGTATTCTTGAATATTTACTACATTGAAAGTCTCTGGATCAATCATATGTTCTCTGTGTATATGTAGCAGCAATAGCAGTGTACCAGTGTACCAGTACAATCAGAGAGAACATAGCAAATCTATCTTTCTACATGAAACAATTAGAAAAATCATTAAAGGTTTAGTGACTATGTACCCAGCAGCAAGAGACCTGGTTATATATGTCCCCAGACATATAGCCAAAAGTTTGCTTTCTGCCCTGGGCACCAACCTATTTCCTGAAATTTCCCAGCCTGAAATTTCTGAACCCCTTACTTGCTGATTATAATAGGCTTGATGAGCCTTCTGTGTTTTTTCTATATGTCCCCACAGTATTGGGGTGATTTGAAATAGTCTGTCTGCATCTGCATCACATGTCTGATGATCATTTTTTATTAATTTGTTTCTCCAAGTCCTTCTTAGCAACGATCAATATGTCATGGGGAAGACAATCCTATAACAACTCAAAGGGGAAAAAACCCATGGTTCTTCTTCGAATGGAATCCCTGTGTGTTCTCCACATTAGGTAATTGAGCACTCCTGCACCTCTAGTTGGAGAATTTTGACAGCAGTACTTGGCTTGGCCACATGTGCACTCTCCCCATCTCACGCCTGTGGCAGCAGTTAATTAGTTATTAGTATAGCTAGATTAGTTGATTAAGACTTTCTCCCCATTTAAAAATAAAAAGTCCTTTCTTCCCTTTGAAATGCCAGGCTTTCCTGCATTTAAATGTTACCTCTCCTGCCGTGGAGCAATTTCTATTTCTGACAGACATTCACAATGCAACAGGTGCTTGGATGAAACCAACGTACTGCAAAAGTGCACCCATTGCCTTAACCTGAAGTCCCACACAAGAAAAGCAGGAGACTTCAAATTTAAACTTATCCTCATGGAGAAATCCCTCCGTCCTGCCTCAAATTCAGGACCATAAACTTCGCTGCTGCAAGGTTGGCTCAGAACAGTGGATACCCCACACAAATGCAGACTGAACAAACTGTTAAGCATGCCAACAAAGGTCAAGGACTCGCTACAGTGGTGGACCCATCCACACAACATGTGCTGTGCCCCCATCCCAAAACGATAATTACAATGGACACCTCCTTTTGGGGATGGGGTGCCCACTTAGACAACCTCACACTGCAGGGCAGATGGTTTTCTTTGAAATCAGCACTCCACATCAACCTTCTGGAACTGTGAGCACTTCATCCCTCTAATGGAAAACAAAACCATGTAGATCATGATGGACAATGTGGTCTGCATGTTCAATGTAATCAAACAGGGAGGAACAAAATCATATTCCCTATGCAAAAAGTCCATAAAGTTGTGGACATACTTCATCCAACACAACGTATCAGCCACCTACCTACTGGGATCTCAGAACATCAAAACAGACACACTAAGCCAAAAGTTCTCACATGACCAAGAGTAGGAAAATAAATACCTCTATGATTCAGAATATATTCCAGAGATGGATGTTCCCCTCATAGACTTATTTGCTGCAAGCCACAATAGGAAATGTTCTAGGTTTTGCTCCAGAGCAGGCTTGGGAGCAAGATCCAGAAGACATCCATTTCTTATCTAATGGGACACACCTCTCCTTATGCCTTCCCTCTGATACCACTACTTCCCAGAGTCATACACAAGATCAGGATCGATCAAGCCAAAATCATCCTGATAGCCTCAGTATGGCCCAGGCAAACATAGTATCAATATCTACAACATCTGTCAGCATGCCTGCTGAGAGTCCTTCCCCTTTTTTTCAGATTTCCTCTCTCAGGATGCAGGTCAAACTCTGCATCTGAGATGCTCCATTTGAGAGCCTAGCTCCTCCATAGTTCCAGGGTGGAGATTATCTGCTCTGAAGAAGTTAAGGCCATCTTGCTAAACAGCAGACTGACAAATACACACTTGACACACCTCTACAAATGGAGGAGACTCTACAAGAGGTGCTTAAAGAAACAAACCAATGCCATCAATTCTACCCTGCACGTAGTACTGGACTATGTATTTTACTTTAAGAAATCAGGCCTCCCAATGTGTTCATTATGAGTATATGTGGCAGCAATTACAACCTTCCACCACAAGGTGGATGGAGTTTCAGTCTTTGCTCATGCAACTACTAAAAGATTCCTACAAGGAGTTCATAGCCTCCACCCAGAACTCAGAGCCCCAACTCTTCTGTTGGACCTCACACTAGTGCTTTGATCTCTGACAGCTGTCCCATTCAAACCTCTGGCTATGTGCTCACTACTACATCTTTCCATGAAAATAGCCTTTCTAGTAGCCATCATGTCTGTGACGTGCATTGGAGAAATAGGGGCCCTTATGGCAGATCCGCCACATACGATTTTTCTCAAGTTCACACTGAGACCCCACCCTAAATTCTTGCCTAAAGTTTCTTCTTCATTCCACCTTAACCAACCCATTCATCTTCACACATTCTTCCCTAAACCTCATAAGAATAGGCAGGAGGTGACATTCCGCACCCTGGATGTCAGAAGGGCATTAGCTTTTTATCTAGAATGGATCAACACATTCAGAAAAACTCCTAAGCTGCTCCTGTCCACTACAGAACAGTCCAAGGCAAAACCCGTCTCTGAGCAGAGACTTTCCAAATGGATTTCAGGCTGCATTCAGCTCTGGTACAGTCAACAGAGGCTACAACTCCCTCCACAGAATACACTTTACAAGAGTAGTGACTTCAGTTGCCTTCTTGAATGACATGCCTATTACTGACATAAGTAAAGCAGCCATTTGGACATTCTCCCACACATTTATACAACACTATGTCATTGACCAAGATTCAGCTGACACTCAGCTGGGACACATGGTCTTATCATCCATTCCAACCTAACTCCGAAGTCCCTCCTTTCCCCTGAGAGGCACTGCTCTACAGTCAGCACTACCCTCCCTCCTCCCCTCTATTTTGGAATTCTAATTATTTCTCTGCAGTAGAGAAGGAACTGTGTGGGGGAGATGGCCACATAGCGCTAATTAACTGTTGCCACAAGTGCGAGATGGAAAAAGTGCACGTGGCCCAGCCAGGTACTGCTGTCAAAATTCTCCGACTAGAGGCACAGAGACACGCAATCACCTAAAGTGGAGTACCCACAGGGACTCACATCTCAAAGAACCTATTACTGCCCATGGTAAGTAATCCTCTTGTATTTCCCTTATAGCCAACATCAGATAGGGTAATAAGGTATCCCAATTTTTCCCATCTTTACTCACTATTTTATGTATCATGCTCCCCAGTATTCTACTGCAGTGTTCAACCAGGCCATCAGTATGTGGATTGTAAAGCACAGGTCCTTCATCAGCTTTGACACAAAGGGAGTCCTTGGGCTGTCAGAATCTCCTTGGGTATCCTTGCCAAGAGACTCATAAGGGACCATTATGATCATCTAGCCTGATCTTCTGCACAATGCAGGCCACAGCACTTCACCTACCCACTCCTGTAATAGACCCCTAACCTAAGACTGAGTTATTGAATAACTCAAATAATGATTTAAAGACTTCAAGGTACAGAGAATCCACCAGCTGGTAACCTGTGCCTCGGAAGGTGAAAACCCTGCAGAGCATATGACAATCTGCCTTCGGGGAAAATTCCTTTCCATCCCCAAATATGGCAGTCAATTAAGCCCTGAGCATGTGGGCAAGACTTACCAACCAGACACCCAGAAAGAATTCCCTGTAGTAACTCAGAACCCACCCCATCTAACATCCCATTACAGGCCATTGGGCATACTTACCGCTAGTAGTCAAAGATGAGTCAATTGCCAGATTAGGCTGTCCCATCATACCATCCCCTCTATAAACTTATCAAGTCAGTCTTGAAAGCAACTAGGTTTCTTGCCCCCACTGCTCCCCTTGGAAGGCTGTTCCAGAACTTCACTCCCCTGATGGTTAGAAATCTTCATCTAATTTCAAGACTAAACTTCCTGATGGCTAATTTATATCCATCAGAGCGAGAGAGAATCTGGAGTAACTCTTTCGTGATTGGCTTGGACACAGGGTTTTTCAGGGGAATGTTTTCCAGATACAGGATAAAATAGTCCAGTACCACAAACGCTGTTGCCTTCCAGACACAGGATATCATAGTCCAGTACCACAAGCACCACAAAACTGACAACCTCAGGTTGGCTTCTTCAGCAGGCCAATTAGGCCTATCACTATCCTAGCAAATGGGACTTTCATTATTGTCAGGAGTACTAAAAAGGTCTGTAAATGAGGTCATGGGATGTTCCATGAATAAACAGCTATGGGCCAGATCTGATACTATATTTCTGTGACCAGAGGGCACTAGAAGCTTCTCCAGTTCTTGCTCCTCTAGTCAGACTATCCTATATAGGCCCTTTTTAATAATAAAGAAAGGGCCTGGACCTTTGGTTTTCCTCTCTACTTGGACCATATTTATCTTGAGTATTACTTTTCTAATGTTTTGGTATACAGGATCATGGTCCTAATCTTGCCAAAAAAATTGAGAATCAGATATGTCCAAACATGAGGGAATCTAGTTCAGTTTCACCCTCACAATTGGTCTCTGTGGAAGTTGGCCCAACCTCAGGTTCAATAACTCCCTGCCTGCCTATGGTAACCACCTTTTGCTTATGTGCTAAGATTATAACCCCCAATTTTTGTCTGCCTTCCTTTCTCATTTAGTCTTCCAGGATTCACCAGTTGTTGAAGACAAAGTCCATGGCTATATCAAAGAAAATGATAGGAGGGTTGTTCACTGAGGTCGTGATATTGGCCCTGGGGTTACTTCTGTCCCCCCAGTCCTTCTAATGGGAGTAAATTTCCAGACCCTGGGAGGTTTCATCCTATGAGCATGGGGTATGGAAGCTTAGAGATTACTCCCACCATCATCCTGTAGAGAAATGGCCAGGTAGTAACTAACAGTTCCATGTAGGAAGGTTATTCCTTTGCATTTGGCTTCTGACAACTGGTTCTGCCACACAAGTTTCTCAGAAATCTGTGTGATTTCACTTCCTGAATCTACTAAAGTGATGTTCTTTATACCATTCATTCTAACTGGCTGTTTATATCTATATGTAGTCATAGCAACTCCTACAAGGCCGATTAACAAAAGAATGACCATACTCGGTGAGACCAATGGTCCATCTGGCCTATTATCCTGTCTTCCAACAGTGGCCAATGCCAGATGCTTCAGATGGTATTTAACAGAACAGGGAAATTTACTGAGTGATTCATCCCTGGTCATCCAGACATAGCTTCTAGTAGTCAGAGGTTTATGGATGCCCAAACCATGGGGTTGCATCCCTGACTATCTTGGCTAATAGTTATTGATGTACCTATCATCCTGATTAAGCTACAGAGATCCTCACTGTTATCAGATTGCACTTCATGAGCTCCTCAGTGTTAGGACATTGAGTTGCTATATGCCCTAGTTCCTCATAAGCATAATATTTATAAATAGTCTTGGATATCCCCTTGTTCTTTGGGCTACTGGAGCTTATTCCCTAGTCTTCATTCTCTGAATCTCCAAATCCCTTTGCAGCCTTAGGCAGCTCTTCAGTATTCTTCATCTCCAAAATAGTCCTACCCAAACTTTCAAGGGCCTGGGCCTTTGGAACTGAGACTTGCCTCTTGATTCAGCACATCTCTTCTCCAGTAGTCCAAGAGCTCTCTTGCCATTAGAAGCCTCTCTATGAGGGTGACCACATTGTCATAAGTTTGGCAGTTGTCCCTCAGGAACTGGTCCAAAACCAAGGGTATCTCAATCTTTTCTATAATGCTGGTCACAGGATACAGCCACTTCCCCATTCAATGGATCAGGTCAAACAGTTGTGCTTTTACCACATTGTTCTCACAGTACCTCCATTTGTGAAACCTTTGGGCTCTTACAGCGGTAATCATTCTGGATCTTACCAGCATCTCAGTTTTCAGCTGAGAGCAGATATTAGCAGTTTCCCCTGCCATGTCACAGTAGGCCTTCTGTACCTCCTCACACAGGAAGACAGTGAGGATGCTGGCCCATTGGTCTCAGGGTCAGGCTTCACATTGGGCTATCTTTTCAAATGTGAGGAGATAAGCCTTGCTATCCTCTGTTGTCCTCTTTTGTAGGTAACTGCTAGTCTTTAGGGATCAAGTTCCATTGTGACCACTTCTATAGTAATAAGAGATTTTAGCCTCTAGGGTGGCTTGGTCTTGTGTCCCCTTGGTTACTGGTAATTGGTTTGTCTCTTGCTGTATTCGTTCCGACTCCTGCTGTGCAGCCACCTGGACACTAGTAGCTTTCTGTTGTGCTGCAGTGGCCTGCACCAGTGCCCTCCTCACTTTGTCCATTCTCTGGAATGGCTTCCTTTATCCCCAAATAGTCTGCTGTGCCAAATCCCACTCTTAAAACATGTGACAACTCACTTCTTTCATGGTGTCAGGGCTCAGCATTTCTCCCTCTGTCATTGGGCAGGGGGAGTAAATCAGTTCTACTCAGGAGATGTAATTCTTATTTTTGGATTATTTATCATGTTTACAGGGTAGGCCCTAGGGATAGCCTGAGACATTTCTTCAAACACATACAAAAACACATTTCCTAACTCCAACTAGATATTGTTACTTCTTATGCTGGCTACCAATCTCCAGCCACCCTCTCTAAGTCACTCTGGGCCCAGCTATGCTGGGAATCAAGGCCCCTCCCCCCCTTCCCAAATAGAAAGAAACTCAATGTTTTCCATCTATAGGAAAAACAGTTACTTACCTCAGAGAAGCCTTTTTTCCTTTGCTGCACACAACTCTTCTGCAGCTTGCTTCTCATCCCTATTCACCAACCCTTTGCCCCTGGTTTTTATGCTGCCTTTAATTGGACTCAGGTGTCCATAATTAACCTGAGGTAACCTATTTCAGTTGATAGGAAAACGGTCTTTAATCATTCTAAGACTGATATATCTGTCTTCAACTACCCTTTCAGAATTGTCATGTCTGACGTACAGCTGTTAATCATAAGGATTTTGCTACTTCTCCTCAGTCATTATTTAGATGAGTTAGGCAGAATATGGAACAGAAATGTAAGGTTGCATTAGTTACTCCTCCTACTGGAGTTTAAACACATCTGACCTTGAGTGCTGGCTATCTCTATAAGATATCTCAGATTTGTTTCAATCATTGTCATTAATATGGCTGATACTTAGAACTCTGTTCTAGCTTTAAAACACTTTTTTATCAGCTGTTCAGTTTGGTAGGCCAATACTCCATTCTTTATTCAGGACCCTGAATCCCACCATCCAGTTGTGGGGTACTGCTTGTGAGTGTAAATATGCAGATAACACCTGTAGAAATGGAGGTAACTTACTTGTAACTGGAGTTGGAGATTGAGATGGGCTTCCCTTATTCACATTCCCTGCCCATCTTCCCCTCTTTTTCCAAATCCTAATACGATACTGAGTCTGCCATGGCAAAGGAAGGAACTGAGGGAGCACTACAACCCATTGTATAGCCATCACTTCAAAACATTCATGAACGCTGAAGAGATGGATAGGAGGGCCATGGGAGCACTCTTAACAGACACTATTGTGAGAAGGTTCCACTGTCTAGGTTGAACCACCTGATGCATCCCATGAGTGTGAATGCTCAGAGTCCATCTCAAAAACTCTGGTTACAAGTAGCCAATCTCCTTATTCTGATTTCCCTTCTAAAATTCTCAAATTACTTCCTTTCCGATAAATTTGGCATGTGTGACTTGCCAAGGATGGACATTTTTCACCCACATTTGAGGAGATTCCAATGAGCCAGTTTTGAGATCTGAGCCTTTTTTTAAAAAAATGGAAATTGTTTTTAGTTTTCCTTAATTTTTCTAATACTTTATCTTGTCTTATCTCAAAATCAGTTTCTCCTAAAAATTTCAAATGAGGTTTATTTGAAATATCCTGGTCAGATTTAGTGCCTGGGGGCAATTTTGAGATGGAGAAAGACATATTTGGAAATTAGGTAACATTCAAAATATGGGACTTGAATGTTGAGCCCGAGGACATTTAAAAGATCTAAAAGGACCATTAGATACCTAAGTTGTAATTAATATATATTTTAAGTATGTCTGTAACCCTTTTCCTTTGGAGAGATCCTTCAAATTATAAATAAAAGAAAGTTTGCTACAGTGATTATTCTGGAAAAATAATAGAAAAAAATCACAGAAGGCAATTGAAGAAGGCCAATCTCCCCAGTTCTATTGTTCTTTTACTTTGTAGAGACTTGCTAACTTAATGACCTGCTCCTTGCATCTTCTCCTTCCCACCACAATCCACCACAGAATACCTTCACCAGTTGAATCATAGGTTAGAAGAGACCGCAAGGGGGTCATGTAATCTAACCCCCTGCCGAGATGCAGGATTTGTTGTGTCTAAACAATCCAAGACAGATGGTTATCCAGCCTCTTTATGAAAACCTCCAGTGCAGGAGCTTCCATACCCTCCAGAGGCAGTCATTGCCCTATTGTTCTTACAGTTGGAAAGCTTTTCCTGAAATGTAATCTAAATCTGTCTGCTGTAGTTTGAACTCATTGTCTCTTGTCCTGCCCTCTGTGGCAAGAATCATAGAAGATTAGGGTTGAAAGGGATCTCAGGACGTCATCTAGTCCAACCCTCTGCTCAAAGCAGGACCTACTCCAGTTAAGTCATCCCAGCCAGGGCTTTATCAAGCCACACCTTAAAATCCTCTAAGGATGCTGATTCCACCACCTCCCTAGGTAACCAGTGCTTCCAGTGCTTCACCACCCTCCTAGTGGAAAACTTTTTCCTAATATCCAACGTAGATCTCTGACACTGCAACTTGAGACCATTGTGCCTAACTCTGTCATCTACTACCACTGAGAACAGCCTATCTCCATCCTCTCCGGAGCCCCCTTTCAGGTAGTTAAAGGCTGCTATCAAATGACCCCTCATTCTTGTCTTCTGCAGACTAAACAAGCCTTGTTCCCCGAGCCTCTCCTCATAAGTCATCTGCTCCAGTGTAACAGGGCGCTGTGCCTTCCTCAGAGCCTGGGCCTGAGGAAGGGTCACTCTGCCCCTGCTGGACAGAACCAGGCCCTGCAGGCCCAGCCACCCAGAAGCAGAGGGGTGGAGTCAGAGCCAGGGAGGAAGTATAAAAGATAGGCCCTGCAGCTCAGTTAGGGGGAAGTTGCTGCTGGAGGCAGATGTGTCTCCCTGGAGGCAGTGGCCTAGGCCTGACCCAGGCCCTGGGACTGTTTGGAGCAGCTGCCCCACCAACCAGAGCCTGCGGGACCTGCCTGACTTGCCAGGCTCGAGTGACTGGAGCGGGCTGCCTGACCCTGGTGACTGGGTAGGGCTGCTGGGCCCAAGTGATGGGGTAGGGCCACCAGATCTTGGTTGTTGGGAGCAACTACCCACAACTGCTTGGTGGGAGAAACCACCGAAGGCTGGCCCTGACCTGGAGGAGCTGCCTGGTGTGGAGAACCCACCAACATGGACTGGCTGTTGTGAACCGGAGGAACCCCTGGGGCCCTGTAACCTGGAGGCAGATGACCCTCAGGAGTTCCTGAACCTACCACTGGCCAACAGAGAGGGGTTTGCTGGATGCTGCTCACCGCCTCCCCCAGTAGCCCGGAGGGCTTGATGTGGATGCAGGTACCCTGGGATTGGGTGGGAGGAAGTGGCCCAGGGAAAATCACCGCCAGTGGCTGAGTCAGGGCAGAACCCCCGGTCAGCGTGTTGCGACTGGAGCCTCTCTGACTCTGTGGCAAACCACTTTTGCCACTGACAGGGCCCTGTGCTGGGATGCAGTGGAGTTGGATGTGCCTGCATCCCCCTTCCCTAACCACCCTGGAAGTGCTTGCTGTCCTCTGCACTCCTGACTGGAGGACACCAAGCTTGTCAGCCCTGCTGGACTGTAAGGCTGAAGGCTATAGACTGCTTTGCCTGCCCCGCCCCGTTTAAAGGCCAGGGGCTATAGACTGCTTCATCTATCCCGCCTTGTTTGAGGGCCAGGGGCATCAGACTGCTTGCCAACCCCGCCTATTGGAAGGCTGGGCTATAGACTGCATCACCTGTACTGCCCTGTTTGAGGGCCAGGAGCACTAGACAGATTTCAAGCTCACTTGCGAGCTGGGGACTAAAGACTCCATTATGTCCCCTGCCCAGTCTGAGGGCTGAGGGCAATAGACTACTGGCCCCCCTGCTGGTAGGAAGGCCAGGGAGCCACAGACCTATTACCAGCCGGGCCCTACGTGAGGGCCTGGGGGCTACAGACTGCCTGGGAAGCCTGCCCCACCTAGGGGCTGGGGCTAAAGACTACTAACACAGAGACTTATTCCCTCAACAAGGGTGCTGTGGCCTTCCTCTGAGCCTGGACACCACTGGCTGGACTGTGCCACCAACCTACATCCAGCCTTTTAAACATTTTTGTTGCCCTCTGCTGGACTGTCTCCAATTTGTCCACATCCTTTCTGTAGTGGAAGGCCCAAAACTGGACACAATACCCCAAATGTGTCCTTACCACTACCAAATTGAGGGAAATAATCAGTGCTAAATAGAGGGGAATAAAAGAGAGAAAAACTTTTCTCCATCAATATTTGAAGACTGGTATTATGTCCTCCCTTAATCTCTTCTTTTTTCCAAACTAAACAGCCAATTCCGTCAGTCTTTACTTGTATGACTTGAATTCCATCCCTCTGATCATCTTTGTTACTCACCTCTGTATCTTTTCCAGTTTCTCTACATCCTTTCTATAAATTGGTGACCAAAACAGGACACAGTACTCCAGCCGAGGCCTTACCAGCACCGAGTAGAGTTGTACTATCACCTCCCATGAATTACTTGCTATGCCTCTGTTAATGCAATCAAATATTTCATTTGCTTGTTTTGAAACAGTATTGCATTGCTGACACTTGCTGAGGCTGTGATCCACCACAACTCCCAGATCCCTCTCAATAGTGCTGCTGCCAAGCCAGTTATCCCCCATTCTGTATTCATGCATTTGTTTTTTTCCCCTAAGTGTAGCACCTTACATTTGTCTTTGTTGAATTTCATTTTGTTGTCCAATCTATCAAGATCCCTCTGAAGTTTAGCTGTATCCTCCAAAGCGTTGGCACCCTCCCCCCCCCCCAGGCTTTGTGTCATCTTCAAATTTGATCAGTATGCTCTGTATTCCTACATCCAGGTCATTAATAAAGATGTTAAACAATACCATACACAGAACTGATCCCTGTGGAACCCCACTTGAAACTTCCCTCCAATCTGACATCATTACATTAATAGATACTCTTTGTGGTTGTTTAACCAGTTATGTATCTGCTTAATGATAGTTCTACCAAGCCCACATTTCTCCAATTTACCTTTAAGAATGTCATGTGGAACTTGCTGAAGTCCAGGTATATTATGTCCACCAAAGCAGCTACCCTGTCAAAGAAGGAAATCAAGTTATTTGCTCTTGGTAAATCCATACTGGCTACTAGTGATTCGCCCTTCATCCTCCAGATATTTACAAACTGAATGTTTTGCTGTAATAGTGTCCCAGGTATAGAAGTCAGGATGACTGGTTTATAGTTTTCTGGCTCCTCTTTTTCCCCCATGTTAAAGATGGGCACTATGTTAGCCCTTCTGCAGTCTTCTGGGACCTCTCTTATCATATATGAGTTTGCAAAAATTATTGCCAGTGGCTCCGAGAGTTCTTCAGCTATTTCCTGCAAACACCATCACATGAATAACATCCAGCCCCACTGATCTGAATTCATTCAAATTGGTGAGAAGATCTGACACATTCTTTACTTAACCCAATCTGCATCTCTTTCCCTTTATTGTCTATGGTAACTTCACTAGTCATCTGGTCATATGTTGTTTTTTGAGAGAAGACGAAGCAAAGGAGGCATTGATGAGCTCTGCTTTCCTGTCATCTTGCCTCTGCTATTTATACTTTACTTCCTCACCAGCATTGCCACCAGAAGAAACTGTCAATATTCTTCTCCTAGAATCTAATTTAACTCAGTTTCCCACTACTATTCTCTGGAAACGTTTTTGATTTAAAAATAACACATTTATAAACTTAACAAGAAGAGAAGATGGGTGGCTGATGTAACTATGGGAGAGAGTTTGGAATGTTGAAGTGACATTAATTGTCAGTTCCTTGCATTCAAATGTTTGGGAGTGCTGGAATATTAAACTTGTGGGCTTTGGGGAGTTTTAGTGTTTATTTTTAAAACAAGACATGTTCATGTAAGATTAGTAACAATCGGAGTCAGTGATAGGTGCTGTCATCTTTAAATTCCATTAACAAGGCTTTTTGTTTGGAAATGTTCATAATGTTAGTGTCTGTACTGCCTCTACATTAATATATGTAAACATGGCATTGTATCTTTGAGAGGCAAAATCAACACTTCATTTGGGGCTAGATTGTGCCTTTAGGCAGAGCCCTCTGTATCTGTGCCATGCTAGGAGGAGCACAGGGAAGGCTCAGGGAATCACACAGTTCCTTCCATGCTCCCTCCTATTGCTGCCCAGGATATTACTATGGATACAACACCCTGTGCTGGCTGGTCAGTGGGATGCAGTCAAAGCTTTATCCACTCCCCTTCCACCCACTTTCATGGGAGTGAATATCAGGTATGCAGCGCTTGCTTCCCCCTTGCATCCGGTACTGAGATGCTGGAAGCCATGCAAGAGAATGAAGTGATGTACCTTCCTGTGTAGCTGCATGCAGCTGGGCTACAGTCTGGCTGGTGGTAATTAGCAGAATTTCCATATCTGTTTTAATATTTGGTATGTGAAATTAAACAGTTATTAAAAAATAAAAAACCTGGCATTATCAAATATGCTGGTTTCTGAAGAAATTCTCAGTCTCCTTTCCTTGCCGTGTTTTTGTTCATTACAGTGTTATATGTCAGATAAGAACCAAGCCGGCATCAGAGTTAATGAGCTCCTTTAGAGTATTGTTGAGTATCAGTGATGATGAACATTAGCCTGAGTTTTCCAACTCTGACAGAAGTTCATTTGGACTGTGCATGTTTTTTACTTCTTTTGCTTGTAAGAGGAATGTGTCAGATATTAAATAATCTTGACAAGCCTAGAAAGTGGCATATGTAAATTTGTATGGTTCTGAGTGGCATGCAAAAAGCAGGTAATCATAAGAATATTTTACTGATCTTACAATTGTCTCGGGGTATTTCTCGTAGCTAGTTCACATAGATCTACATTTTTCAGACAACAGGGAAACAACTAAGTCTTGTGAAACCCGTATATATGATGACACTGGTTCTGATTTCACATATACAGATTTTACACTGATGTAGTTCCAGAAAGCCTAATTCTGCACTCAGTTACACTGTTGTACATGCAGAGCTACTCCAGAGTCAGTGGAAGGTAATTCTGGATTTACACCAGTAGAACTCTGTGAGCAAAATATGACCTATTGAATTCAATAGAGTTATTCTTGATTTACATAGTTCAAAACCAGGTTCAATACGTTCTGTGCAATGCTGTTTTAAAATAAAACCCATAATCTTCCTTAGATGATAATGTACTTTTAATTGAAACAAAATGATGTTGAGCTAATTAAAACAAACAGTTTTCAGTTTTAGATATAAGAAGGAAATATTAATGTTCCCAAATTACATTTTGCCAAGCAGTGGGTACTTGTCTGGAACACAAGTACATATGTATAAATGATGACAGCGTTTTTTCTGACTCCGCTGTAGAAACTAATGTTTTTGTCTGTTACCCAACCATGAAATTTAAAATCTGGTAGCCTACCATGAAATGTAAAGGCAACAGTGCAGCACATACAAACTCTAAAGAACATTGACAGAAAGCAAAATCATAATATTTTTAAGCTGCTCACAAAAGTGATTTTATGGTTCTCCAGTTTTCCAGATACACAGAACTGGCAGGTATACGTTTGGGGAAAAGGTCTCTTTATTTTTCAAGTAAATGCAGTTAGTAATAAGAAAAGTGGTAGATCTTAGGGAATCCTTTATTATAATGGCCCAAATTCTTAAATCCAAGGTAGTCCCATATCTTAATCAGTTTACTACTTCAGATCAAAACACTCATTATTTTTGGTCATATAAGCAATTTGGAGTCTGTAAAAGAGCAAAAAAGAGAGCCATTCCAGCTTCGGTACCTGGTATGATTTCTAATGATACAATGGAAACTCACTTTCTGTACTTCATATAATTCACATTTTCATTCCCTGTCTTTCCAGTACTTGGATGGGAAACTCCAAGGAAAACTTAAGTGCTACTGCAAGTGACTTTACTGAAGGGACCAATTCCTGCTTATATAACACATGAATAGCCCACTGATCTCAGTGAGAGCTACTCACGTGAGTAAAGTGAGCAGAATATGGCATTCCATGAGTAACACTTTTACATCTGTGTCATTATTGAACCCCTTTTCCCCTGTGTGGTCAGGGGTCACTGAGCTGTATCATTTTTCAGTTGAGATGTAAAACCAAGGTTCCAAATTCTTGTGTTCATTAAAGATTCTAGAGTACTCTTACAAAAAGTCTTAGGCCAGGTCTACACTGGAAACCTTTGATGGTATAGTGAGATCTCTATGAAGTGCAATTTTTTTTTCTTTTTGAGATATTTCTATACTGGCAAAATCCCTAGGGTTGGTGCAATTATACCAGCATAAAAGTACTTTGGCAGTATAGCTTATTTTCCTCTGGGTTCTCATATAAACTACATCAACAAAAGCTCTTTTTCAGGATAAGCTGTGTCTACACTAGGAGGTTTTGCAGTATAGCTGTACCAATGTAGATATAGCAACAAACATTTTCTACTGTAGACCTGACCTAAACCTTATTATCCCCACAAAATTTCAAGTAGTTTTAGTTGCATTCTACCCACTAAAAATTACAGGGGAAAAAAACCTTTTTACTTGAATAAAATATTCTCCACTTCCATCCTGGACTGTTCCAAGCTGTTGATAAGTATTACTTACTAACCAGCTATTGGATTAAAACATGCAGGTGGTTGCATTTCAGTTGTAGATGGAATGGTCTCTTCTATAAGATATACATCAGCTAGTAAAATGCTTTGGCATGCTGCTTTATGAAAAGTTCTATAAATGTTAAATATGCAGTGGAGGGATGAAGCCAGGAAGGGACCATCAATGCTGGCACTAGCTTCCTAAAGTTTTTGAGCTCAGGTGAATGCAAGAATTAGATTGTGATTGGTCCTTTCTCAGGATCACAAGACATGGGAAAAGTTTATTGTGTCATTTCCTTGTCCCTTGTGCACCAATGCAGAGTGAATGTAATCCAGACCAATGTGGATTTGTATATGTTGTGCTCTTGTATATATTTTTATTTAATATCATTCCTAATTGGTCATCAAAAATCTACTAGAATTTTGATATCTTGGGCTATAATTTTCTTATGTGAACAATTAAGTCAAATTTCCTTTTAAAAATCCTACATACCCCAATCTGAGTTCATAAGTAACCCAAGAATGCATGATTTGTTAGATGTGTGTATCACTTTGTTAGCCTGCCTGTATTCTGAAGGGTACTGAAGCTCAAGTTGCAAGCATAAATGGTTGATAAAGTGTTTTACTGATTCATTTTATTAGACTTCTATTACTAAGGAGATACTGAAATGTGTCAGTATGTCCTAGATCCAGTTGCTGGGTTAAAGGTTGCAGTAAATATATATCACATAATTTTATGTCCACCAAGAAGTCCAAGGACTACATTTTCAAATCAGGCCATCTAAATTACAATTGTAAAATTTACACTGGCAAACTTGACAATTGAATGGACAAACAAATGGAGTTTGTACTTCATTTCCTGATCTGCTTGTGCAAATATTAGCTTTACAGGAACAATTTGGATGACCAATTTTGTAAATATGATCATATGGGCAATTTAGTGGGATAATTTTCTGTAAAACAGAAGCTCTAATAATTACAAATAAAAAGACAAATTAAAGTTTGTCTTAATATTTTTTCTGTTGGCCTCCACAGTATTTTAATTTACAGTGCATTTCTACGTTGGTATTCACCAAACCCTTTAAATTGCTGAGTGATTAATATCAGGCTGCTAGATTAAATGCTGGTTTTAAATTAGATTCCTATTTAAAAACTACAGTTACATATTTTCCACTCTACCTGAACACCTAATTGATCTGGGGAAAGTATAAAGGGAAGATAAGGTTGGAATCTTGTGCCAGTCACAGCTGATAAAAAAAATAATACATCTCCTTAGAAATAATAGCATGAAATAGACCCTTAGTGGGAGCAGAACAGAAGTATGAGCAGCAGTGAGGATAAAAAAGAAAGCTTTTCATACTTGTCACTGAATCAGCCTTCTGAATTCTGGAACCCATACAAAGAAGTCTCTAATAAGGCAGAGGGGAACATGATGAGATAAAGAACATGCCATGAGGTATACTTGTTGAAAAAGTGAATTGTCTTGCTTCAAGAAATACCAGTCTCGAGGTTTTGTCCTGGGACACAGAACTGCAGATCAGACTTTCACTTTGTGTGTGCTCTTTGAAAAGAACTAAGACTGTGCCAGAGAAGTACATGATCCTCAAGGATTTAGAGCAGACTTTTGACCAAATCCCAGGTGGCAAATTATACCAGTTCCTTTTGGAGGATGTAATTCAGAGGCAGCTTTTACATTGTAGTAAATGCTGGTATTTAAAGTGAGAAATGTGTGTCTGCAGGTCATTGGCAAAAAATCAGAAACATTTATTCTCAATTGTACTTACATTTTACTGTTGCTACTGTCCTCCTGTTGAAGAGAGATTTACAGGAACAGTTCAGCTGGAGAAGGGATTTAAATAAAGTGTCATGTTTCCTGTTCAATTCTTTTCTGATTTATTCCCATCTAAGTACACAAAGAACTACAACTTTTAGGGGTAACTTTATATTCAACAAAAGGTATTACTTCTACAGTAGGATGAGCCAAAATTTGTAATATTGTTGAGTTCATGTTCAGCCTAATGGGAAGAGAACGATTTCATTGGGTTGAGAAGCAAACTTGTCAATGTGAAATGTGTTTTCAATTCTTCAGTTTCTTTAACTATACAATATGATGTTTCAAATCCTTGAGGTTAACTTACAGAAAACAACATAAAGTGGTTTCTGTCATAAGGGATTTTAATACACAATTTTAAAATAAGGCCTATTGCAACTATATTAAACTCTAATACTCTCTTTTTCATTACCTAAGATAAGTGGAATTGAAGTGGAAAATTATCCCCAAACATACAGAATGATTACATTTATTGATACTCCTTTTTACTGGAATTTATCCCAATCTTTATTCTGAATTCTCATAGTCATTTTCTCTGAAATTCTCTTTATTCTATAATTAAATGTCTGATAGATTTTGAGGCTCTATTTCTCTTATTCCAGGGGATTGCCTCTGTTTATCATATGTTCAAACATTCTAATTTTTCTTTTATTTCCTGGGGCATCACACCTCTTTACTCTGTAATTTTAAAAGTTTGTGTAGAGGCTTCCCTATCCCCTGCGTCCTGTAGTGGCTTGGCTGAAGTAAAAGCACCTCACCAATACCCTTTTCTGTTCCTTACTGACATACTTACTTCCCAAATACCAGAGAACCATCAATTTTCCTTCTTTTTAAAGGAAAATTTACTAAGAAAAATGTTTTCTTGGTATTTAAATCACTTAAGCCCGGTCTACACTTACCTTTGGGATTCGGCGGCAGTCGAGGGGAGATACGCAAGTGATATAAATCACTTGCGTATCTCCCATCGACTTTGTGACATCTTGTCCATCCACACTGTGCTACGCCACTTACCGGGGTGGTTTTCCTGCGTCGCTTGCTGGATAGACTGGTCTACACAGACCGCTCAGTCAATCCAGAGCAATCGATCTGACGGTGATGAATTTGCTGCCATCAGTGTAAACCCAGCCTTAGCCTCCAGTAAAAGGCAAACATAGGTTTATCAGAATTTTTACTTCTCGCAACGGAGCATATACTGTGGTCTGGATAGTAAACTCATCATGTGTTAAACCCACTCATTCCACCACAATGGGGTGAGTGCCTTCATTTGAATATGCACTCACTTTGCTAACCTACTATAGCACTGTGGGCATGCCTACCCTTTTACCTGAAGTACTTACGTAGAAACCAATACCACAGTATGTGAACATCTCACTCTTTAATGTATTACCTCACACTACCTCCAACATAAGAAGCACTATTATCTGCATTTTACAGCCAGGAAAATGAGGCACGACTAAGTGACTTGATGTCACTCAAGAAGTCTGTGTGAAGTAAGAAATTGGATCCAGGTCTCCCAACCACACCAACACCTGGACTATCCTTCCTCCCAGAGCTTAACCTATGTTCACTAGGTAGAAAATATTAATAACAGCACACAAGATTAATAAAATGAAACATCTACAAACTTAATTTAAAATTTTGACATGCAAGGACAATCTGTGAAGACCAGAGGATGTTCTCCATTGTGAGAAATAAAAATTTTAGGTAAGGAATAGAGAAGTTACCAGAAACTGTACTTCTTTAGAAGTATAATTTCTGCATTTTCACACATGTAGGATCAAGGTGCGTGCACCATGAGCTTCTGGAATCTATCTATTCCCACTTACCACTCCCTCCTTCAGCGTGTCAAGGGTATATTCAATTTCTTGTGACTATTGATGGTCCCGTGAGCTTTGGACTCATGCAGAGAGTTCACTGCTTCTTTGGCATTTTCTGTTTGTTTGTGTTTCCTCTGCCACTTTGGGGCCTATTTTTCTCCTGTGTCTTAGATACTTATATCTTTAGTGTAGTATCTGAATTGTATGTTTAGTTACATTCTCAGTCCACTTTACTAAAATTTAAAAAAATGAGCACAAGAGAGAGGAAACACTGTTCATATACTATGAGCATCATCTACACCCGTAGAGTGGGAAGTCTGCCTCAAATCCCCCTTCCCTTTTGATGGGGAGGCTTTTGGGGCCCAGATGAATAAGTCTGGTACAGACAAATTCCAGTATTCACCTGATCTTACAAGTGGAAATGTGCAATGGTCATTTTAAGAAGAAATAACTTCTTTTTTTGTATATATTTAACCACTGTGCTGGACATTATTCAATGGAAGGCGCAAGCAGTAACAGCTAATTCATAACAAGGGAAGAAACTTCAAGGCACCATAAATCCCTCTAATAGAAACAAAATGGAAAATATACATTATTTGTGTAGTTTTCTCATTTTAATATTATTTGCTTGCTTAGCTTAAATCAAGAGCAGCCTCTAAGGACCAAAGGCTGCATAAGTCAAGGAGTGAATGTAAGTGTTGAAGTATGTGAAGGAATGTAAATTTCAAGTTGACACATTGCAAATGTCACTGTACACTAAATGGTTCTGAGAAATTCTTTACTGAATGTACTGTGATGTCCTAGTAGGGGTCTCACGGAATCCTTTACATATTGGTATAGGTTTGGTATGATCCATTGAGATACTGAGGCACTCAAGCATTTTTGAAACCTCCATGAAGGAAGCATAAGGGTATCGGATTTTCCACACTCTGCTGTGGTACAGATAGTCTTAAAATCCCAATAAAGTGTGAATATATATGTTTAATGATGTTTGGTTTTAGACAAAAATAGTCCTAGTGGATCTCTGTTATTTTTTGGCTGCTTACGCAATAAGGCCCCAATAATGCAGTTAGGGCCTGATCCCCAAAGCCTGTTGAAGTGAACAGGAAAACTGATTCTGATGTCAGAGGATTTTGGGTCTGGTCTTTGGAACCTTAGTTCTTCCCACTTTACTCGCCTTCTTTAACAAATTAGGTTCATGGAGAAGACTCACTTCTGCCATCTACCCTTCATTATGAATTTCATAAAGGTCAGCAATCAGCCTTTAGACCCCTGTCAGGCACAGAACTTCATTTTGTAATCACAAATGGATTAGGATTAGCCCGAAGAGTAGAAGAATCCCCTATACCTTGGCCCAAGACATGTAGAACATAAAATACCATTCAACCTCCATTGGTCTCCATCCAGAATTTATGAGACTGAGGTATAGGTCACTGCTACTTCCTGGCACTCTCAGGCCTGAAAGGAACATTGCTACATATGCTGTGGGAAAAGACGTGTTTCCAGGTTTCCTTTACTCTTCAGGTTATCATCACATCACACTACAGCTGTTCATGTTGGGGCAATTTCAAGGCATGTGGATGTAACTGGCTACCACAAATATTAGCTTCTCTGTGCCACTGTGTCTCAAAAATAGTATTGTAGAGAAGGAAAGCATCAACATTCCTATGCAAAGATGGATTTATGAATTTTGTGAAAATCTACAGGGTGCAAAACTCCCATTTAAATTCAAAGGGCCAGTGAGTCTGTTTTTATTCCATGGCAAATGTTATGTACTATAAGTCTTTGTGTCACACTTCCACTTTACATGCTCTTCATTCAGCAGACATCCTTTGGGCCACTCCTTGCTCTTTCATTTCTTCTCTTCTTTTCTCTTGTTTTCTTTCTGTCAGTTTTCCCTTCCTTCCAGAGATCTGCATCCCCTCTTGGGTACTTACCTAAAATCCAAAAAAAGCTTTGAACAGAAAAAAAAATATTTCGATGCTCTGTGTTCATGATCTGTAAATGGGATTTGATTTTATATATAGAATCCAGAATTTTGTAATTTATAAATTCCATATGCAGACATCCATCTCTATGTAGTTGTAGCACATGAACACCCTACTGTGTGTGTGTATGATATACTGCCCTTTCTTTCTTTCCCTTCTTTGCCCCTTCTTCCCAATTTCTTCTCTTTGCCCATTAAGGGCTTCCGAAGAGAAGCTGCTGTTACCAGCTGTGTTCTGTTTAATGGCAATGCAGCTCCTGCTTCCATTTTTTGTTCTTTGAAGCTGTGCTAACATCAAACAGCTGAACAGAAGGGAACTGGCAGCAGCAGGTTCTCTTGAGAACTCACTCTGATCAATTAGAGAAGAGGTAAAGCAAGGGACAGGAAGGAAAGAGGCAAAAGCAAGGGAGAATCGGGACAGAAAAATGGAAGGAGCAAGGTAGTGGGGAGGAAGAAGGCAGACAATTAGATTTTAAAGTTCAAACCTAATATAAGCACACTGTTGTGGGTTCCCTGGCTGCACTAATTGTAGAGATGTGAAAAGGATTTTAACTGACATATTATAGAGGCATCAGTAGTGAACACATAGTTAAGGAGACATTGCGTTTTGCACTTAAACAGGACCAAAATTCCCCTTCTTATAGAATAGATGTTATTTTAAGAATATCTTTAAAAATGAGCTTGTTAGTTCATGTGTATTTTTATGAAAAGATAATTACAGATGGTCAGAACTCTGGCCACTCTGCTCACAGCAAAGCAATTTTACAAACATGCCTGATTTTACCAGATTGATACCATAGCTTTGCTTCTACACTCGATAATTAGCAAAACATTTAAGTACCCTGGGAAATCTCAGATGAGATGTGTTTAATATACACATGGATTGGAATCAGAATGCCTAAGAAAATTGGAAGGGAAAACATTAAAGGCTAAACCTTGCACATATCATCACCGAGTGTTTCAGTCTGTTGTGTTGAATCAGTGGTTAGGACAGGTACACTGTCACTCACACGTATCCTTCTCAAACAAGAACTTCAGCAGCAACAAAAAAACTGGACAGGAGTGGCTGGATGTTTTAATGCTTTAACATTGCAGCTGTTTATGTGACAATTAACAGCCAGACATATAAGAAAATTAGTTTAACGTGTCACTTTTATAGACCAAAAAAACATTTTCAGCAAAACTTTTGTTCCTTAGTGGCTAATACTATTGACTGGTAGGCAGATTATGAGGACAGTTATGAATTATGTCACTTTACTCAATAGCACCAAATTGATGTTGAAAGCATTTTTGTATATAAAGGCTTTATTAACAAGGGTTTTGTTGATCAGTTAGTTGGGACCAATAAATCCTAAGAACTAATTGATTGATTGTTGTTTATAGAGTCTGCCAAAAGAATAGATTGGCCATTATAAATAAGGGGAGAAAGATAGGATATGTATATAATTAATAGAAAATTAATATGTAACTTAGAGGAACAAGAAGTTTATTCAGGAAAGATAGTTTGCACATCACTTCTAACAGATTAGCAGCCATCTGTTGTTTTAATGCCAGGACAGAAGTACTTGCGTGCAGCTACATAATAATGAGATCTTTTCTCTGATATTTTAAAATATATATATTAAAAGGAGTACAACTGATGCCAACTAATGGGCTAAGAACATTATAGTAATTTTCATAGAGACCATGAATAGAAACGGATGCTAATATTGCTGGTGATTCGTGCACAATTTCACATTTAAATATACCCTGTGAATAACTTGGAGCACTAAGTGTAAAAAAATCAGGGAGTTTTTGTTGTGGTAATAATAATTAATCATCATTTGTTTTAAGAAGCATTAAGAATGAAATAAGCATTTTGAAAACTTTTATTTCCACTCCTATTGATTTCATAGTGTGTGCATAATGAGTAAATTGTGTCAACATGTCAAAACAAATTGGAATGTTTTAACCATAATGTAGCAGAAAAATACCATTACAAATGATCCTTTTAAAAAAAAAAACAAATTACATCTTTTCTGACCCCCATTAAAACAGATATTTCTGAGGTCTTGGTTGTCATTAGTCTAAGGCTCTTTATGATATTTTAACGTGCCAAGACATTATATTTAAAGTTGGTCAAATCATTGGTTCACTGAGTATTTTATTTACCAAATGACACAATATGTTCTAACAAATTGACAAATATTTCCTTGACTTTTTCTCCTTGCTCTGTAGGTTGAGTGAACAATGAAAAGAAAATGTGTCTACTTTATTCTAAACATATGCCATATGCTGTTGAAAAGATTATTCCATA
The DNA here is from genome assembly GCA_007922155.1 of Mesoclemmys tuberculata. Lineage (NCBI taxonomy): Eukaryota > Metazoa > Chordata > Testudines > Chelidae > Mesoclemmys > Mesoclemmys tuberculata. Next base: position 83,947,202 of record ML675604.1, read on the forward strand.
AATATTATTCTGTCATTCTTCATTACAAGTTCAATGTTAACTTTAGTTTTACATGTGTGATAAAGTCAGGCTGGAAGGCTTTAAAAGGGTGTGACTATTTGAGGACCAGGAGAGGGGTGGGTGGGTGCAAGCCTACCCACCACTCAAGGCCCCTTCCTCACTTAAGGGGGGAGCCAAGGGATCTGGGGCTCAACTGATTCCGGGGGACAACAAATGAAAAAACAGGAAAGAGTGAGGGGGTCACAGGTTTAAACAAAGGGAACCAAGGGGGAACACCGAACAGAGGGCCCTGGACAGTGCCCACAGTTCCCGGAAGGTGTCCAGGGAGCCAGCGGACTCTGCCCAGAGGAGCTCCGCCCAGATGCGTGAACGAATGGAGGAATGAAAATAGGCCCCACAGTCGCAGAGCTCCCCCATGGCCAACCTCCTCTCCCTGGTGTTGTAGATGGCCACTTTGGCCAGGGCTAGGAGGAGGTTGACGAGGAGGTCCCGTGACCTCATGGGGCATCGGATGGGGTGTGCATGGATGAACAGATGGGGGGGGAAATGCAGTCAGAACCTTAACAGGAGGTTCTGGAAGAGCTGGAAAAGGGGCTGCAGCCTGGCGCACTCCAAATAGGCATGCACCAGGGTCTCCCTCGCAACGCAAAAAAGGCAGGTGTCGGGGTGAGGGGTGAACTGCGCCAGGTACACGCCCGTGCTCACGGCTCCATGAAGAAGCCTCCAACTGATGTCCCCGACAGGCTGCGGGGTTAGGGTGGAATAGAGGCTGGCCCACCGGGGGTCCTCGCACTCCACAGGTGCCATTAGGTTCCACCATTTGGTGTCTGGGCGGGACGCGAGGGCAAGGAAATGAAGGGTGTGGAGCACGAGTGTGTACAGGTGATTCCTGGGCGCAGTTCAAAAAAGAGCTGGCTGCAGATCAGGCAGCTGGCTCGGGGCATGAGGAGGGAGATGCTGGGGGGGCTCGTGGGGCCGGGGCCCAATAGTGAGCACTGGAGGGCTGGGGCTAAAGGGAGGGCTGGGGGCACCCTCTCGCAAGACCCGCTCGAGGTAAGCCTGAATGGCGGAGGGCAAGGCTGCCCTCACCTCCTGGAGTATGCGTCGGGGGGGTCTGACGGGTGGAGAGCCCCATGCGCTAGGCCAGTGCTTGGGGGTCCACCCAGTCCCCCCGGGCGTAGTCCAGAAGGTCTCCGATCCTGGTGACTCCTGCCCGGATCAACCTCCGTTGCACCGAGAGGGTCTCCGCCACCTGCACACGCAACTGGGGGTTGTGCAGCAGGGGCTACACAACGAGATCCTCCCCCTCAGTGACTGCAAGGGGTCTGGAGGCCGAGACCAGCCTCCAGGTCCGGAGGAGGTCCTGGTAGAAGACTGGCAGCTCAGAGAGGTCTCACGGAAGACCTCTCGGATGGAGAAAAAAGAGCTTCCGGTCGTATCAGAGCCCCCAGAGGTGGTGGAGGAAGGCGTGCCCCAAGTGGCTCGACACCGGACTACCTGCAACATAAAGGAGACTCTGCAGGGCCTGGAGGCAGAAGGTGTGGACCTGGCTGTGGATACAGCACGGGCCCTGCCCCCCTTCCTCCAGGGGGAGATTCAGGATCCCTGCAGAGACCCAGTGCAGTCATGGCCAAAAGAACTCCAGGGCTATCTTCTGGAGGTAGGCCAGGAAGCTTGGGGTCGAGACCAAGGTGCTGAGCCAGTGCCAGAGCATGGACAGGACTAGCTGGTTGAGCACCAGTGCCCTCCCTCGAAGGGAGAGGCACCGGAGCAATTCTGTCCACTTCCGCAGCCGCCCAGACACCTGGTCTGGCAAATCTTGCCAGTTCTCTACCAGGGAGGGTGGTGGCGGAAAGGTAGACGCCCAGATAGAGCAGCGGACCCGCGCTCCACCGGATGGCTTGAAGAGCAGGTGGGAGGGGGCCCGTCCGCCACCCCGCCTCTACCATCAGGCCAGAGCTCTTGGTCCAGTTGACCCGGGCGGAGGAGGCTGCTGAGTAGATGGCCAGGCAGGCCTCCAGCCGCACCAGGTCACCTGGGTCCTGGACCGCGAGGAGCACATCATCGGCGTACGCTGACAGGACCAGCCTCAGCTCCGGCTCATGGAGCACCAGCCCTGTTAGCCTCCGGTGGAGGAGACAGAGGAAGGGCTCGATGGCCAGGACGTACAGCTGGCCTGACAGTGGGCAGCCTTGGTGCACCCCTCACCCAAAGCTGACCGGTTCGGTCAGGGTCCAGTTGAACTTGACCAGGCACTCCGCGGAAGCGTACAGCGCTCGGAGAAAACCCACAAAACAGGGTCCGAAGCCAATCACTCGCAGGGTACCCAGGAGATACCCGTGGTCCATCCTATCGAATGCCTTCTCCTGGTCCAAGGACAGGAGGGCGAATGACAGGCCATCTCTGCACCCAAGCTCCAGGAGATCCTGTGCCAAATAGAGATTGTCGAAGATGGTACAGCCCGGGATGGTATAGGTCTGGTCGGGGTGGACCACGTCCTGCAGCACGGACCTTAGTCACAGCGAGAGGGCCTTGGCTATAATTTTGTAGTCCGTGCTGAGGAGCGAGATGGGATACCAGTTCCGAAGGTCGCGGAGGTCCCCCTTCTTGGGCAACAAGGCGAGCACGGCCTGCCTGCATGAAAGGGGGAGCTCTCCGCTGGCCTCGGACTCGGCCCAGATAGTGGTGAGGTCTGGGCCAAGGACGTCCCAGAACACACGGTAAAACTCCACAGTCAGCCCGTCCATGCCCGTGGATTTATTGGTGGGCATGAGGCGGAGGGCTCCCGAGAGTTAAGACAGAGTGAGAGGTAGCTCCAGCCGGTCCCGGTCGCCCACGCCGACCACGGGAAGTTAATCCCAGAGCACCTGGCAGGCGGCGGCTTCGGGCGGATCCGGCGAAAAGAGGCTAGCATAGAAGGCCCTGGCCCTTCCACGCATCTCTGCCGGTTCTGTGAGGGGGGTGCCATCCTCCACCAGGAGGCAGATGATGTTCTTCTGGGCCCCCCTCCTTTTTTCCAAGGCATAGAAGGAGCGGGAGCCACGGTCCATCTCCTTCGGGATGCGGGATCAAACGAAGGCTCCCGCAGCCCGAAGGACTTGGAGGGCTTGGAGCTCCTCCCGCTTCTCCTGCACGCCCCGCAGAGGGATGGATCCTCGGGGCTGGCAGTGAGGTGCCTCTCCAGCGCTAGAACCTCCCACTCCAGCTGCTCCATCCCTGCGTCCTGCTGCCGGCTGGTCCTCCGAGTGTAGTCGCGGCAGAAGAGCCGTGCGCGTACCTTCCCTACATCCCACCAGCGCCGTGCTGAGGGAAAGACATGCCTCTGCTCCTGCCAGACCAGCCAGAACTCCCGGAAGGATGCCACAAAGCCCACGTCCTCCAACAGGCTGTTGTTGAAGTGCCAGTAGGCTGGCCCCAGCCTCTCTGCAGTGAGAGAGGCCGTCACGGTCACCAGGTGGTGATCCAAGAATGGGGCTAGCTGTACGTTGGAGGAGTGGGCCCGTGAAAGGTGGGGGTGAGAAAGGTAGATGCAGTCCAGTTAGGAGTGGCTCGATCAGTTTTCTCCTCCCCGGACGAAGGTGAGGTGACGGCATCGTCCTCGTGGTGGTCGTGCCAGAGGTTCACCAAGGAGTGGTGGTTTATGATCTCTCGGAGGACGTCTGTGGTGGCTTGGCAGTGTTTGGTTCCTGTGCAGTCTCGTTCCTCGAGGGTGGTATTAAAGTCCCCGCCCAGGATCAGGCATTCACGAGGGTCCAAGGTGACGAGGAAGGCGGACGCCTGCTGGAAGAGTCGCACCCGATCCGGGCCCGCAATCAGGGCGTAGACGTTGACGAGATTCAGTGCCAGCCCCTCCACGCAGACCCGAAGGTGCAGCAGATGGCCCAGCATGACCTCAGTAACCCCCAGTACCTCGGGCCGCAGATCTGGGGAGAACAGGGTGGCCACCCTGCCTGCGCGGGTGGAGAGGTGGTTGAAGTGCACCCCATTTCTCCACTCCAGCCGTCAGCTGGCCTCAGTGGTTGGGTCCATATGGGTCTCCTGCAGGAACACTACAGAGTACCTCCGCTCCTGAAGGAAGGAGAGCACCTGGCTTCTGCGGAGACCTGTCCTGCAGCCCCTGGTGTTTAGGGTGGTAAAGGTAACAGGCATTATGAAGGGGGCTGGAGGAGATCCTCACAGGCAGGAGTGCTGGCAATCCTCGTTGGGCTACGCAACAATCCGTGGCTGAATCCATAGGCCATCAAAGTGTTACAGAAGATGCGGGTCCACTGATATGCTGCGGCGCCCTGCCGCCCGGTCCCTTTTCCCTCCTTCAATGCGGCACTCGCGGCCCAGATGATCTGGTCGAAGTCCTCCCAGTGTTGCAGAGCGAGCTGTACCCGGTTCCAGGCACCGCGCGTATCCCGGAGGAAAGCACGCAGCTCGTCTCGCGGCACTGTGGAGGGTCCATCCTCTGGCTCGGCCCCCTCAGAAGCCCCGCAGCATGTTGGGACTGGGGCTAGAGGCAGTGGTGGAGGGAAAACGGTGGCCCCATGGGGGCTGGGAGCGGTGAATGCGAAGGCCGCCTCTTGGGAGCTCCCAAGGGGGAAAGAGAACTCCAGGTGCGGCAGGGGTGCAGGTGGCAGGGAGAGGAAGGACAGAGTCGGGGTTGGAAGTGGGAGACACAGGTGGGGTGGAAACAGGGAGGGGGTGGAAATTGGGACAAGGGAAGGATTGGGACAAGAAGCGGTGGCAGGTTCTGTGGCCCCGGCAGCCAGGCCGGCAAAGTGCAGGTCTCCTGATCAGGGCTGGGGTCTGAGGGGGCAGGGAGGGGGAGAGGGTCCTCTATGGGGGCGAGATCAGGTGGTATGGTGCTGGCAGTTTTGAGCCCTTGAGAGGAGACATCTGGGCTGGCACCCTCGAGGGTGAGGGGGGGAGGCCAGCCTACGGCAGGGGAGGGGCCACCGGGCGGTCCTGACTCAGGCTCCGCGGTCCCAGCCAGTGCTGCAAGGGGCGCGGCGGCTGTGACGGGATCTCTGCCGTCAGCTGGTTGGGCGGAGGGGTCGAGAGGGGCCCTGGGAGGGAGGGCAGGTACAGCAGCCTGGTAGGGAAGGATCGGGGATGGCTTGGCGCTGTCATGTGCTAGACCGTCCATATGGGTGGAGATGTCCTTCCCCTGGCTGGCTGGGGTTAGACCCAGGGTGTTGATCTCCGCCATAAGGGACGAGAAATCCCCTCCCACCACCACGAAGTCTTCCCCAATGGTAGCCGAGGGAACAGCGGCCCCAGCACCGGTGGGGGGGCCGGCTGACATGGGGTGGGAGGGTCTTCGGCCTGGGGCTCCTCCAGGAGGAACTCCAGGAGGGAGATGGTGCAGTCCACATCCACCACCATGGCTTCCTCGGCCGGTGCCGCCGGCTGGGTTTTGGCAGGGGGCTCGGTGAAAGGTTCAGCTTGAGCTGCCCCTCTCCTGGCCTTGCAGGGGCTCTCACCCCCCTAGGCATGGGAGGGGAGGGGGTGCTGGGCACAGGCCTTGCGTTTACCGCGCCTGCCCTGCACCAGCACCCAGCCAAATAGTATGAGCACCCAGCTCACGCGAAGAGGGCTGGGTTGCATTTGAAGGATTTTTGGATGTTTTAAGGAAGTAAAGTTTTGGGAATGTGGCTTATGTGTGAGGGGTTGATGTATGTAGATTTAATAAGGAATGTTTTAAGGAAGTAAAGTTGGAATGTGGTATGTGTATGTGGGTTGGTGCATGTAGGATATGATAAGGATTGAAGTTTTTTAATTGTAAGATGAGTTGCTTTAGTTTTTAATGTGTTGTTATTAATTTTATTTAGTTTAATGTGGCTTAATTATGTAATGTTTATTACATGCTTCTGTTAAATAAAATAGTACCAGCACCCAGCCCTCCCAGGTGGAGGGCTTAGCAGCGGGGGCAGAGCCAGGGGGCAATGGCACAGCGATTGAGGCTCAGGAAGGCAGGAGTGGGGTCACAGGGGGAAGAGAAGCCTCCCCCCGGGGTGAGCCCCTTCCAGTGCCCGACATTGGTGGCCCTAGCCCCCTCTCCTCCTCAGGCCCCGCCGGACTGCTCCAGGTATTGGCGGGGCCTGCTCGCTCGCCCGGGCAATCCGGGGGAGGGCCCCCGGGCCCGGGGGCAGGTGATAGCCGCTGGAGAGGGAGGGGGGGTGGCCACAGGGACCGGGCGGCTGGGGGGATGGCCGCCCCAGCCTGACTGGCACCCCCCTGGGTCCCGGGGGACCCGGGCCTCCTGTCTTGCCAGGCCAGGGGACAGTCCCTCTGGACATGCCCCGTCGCTCGGCAAAGGAAGCACCGGGCCTCTCCCATCGAGTAGTGGACCTGGTACTGTGCCCCGTGATGGGGCACCAGAAAGGACCCCTTAAGCGCCTCCCCACCACGAGCTGCTGGCGGCAGTTGGAGCTGCACCTGCCGGCGGAAGGAGAGGATGTGGCGGAGGGCGGGGTCCTTGCAGCCGAGGGGGAGCGGGCTGATGGTGGAAATGGGCTTCCCCAGGGTAGCGAGGAAAGGCAAGAGGGCAGCTTTGGGGAGGAAGGGCGGGACAGAAGTGAAGACCACCCGTAAGCCCAGGTGGGCTAATTCTGAATGAAGAATTTCTGTCTTTGAGGTATAAGGCGACTTGTATTCAAGAAGGGTGAGGAAAGGGGAGACCATTTTTTCCTGTGGTAAGAGGGAAAGATATATCATGTTTCCCAGTGGTAATAATGTGTTGTCACAAATTAAACAAGGGGCTACCTCAGCAGATTCCTATCTCACTCAGCAATATATATTACATTCTTTGGACAAAATGCTCTTTCTTCCCCCCCACCTCCCGGAAGCTAATGATTACATACTCTTTGCACTCTTCCCTTAAAATGCATCATATGCATCATTAACACTCTCCTGCCATTCCAAAATCCATTAATGAAGTATTTTCACCCCCTATTCAAATCCACCTCTAACTGTCTTGTCTGATCATACTTCTCACTCCTTGTATTTCCCAAATAGGCTCATGGTGGGGATCCTACAGAGTATACACTTTTTTTTGGAGACTGTCAGCAAAATGGTCACACCCCTCCCTACCTTTTGGGATACTTCACTGACTTGAATGAATCATTTTACATAAAAGCTATGTGTAGGAGAAGTAGTGGGATCTTTAGATGTCTACTTCTCTTTCAGAAGTGGAATCCAGGCTGCTTACTCCTTTCAGCTCCAGTGAGTGATTAACATTTCTTTACAAGCAAAAGGTTTAGCTATTTAGAACAACTTTCTTGGGACTGATAAGTTGCATTTGCATTTATCTTCCTGGTAGGCTTCATCCTGACAGGTAAGTCTGGTGAGAAGATGCCCCTGGGCCTGTGAGAATCCCTAGGTGGTGTGGCGCTGCACAGTTCCTATGCCACTCCTGGTGCAGAAGCATTGCTGGGTGAAATGGACCATAGGTTGGGTATCCTTCTGCCATGAGCTGTGGCTATTCTAAACTATGCTGGAAGGTCAGCACCAGGGCTTCACATGAAGTTTATTACTCCCATCTGTAACCCGTCCGTGCCCAGGGTAGCCCACTGATAATGCCA
>ML675604.1:83964772-83985946 GCA_007922155.1 Mesoclemmys tuberculata
GGAGAAGAGTGAAGTCTTCTTTAGACATATTTCTTAAACAGCCTTAAAATTATTTCTTTTTTCAGAATCAGATGCTGGACAAGCACTAAGACATGAAACAGTTGTGTGTGTTTAACTTTTGATAACGATAATCCTATCCCAAGAGTATTATTGGAAATAACACATGGGCCACGACTAAGTGTCTCAAATTCCACAATGGAGCAATTCTTAATATAACTCTTTCCTTGAGTTACATTTAATGTCAGTAAACCAATCATAGATTGGAAATAAAAAAAACCTGTCTTTGTGTGTGTGTTGGAAGATTGTTTGTTTAGTATGTTCGGTATTTAGTATGTTCGGTATCAGCTAACCTGTGGTTCATGCAGATTAATTTACTCCATGGGAAAATTTATGAACCAGTCTGAATGCACTGAGAACCTAGCAGTTTTATAAGTAAAAATGAGACCAATCTGAAAACTATGATAATTAATTTAAACATAATGTTCAGGGGCTAAAAATGCTCATCATATCTGATAAACATTTAGAATAAATCAGATGTTTTTCACCATGTTTCTAGCACCAAATGAACAACTGATTTACTGATTATGCTAAATCTGAGTAATTCAATGTTATCACAATAGCATTGTTTTATAAAGCAGTAAACTATGTTATAATTGATTTTAATTGCACATATAGTGCAATCGTACTGTATAAAAGCGGCTAATTCCTACTAGTATATGTTTTTGGGGGGAAGTGATATTGACAATATCAAGAACATTTATAACGCAATCAAATGATAATGTTAGAATCTGTATTAAGTACTGTACCCAATCAACAGGTTGACACATTCTTTTCCAGCTATGGGAGCTCGTATGTGATTGTGGGAGAAAAAAAGAAAATAATAATGTGAATGTCATAGTTCAGTCATGTTGGCAATACTGAAATAATGATTGGGTAATTAATGCTGAATTACAGTAGAAATCTTTTAGAAGTGTTTATGCCATCTGCATTAATGTATTGATGGTGATGAATATTATAATAAAAATAAAAGATAATTCCACCATTATTTTACTTTATCACACAGTTAATAAAATAGTGTGAGTAACTGTTACTTTTCTGGACCTTAACTCTGTTATGAGGCTGTGTGGTGATGCAAATTATCTTTCTTTCTTTCTTTCTTTCTTTCTTTCTTTCTTTCTTTCTTTCTTTCTTTCTTTCTTTCTATGATTTGGAGGTTCAGCCAGGGTCATAACTACAGTTGGCAGATGATGCATGATGGAGATAACAACTACCCCACCAAAACCGACCCAGCATAGTTTGTTTTTGTTTTATTAAGTCCTAACATCAGAAGAAAAAAGTTGTGTATCCAGTGATCTTTAGATTCTCTTCACAAATTTTCCTAGAATCATAGAAATGTATGGCTGGAAGAGACCTCAAGAAGACATCTTGCACAGAAGCAAGGCCAAGTATACCTGACTATACCTGAGAGAAGTTTGTCTAACCTCTTATAATTTCTAGTGACAAGGATTCCACAAGTCCCCCTTGAAAGCCTTTTCCAGTGCTTAACTACCCTTATGGTTAGAAAGGTTTTTTTCCCCTAATATCTAACTTAAATTTCCTTTTGCTGACTATTAAGTGGTTTACTTCTTGTCCTTTGGTGGACATGGAGAGAAATTGATTACCATCCTCTATAACAGCCCTTAATGTATATGAACATGGTTATCAGATGTCCTCTCAGTCTTCTTTATTCAAGACTAAACAAGCCCAATTTTTTAACCTTTCCTCATAGGTCCTGATTTTTAAATCTTTTATCATTTTGGTTGCTCTCCACTGGACTCTTTATAAATTGTCCTCATCTTTCTTAAAGTGTGGAGCCCAAAATTGGAAAGAGAGCTCTAGCTAAGGCCTCACTAATGCTGAGTAGAGTGGGACAATTAGCTCTCTTGTCTTCTATATGACAGTCCTGTTAATACCTCCTAAAATGCTATTAGCCTTTTTTTTGCCACTGCATCACATTCAATTTGTGATTCGCTTGTTACTCCCAGATCCTTTTCAGCAACAGTACCACCTGGCCAGTTAGTTACCAATTTGTAGTTGTGCATTTGATTTTTTGTTCCTAAGTGTAGTACTTTGCACTTGTCTGTATTGAATTTGATCTTATTGATTTCAGACCAATTCTCCAATTTGTCAAGGTCATTTGGAATTCTAATCCTGAACTTCAAAGTATTTTTAACCTTATCCACAAATTTTATAAGCATACTCTCCACTCCTTTGTGCTATTCATCTGTACTCCTCCTAAGCAATTTGTCCATGTTTCCAGTTTTTTACAATTTGCTTTTAATTTTCAGATCATTAAAGAGCTTCTGATGGATCCATATTCTTCCTATCTTTCCTTCACATTAGGATAGTTTGCTGTTGCACTTTAATATGCCTTCCTTTCTTTAGAATAAAAAAACCTATCATTTCATGATTACTTTCACCTAAGTTGCCTTCGGCCTTCAAATTTGTAACCAATTCCTCTCTGTTAGTCGGAGTAGACTCTAAAATTGCTGTCCCTCTGGTTAGTTCCATCATCTTCTGAAACAAGAAGTCATGTACAGAATGCAAGATGTCATCCCCAATGCAAAAGTTTATTGGACATACTGTGTTTTGCCATATTACTTTTCCAATAGATGTCTGGGTAGTTAAAGTCCTCTATTACTACTAGGCCTTCATTTTAGATATTTCTGTTAATTGTTCCAAAAATGTCTCATTCACCTTCTCTTCCTGATTTTGTAATCTATAGTAGATACCTGCCATGAAGTCACCTCTATTTTTCCCCATTAATGTTTACTCAGGGACTTTCAACTGGTTTTCTTCTCATCTCTTCTGGATTGCAGAACAACTTTATATATTCTTGATGTATAATGCAACACCACCTCCCTTTTTCTGTTGCCTGTCCTTCCTGAAAAAGCTGTATCCTTCTATACCAATATGCCAGTCATGAGATTTGTTGCACTAAGTGATGCCAATTAAGTCATAATTTAGCTTATGTATTAATACTCCAGGTTCTTCGTGTTAATTCCACATACTCCTTGTATTCGTTTATAGACATCTAAGATGTTGAGCAGATTCTCCCACTGTTTTCCTGTTTTGTTGCTCCTATAACTCTACTGTAATTTCCATTTACCAAGACACTGAGTGCAGCTCACAGCCCTCATTCTTACCCATCCATTGCAGATGTTTACTGAACAATACCTAATGGTGGATTGGGATACTCTGTGATCTGGCATCTCCAGTGTCAGTCAGGTTCTGCGTCAACCCTGTGCACTCCAGATCCTGATCCCCAGTAGAGACAGCATCAGGGTAATTTCACAGTAGGTTCTGGATTGCTTGCAATTGCCCAGACACCATACTCCTCCTCAGTCCCAACTCCTCCATGAGATCTGAAGCAATTCAGTCCTTCTGGTTTTTTCTTATGAGGAGCTATCAAAATCTCTCTCCCAGCTGCCTGGGTCACAAATTCGTCACTGGTCAGTTAATCCCTCATTCAGTCTTCATTGTCTGGGAATCCCTTGTTGGCTAGGTGGTAGAAAGCAGCACCAAAATCATGGGCAGAGTCTCCTTTTTCTTGTCTCCACTTGGTGAAGACTGTTCTGTTCCACTCAGGGTTTGTGGTTCAGTCCAGATACAATTGTAGGACATCTTTAACAGAGGCATATTCCCCCTGCGTATTACATGTCAGTTCTTCAAACATCTCCTGGGCTTAGTCTTGGAGCAGAAAGGAATAAAATCCAGCTTGGCGGCCAGTCATTTATTTGTGAAGCTGGTTCAAAATGGTTGATCTGGCTCGCCATCTTCAATATAAGCTCTGGGCATGAAGATGGACCACTGCATCTCACTGCCTGTGCTGCCCTGTCTATTGCTACTCTCAGGGCTAAAGGGTACACTTTAGTCATCAGGTTGTTCATTTCTGCCGAAATAATCTTCAGAGCCATGGCACCCACCCCTATACATCACCATCCAAATTTGCCAGTTGGAATCCCACAGCTACCACCAGTGTAATTATTATAGCTGGTCAGTGCTTGACAGCCCCAAACCACTATGTTACTAATTATGTACCAGGTGTACTGTGACTTTGAAGCAAGTCCTCGTAAGTCCCTGTAACTACTCAGACACTTGGAGAAATAAAAAGAGTATTCTGTTAGGGTTGGCAAGAAAGGGAAATGTTGCAAACACCATAGGCATGGAGGCTTAAATAGCTTTAACTCAAAGTGAAACAACAGCAGTTCTTATTTGGACCAAGGGGGATAGCCCATTTGAGAGTTAGGGTCCTTCAGGCCTAGTGCTGGGGTACCCTGTCCTGTCCAATCCTCTATTAACAGAAAACAGGGGCTTGCAGTTTCCAGGCCAGGCTCAATTAGTTGTGTGTCTCATTTTGGCCCCTCTGCACTGGCTCCCTGTCCAGTCTGTGCTGCTTCCCCACAAGTTCTGCACAGTCCTGAATGTGGCTGCAGTGTTTGATATTGATCCACACATGATTCCCTGGCTTCTCCTGCAAGCTGCTCTGTACACAGTTCCCTGGGCAGTTCTCACTGGATCCGTCTCCCTTGCTGCTCTGGTTTGCCATGCTGCAGCCACTTTCTAAGTGCCAGGTCCTTTCCTAGGTCAAAGTCTTTCGGTGGCAGGGAGTTTCTGTCCTCTCCCCTTCTTGGACAGTGGATGTATCTGTGTTATATCGGAAGGTCATATATCCGTGGGAGACAGGTTGATGGGAGGGGCTCCCTACTTAGCAAATTCATCAAGTAGTTCCCTGAATGCCACGCATGACATTTAACATGCCCTAAAGTAATAGAACCAGATTCTCTGGTCCAGGTAAGCTGTGCTCAGTGTGGCTACCAACGGGGGAGGGTGAAGGTGACTGAAGCTACTGTCTTGTTGTTCTCGTCTGAGAGCGAACTGACCTCTAGTGTATGTTGCAGGACACGGTATGCACTGCACCCTGTGCCAGTTCTGCACTAACTAAAGCTGCTGAAATTGATGGCCAAGGGAGTATTCCAGCAGACCTGGATCAATGAAGCATAGGGATGCCCCAGCAACTTCCTTTTCTTTTATATTCTGATCTCTCTGTGCTGTGCAACACTAGCAGAAGTGACTAGTTCTCGTAAGAGTTATTTCCACTTGATCTTATTTGTTGATGTTTTAATTCTCTTCCTCATTCTAATGATGCAGGAGCCCAGCTAAAAGGCAAATCCTGCTCTGAGCAAACATTACTTTTTTTCATCCTTTGCTAGTGGAATCCTAATGGCCGGAGCATGGCCCTCATTGCTGGTAACAGTACCACTATATGAACTGTTCTTTGGTGCTCCTCCTAACAAAAGCACAGTGTGCCTCTACCTGCTGTTATCTAGCACTTGCTGCTGACTGCAGCGTCTGAGCTAGTTACCCTGGGATCTAGGCCCCTTCCATGATTTGCACACCACAACTCCAGGAGACTTTGTTTGTCAGTCCATGCCCTTTTCATTCTCCAGAGCTCTGTAGAGTTATTGTTCTGATGCTTTCACAAGGACAGAAGAAGCCCTTCACCCTTTATAAGTGCAACACAGAGTAGGATTTTTCCGTAAATATTTGGGATCCAATTACTGCCTCCTTTGGAAGGAGGCAGCTCAGGGATTAGGAAAACTCATTCCATTCAGGGAAAAGGACAAAAAATGTCCATCATGGAATGGGCATCCCAGAAGCTTGCGGATCTCCACACCAACTCCCACTGAGTATGACTCCATCGATGTTTTCCCAGCTAATCTTACATCTGGGGCCCCTCCACTGGCACAGAGTGGGGAGCCACCATCTGCCTTAACCTTCCACCTGCACTTTTACTTGTGGTAATTAGTAGCAGAGAGGGAAAACTAAAAATAGGTCTCCAAATCTTTACAGTATACTGGCAAAGTAATTAAATATGGAGGGATGGATGGAAGGATCTGCTATGTTGGAAAGTGCATGAAGCTCATCTTCTCTTTGAGGGTATAAGTTAAGTGAAGTTGTTGTTGTTTTTTGTTTCTTTTATCATACAACGCTGCCTGCTGTTAAGTTGCAACATCACGCAAACTAAATTTATAGATAATTACTCATTGGCAGGGAACGTGTGATTGTATTTTGTGTTTTTAATAAAAATTATAAATGTATCTGAGAGTAAAAGGGAAAATGTTTCCCTTCTTCTATCTTTGATCCAGTAGGCAAAGGACCTTTTTGTGAAAAATACTTGTGATGACTACAATTCAATAAAAAAAAATTCTGAGTTCTATTTTTTTTCAAATCTCAAGATACAACTCTTGTGTGATATACTGGACACCTAACTGTCTGCACCTTATTAGATGAGACAGCAATATCTCTGATCCATAAGCTTGAGACATTAAAATGGTATACTACTTTCAAAGGCTAATAATAATTTGGCAATAAATGTGGCTAAATTGCACAGAAAAGATTGATTCGGTTATAGAATTCAAGTACCATACTGAAAAATAAATTTATTTCCCAGACTCCTGCCTTAAAATTAACACACATCTAGATTCATGACTTCACTCTACATATTGTTACATTACTTTTTAGCGTAAGTTCAATTTACACATTACTTTGTTTTATCGGAATGTGTATTACCCTCTCTTTAAAAACTGGCATAGTAAATAACTTCAAATGTGTGATTGTGGGCTCTGATTGGCAGGGTTTATGGGCATCTGAGTTTATGGGTATGGCCTCCAAAATGCCTAGTGATTATTCTTGTGAGATCCCTCTAAAATGTAAAGGGGGAGTAGTATATCCTACATGAAGCAACAATAAAAGAGCTATCCTTCAGCAATCATCCTTAACCTCTGGCCAAGTAAAAAGCAAACCTGACAGTGCATTTGTGGGTCCCTTCAGCATTTTATACTATAGGCTATAAAATATGTATGTGTGAGATGACTGTTGATTTTTTTTTCATCTTAGAAGATGTTAAGAACAGATAACTCTATTTGTATTTTTTTGCTGTGGAATCTGTTTCCTCCTGTAACCCAAGCAGCCAAGAGAAAAAGAGAACCTGGAATAAACTACAGTATTTGTTTCTGACTCAGGCCAGTTAAGTCAGGAGCAAAGAATTCCTTTTAAACTAATTCCGAGCAAGAGTACAGGATCAAATTTGACAAGATATGCCATTGCTGAGTGCAATCCTGACTCCACTGGAGTCAGTGGCAAAGCACCTATTGACGTCATGAAACCAGGATTGTCTCCTCCATCTCTCTCTCCTCTTATCCATTCCCTTTTCTGTGCCTCCCCTCCCCTCCATCCCTTATTTATTAAAGAGTAATTTAGAAAACTAGGAATTACTTTAGGAAACCTTCTACTATTTTTTCCTTAACCTTTGAACTATATCAGAAGAAACCAAATGTCTGCTTTGCTCTCATTAGGCAATGAAGTCTTCCAAACTAGAGGTAATACTCCCCTATTTCTATTACTCTCACATTTCAAGGGCCTTATTAGACTTCTCCTATCAACACCTGATGAAGGCTAATGGAGATTTAAATGTTCAGTCACCAAATCAGACATCCATTTCTTTCCCCTTAAAGTCCTTGAGAAACAAGAGCTTTGTAGAAACAAGCATCAGAGCTTTTGCAAATGGCTTGGTTGCCATTGTGGAAGGACTGTGCTTGTTTTGTTCTTAATTTTCCAGTTAGTGAATAGTTCCAGTAGGTTAAGTTGCACTGAATTTTTCAGTTAAAGCAGTGAATAAATAAATGTAATGTGTAAAGACAAGATAGCAAAGTACCATTTAAAAGGAAATGAATGATGAATCTGATTTCCCGTTGTCAACATGGTTTGTTCACTAGTGTATGCAGAATTTGTCCTAAGTGGGCTCTTTTTCATAGAATCATAGAAGATGAGGGTTGGAAGGGACCTCAGGAGGTCATCTAGTCCAACCCACAGCTCAAAGCAGGACCAACCCCAGCTAAATCATCCCAGTCAGAGCTTTGCCAAACCACACCTTAAAAACCTCTAAGGATGGAGATTCCACTGCCTCCCTTCTCCACTCTTCTCTTCTCCCTCAGTCCCGATCCTGCCCTGCAGCTCATGGCCACCCACTCCACAGTCCCAGCAGCAGAGACAGGATGGGGACTGCTTGGGTGGGGCTTGTGTCCTGGCACAGCCTGCCATCTCCTGCCCCTGCTCAATTCTTTGGGAAGTGGACCCAGGACAGGGCACCCATGAGCAAAGCAAAAAATCAGTGTCTATGCCTGTATATGTTGTGTATTATTCATTGTTCCTTAGTTTCAAAACACAATAAGTTTAAGTACGCTCCGGGAACTTTTAGGGCACATCAGTAGGGTCCACTCAGCATGCTGGAGTGTTAGACCCCAGTTTGCCATGCGGTAAGTACTGGATTAGGCATGCCCACCGTGGTTACAAAGTAGTGTTTCAATTTCCTTATTGGGGGAATGTAACTTTAACAGAGAGGAAGGCGTGATCAAGTCACTGGGAGTTTGTTTGTCTCAGTCAGATAGAAAGTTGCAGCAGTTTGTGAAGTTGGAGAGCTAAGCCCGGAAAGATGGAATATTTAGCAAATTTTGAAGTTTATTTTTCTTTTCTGTGCAGGCTGGGGCTGATTTTTTTAATTTATTTAATTCTTTCACAAAGTTAATGGCACATCTCTGCTGCTTCCCAACAGCAAACGATACGACAGTCTTGTGTGAACTATTGAACAGAATAGCACCAGAGCTCTAGTCAGGCATTTAATGAAAACTTAGCTTGAAAGAATGTAGTATCATACTGATTTCCAACTTATGTAACGGCAGTAATGCCAGGAGCCTGGCCTGGGGTTTAATAAACACAACACGCCTCCCCATAGTGATTTATTGTTGGGGGCTGTATAGCAATATTTCATGCATCATTGACGTGAACTACTGAATGTATTTCTTTCCAATTTGTGTCACCACATACCACAATTATCCCCATTACATTAATATTTGGGTATAGAAGTAAACATTCATTCCTGGCCCTTCCAGTTGAATATTCATAAAAGAAAACTTTGGTGCATAAATTAGTCAATGAATGTTGTTTGACCAGCTTTTGCATGGATCATACAGTTATACAGAAGCTGCAAAAGATTATGTCTGTGTTCCTGTTTCTCAAAGCAGGTGGCACCTTTTGAGCTATGCAAGATATAAACATATTTTTATACTTCTATACAGAAAGTTTAGCAAGTCTTATATCATGTTAAGGCCAAACTGCATGATTACACTGTCAATTTCTATGGTTTCTACCTATTTACTTTCACTTCCTGCTTTTCCACAGAAGAGACAATGTTTGGAACTAGATTTTAGTTTTTGGTGGTATGCATTTTCAATAGACTAAACTGATTATAAAGAACACATACAAAACCCCAGTGCATACACAGACCTATTGACTTGGATTAGTTCCTAGTCATCTTCTTTCTCTGCCTCTTTCTGATATTCCAAAAATGCATTATTTCTCATACAACTAATGTATGCTTTATGTCTTATATTATTATAAAGTATAGGATGCCTACCACTAAGATATTTTGCAAAGTTTGCAAGAGGTCTTGAATGAAATAATTAATATGTCAAATAAATTGGGAAAAAAAAGTGCTGCTTCTGCCATGTTTCTTTCTCACCAATTAGCTAGGAATTCAGGATTTCATATTTTAGCAAGATGAAAAGGCCTGTTGCAGTTCTTACTAAATGTGGCCAGGCTTATAACTAATTGTATTTATAAGGCAAGAAATTCCAGACCTGAAGTAGATCTTTAGGTAACCTTTGCTTAATCCATACATTAGTGCTGTCATCTCTTCTCCCTTCCATTTTCCACAGGTGATCTCTAGACCAACAGGATGTATGACAGCAATTTAGAAAGAAGGGTTGTTCAGGAGCTGTCATGGTTGGTCATTAGTAGTGCATGATAATGCTGAGAATATTTGCCAATTAAATGTTAGTCATCTAAGCCACTGACTAGTCTAATAAAGCTCCTTCTCACATGACATGACAAGAATAATAAGTTAGTGATTTTTTTCTTATTATAATAATGTGGCTGAATTTTGTGGAGTATTGCTTAAGAACATAAGAACTGCCATACTGGGTCAGACCAATAGTCCATCTAGCCCAGTGTCCTGTCTTCTAATGGTAACCAATGGCAGTTGTTTCAGAGGGAAGGAACTGAACAGACAATCATCAAGTGATCCATCCCCTGTCATCCACTCCCAGGTTCTGGCAATCAGAGACTAGGAATATCCAAAGCATAGGCTGGCATCCCTGACCATTTTGGCTAATAGCCATCGATGGACCTATTTTCCATTAACTTATCTAATTCTTTTTTGAGCCCTCGCTATAGTTTTAGCATTCACAACATCCCCTGGTAATGAGTTCCATAGGTTGGCTGTGCATTGTTTAAAGAAAGAACTACTTCCTTTGGTTTGCTTTAAACCTGCTGCCTATTAATTTCATCAGGTGACCTCTGGTTCTTCTGGTATGTGAAGGGATATGTTCATGGAGAATAGGTCCATCACTTTCTCCACACCATTCATGATTTTATAGATGAGTCATATCACCCCTTACTCATCTTTCCCAAGCTGAACAATACCAGTGTTTTTAATTTCTCCTCATATGCAAACTGTTGCATATCCTTAATCATTTTTGTTGCTCTTCTCTGTATCTTTCCCAATTCTAATATATCTTTTTTGAGATGGGGCGACTGGTGGGCATACCAGGGGTTTATATATCAGCATTAGGATATTTTCTGTTTTATTAGCTATCACATTCCTAATGGTTCCTAACATTCTGTTAGCTTTTCTGACTGCTGCTGCACATTGAGCAGATGTTTTCAGAGAATTATCCACAATGACTCCAACATCTCTTTTTTGAATGGTAGCAGCTAATCTAAAGCCCATTGTTTTGTATGTATAGTTGGGATTATAGTTTGCAATTTGCAGTACATTGCATTTATCAACACTGAATGTCATCTGACATTTTGTTGCCCAATCACCTAGTTTTGTGAGATCCCTTTGTAACTCTTTACAGTCTGCTTTGGAATTAACTTTGATTTCAGTTGGAGTAAAGTCATTGAATTTTACTACATGGTAAAAAAAATCTGCTCACCTTTTGCAACAGTGATGTTGCATAATTACTTTTAGTAATATTCAAACAAATTAACTAGGATAAGGTCCACTTGCTGCTTTCAATCTCTGCACAATTTCAAATGACATTCTTTTGATTTTCTACTTTAAACCCAGGGTCTGAATTGGGGGTGGAGTCTATTTTTTTTTAATTAATTCTCTTTCTCTCTTTCAGTTTCCTACTCACTGGTCACTGTGTGTTTTAGATGGCAGGTGGTTGATGAAGTGGGAGCATGGGGAATAGATTTTTAGGACATTGGTAGCAGAAATGCTGCTTCAGATCTGACTGATTCTAATGTAAAGAGTTTTTGTCATGCTTGTGCAGAAAGCACAACAGTCATGTTTCGACCATAGTCATGTTCAGCAGAAATGTTCTTTTGTGTGGTGAAGATGTAGATTTATCTATCTATCTAGGATAATTCTATATATTCCCTATTACCATAGTATCTCAGTATTTTACAATGCAGTATTTAATGTATTTAATCTCACAACATCCCTGTGAGATAGGAAATTGCTATTATCTGAATTTTGTGGATAGGGAATTGAATGACTTGTGCAAGGTCACACAGGTGATCTATGTTAGAGCAGGCAAATTGAACCCAGATCTTCCAAGTTCTCTAATGACTGCCCATCCTTTCTTTTTTTCTTCAGCAATCCAGATTGCTTACATATAGTAACCAATGAATGTTTCTTATTCTTAGGAATTTTCAAAATGTCTTCTGCATATGAGAGCTCATACCAAATCCAAGCAGTTTGCCTCTGACTTAACAGCCATTTCTGTAACAGCCATTACTGACCCCTCACTGTTTGAATCATTAGCTGGGGTTCTGGAGATGCTGGTGGTGTAACCCGTCCGTGCCCAGGGTAGCCCACTGATAATGCCAGGGTCAGGGCAGGCTGTAAAAGGAGAGCGAATTCTCCCAGCACTGGTGGGTGACACTGCAGTCAGACTTCCCAACCAGCCACAAAGAGTGCTTCTGATTCCCCCACACTAGTTATCAAGAAGCCACTGTCCAAATACACACAGCCCCCTTTACTGCATTTCAGTCTCTGGCTCCCAAAGTGACACTAGGTCCAGTAAAGAGACCAGTTATTTAAACTCTATGCTCTTTACTAAAAAGATTCCCTCTGATCCTAAAGGACCAGCCACAGTACCAGTTCACTATAAGTTTAGATCGTACCCAAAATACAACGCTGCCAGCCAATCCTTTGGTAACTAAAACTAAAAGTTTATTAATAAAAGAAAAACAAACAATAAGAGAAGTGTTAAAGGCTTAAAGCAATCAGATCATACAAATGATTTAAAAATCCATATACATCAGGTTTCTAGAACAATTGTGGAGTTGTATAGTTCCTCTGGTATACATCCAGGGTCTAAGTCCTTCAGTTCAGTTGCAAAGTGTGTTGATCCAGAGGTGTTTCCGCAGCTGGACAGGAACAAGGAACAAGACAAAAGACAAAATGGTTTCTGTGGTTTGATCTTATATACCCTCTGTTACTGGCCATGTGGCTTGTGGAACTTTACAGGAACCAAAATGGAGTCCATAGTCACATGGGTCAATCCTGGTAACTCTTCAGGTATGCCTTTAGTTTCTTCCTAGGCCTTTGGCTTCTGTAAAGGTCTTGATGGGCCATTAAGCGGGCTATTGTCCTGCGGCCTCTCTGTCTGGGTGTGTCTTCTACAGCACAGTTTGAAATACAGGATATCAAAGATCTCCATAATTTTCCTCACACATATCACACATGAACACAAATATTATCATGTTATTCAGCATATCATAACCTTTCTAACAGTACCTGACATGGCGTGTCTTGCATGAATTGCTATGATTTTGACATATTAATGTCAAATAACACAAATGCCCCCCCTCCCAATCCAGTCCACATGACACCCCCAATGCGAGACTGGTGTAAAAGGGAGTAATTAGAGCTCCTGAATACACCTCAAGAGCCCCCCCAATCAGGTCAGCATGACAGGTGGATTTATGGAATGTTTGGTAAATGAAATCCATTTTCTTTGACTTGGTGAAGGACAGTGAGGAGATGATAGGGCAGTTATAAGAGTTGATAATAAATGTCTCATTGCAAGAGGGAAAAAGATGAGCTTCTCTTAAAGAAGCAACTATTGGACCCTTGTTCAAGAAACTACTTCTTGCACCAGGAGTTTCTCTTGTTGTCTCAAATATTTGTTGTGTAGAGAAGAGTTTTGGGGAAGTTGTAATGAGGCAACCCCAGCAAAATTGGGAGCTCTGAGGTTTTTTTTGATGAGTCAGCTTGTTTTAGGGTTCCATTTCAGAGAGGAATAGTATTGCGGTTAAGGCACAGACTTCCTGTGATATCCTGAGTGAGTTACTTACATTCTGTAATAATGGACAATAGAAATGAATACATAGATAAAAGAGTGCGTCTTTTATTTATGTATTTATTTAGACAGCATTGTGGGGCATTCTTTATGCTCAGTGTGAAGTTACCAGTGAGACACAGTACACTCAATTTACAGATCAGTTAGATTTAATGTGTAAAGATATCTGAAATAGTTAGTTTGATACAAAGTCAACAATTAACTACAATATATTATAATTACTAGACCCAAAGAGTTGTATGTTAACTTAAGAGGCTGTATACAGGAACGACTTGCTTCGGGAGCCTTGCCAAGGGAACAGGTGACAGCATTTCCTGGGGAATCAGGCAGTGATGAAGTGCCCCCTTGGCCTGGGTGGTGGCTTTTTAAACCTTTTTGTACACATTGGTTTTTTATTTGCTTATTTTGGGTGACTTTTTATGTTTTTTATCCTTTATTGTTAATATTAACTATATATTTATGTTTTTACTATAACACTGGACAACAAAGATTTTGCTTCCTGAATATGAAGATGCCATGATGCACGAGCCAGGAATGGAAAATGACACTGATCCAGATTTTGAACCATTTATGTCGAGTGAGCCTCATCTGATAACTCAATTTGAGATAAATGACCTGGTCAGGGACTTGGGTTTGTCAAAGGCAAAAGCAGAATTATTGGGTTCAAGACTGCAAGGATGGGGTCTGCTGTCACCAGGCACGAACATTTCTGTCTTTTGCAGCCGCCAAGATTTGACACAATTCTTTGGTCATGTTGATAATCTGTGTTTCTGCACTAACATTAATGGGCTGTTCACTGCTTTGGGTTGCCAGCAAGACTCACAACAATGGTGTCTTTTTATTGATTTGTCAGTGGTAATCCGAAAGCTGTGTTGTAACACAAAGGCAATGTCCACCCTTCAATACCAATCGGCTATGCAGTACACATGAAAGAAACCTACGGAAATATGGAAGTTTTGTTGAAACACATACAGTACAGCAACTACAACTGGAACATCTGTGGTGATCTGAAAGTAGTCACTCTGCTACTAGGAATGCAGTTTGGATACATAAAGTACTGTTGTTTCATTTGTGAATGGGACAGCCATGCTAAAGAGTCTCATTACATTAAAAAGGACTGGCCACTCCACAAGCAGTTGGTTCCAGGGCAGAAAAATGAAGCACATAAACCACTTGTAGACCCGACAAAGATATTTTTGTCTCCTTTTCACATAAAACTCAGACTGATGAAAAATTTTGTGAAAGCAATGAACAAAGAAGATGAAGGATTTCGATATTTGAGACAGATGTTTCCCAGAATAACTGAAGCCAATATTAAGGAAGGAATTTTTGTTGGTCCACAAATCAAACAGGTCATTGATGACAGGCAGTTCGAAGAACTTCTAGTAGGGCCGAAGAAAATCATATGGAAGGCATTTAAGGATGTCATTAAAAATTTTCTTGGCAACTACAGAGCACCAAACTACGTGCAGCTGGTTGACAACATGCTTCAAGCATACAAAACCATGAAGTGCAACATGTCACTAAAGATTTATTTTCTGCATTTGCATTTAGACGTGTTCCCTGCAAATCTTGGTGCAGTCATTGATGAGCATGGTGAAAGGTTTCACCAGAACATTGCAATCATGGAAAAATGGTATCAGGGCAACTGGAATCCATCAGTGCTGGCTGATTATTGTTGGACACTTAAATGAGAAGCCTCATACACTGAGTACAAACGAAAATCATCAACAAAATCTTTTTAGCTCAGTTGAACTATTGCAAAGTGTCAGCACCGTTATGCGATTAAATGCATTACATTCAATAAAAGTCAATTTCTTTTTTCTCTAAATTCCTACGTGATATAAGTAGTCTGAAATTATATTTGTGTTCAGTTTCAAGCAGTCTAGCATAATCAAAAAAAATTTCTGAGGAAGCAACATTTTCGAAAATATTTGTTGTCCAGTATTGGAGCAAAACAACATTTGGTAGTGGAAGAAGCAGTGGGAAGAAATGTGTCTTAAGGTAAAAGGTATAAATTCTTGTCCTTCATTTTTATTTATGTACAACTGTAAACTAACAAACTTCTTCCTGTGCTGTACAAAACCCACACTATTTACTATCTGCTGCAGTGTGCAAAAACTGAAATGCTGCAAGATTACTAAGCACTGTATTGGTCTCTGTCCACTGTAAAAAGCACTAAGACTTCTGAATCTTGGCCTCAAAGAGTGGTCAAGGAACTCACTAGTGGTCAGGCAACTTGATCAAGTAACTCAGGCCAAATGAGATGCCCAGTCAGAGGACAGTTTATACACCCAACGAACATGCTTAGGGTCTCCAGACATTGCTGTAATACAAATAATAAATTATAATAATGCACATAGAAAAGAAATTGCACTGCTTGGCCTGTTGGCTGATCTCTTCCTGGTGACGGGTGCATATTCAGTGTCATCATCATTCTTTTCCTCTGCCAGCTGCCTTGGATGCCATTGACCATGAGAAGTTTTTGGTATGTCGGTGGTCCCTACTAGGTGTAATAAACTTAATATTGTTCCACCCCTTTTCTTTTTGGAAAGATTCCATAGGGTATTTTTGGGTTGCTACTCCTCTGCCTGAGTGTTTATCTTGTACAGCATTCCCTCTTCATTCCTCCTTTAGGAGGGTTAATGTAGAAGTATGGGCTATGCCATCTTCAATATTCTGCTGACTCCCAGTTCTACATCTCCTTATAAGCTGATGCACTAGGCATCTTACCCAATGTTTGATATAGATTTGAGTATTGCAGAAAAGTAACTAGTTAAGATCATACTTTTAGTGTGAGAGAAAACGAAGAAGAAATGGCAGGGTTATTTTCAGTAGGGAGTTATTAAACTTCTGTTCTGTTACCTCTACTGGCTTCTGGATGATTTCTAGGTGAAGTTTAAGATGCTGATTTTGTCCTATAAAAGCCCTAAATGGTTTGCATGCTAGCTACTTCAGAGATTTTCTCTGACTGTGTGGTAATGCAGCAGTTTTGATAAGCTCAGGTACTTGAGCTAACAGCCACTGGTTGAAATGGGAGGAGGCTGATGGCAGGGTATTCTCAGTTAAAGAGTCCTTGACTTTTACATCTACTCCCATCCCTTGGTCTGCCAGAATCCGTATTTGGAGATCTTCAGGTTGTGCTGCAAGGATTATCCATTTCCATAGTTAAAGAACAAACATTTGAACTTCCAAGAGAAGACATGATGAGTTTCAAATAATGCTCAATAAATCCCAGGTGTCATCCACAGCACAAAAGAGAAGGAAACTAGAATGTACATAGGAAAGGATTCCCTCTGCCTCTTCCTCTGATTTTGTCTCTTATAGGGCAGCCCTACATATATTTAACATAGGTCACAATATATCTCCATTGCCAATTCCCAGAAAGGGGTGTTCATTGAAATAAAATTACTCAACCATTATAGAGAAAATGGGAAAATACAAGTGTGCCTTGTGTGCCTGAGTCAACCCTCATTATAAATATGGGAAAGATTCCCACTATCTGGAAAGGGAGTTGGGCTGGGAACATATATTTCTACTTCTAATTCATCTGTATTCTGATTGGCCTTGTTTGTGGAATCTCTTCACTTGGTTTGTCCAATCTTGTCGCACTGATTTAGAGTCCCAGAAGTAAATTTTACTTTTCTGAGTGCCTGACTCAGAAGCTGGTTGGAAAAGGTTTGGCTTCTTCAACTTTTTCTTACTCAAAGGCTTTGCTATTTGAGATATGCTTTAGTCAAATATAGGTTATTGGGCTCAGTATAAGCGTAACTAGATGAAATTCTTTGGTATGTGTTATACAGAAGGTCAGACTAGATGCTCTAATGGTCCCTTCTTGCCTTAAAATGCATGAATGGACTTTTAAAGGGACAGTAAAATGGTTGATTAGTGTTCTGGAGTGATGGATAGGAAAGCTGTTGTTTTAGTAGGTGGGAAGATTTTAATGGTGTTTGTTTGTTTGTTTGTTTGTTAAATTATATTTCTTATAACATTTGTACAGGGACAAGTGTTTATGGATTCTTTATCTAAATCGTAATTCAATTCATTTTTGCAGTAGTTAATTAAGTTAAATTAAAACAGTCCATGTAAGTGTTTGCAGTGTGCTATGAGTTTTTTAAGAAGAGATTATGCAGATTCAACCCCGAGTTTAAGAGATGTTCCTAAAGACCAGGTGCTCTTATTTTAAATTTAACTAACCAAAGGTTAAAGAAGTATATTTTTATATTGTATCAAACTTACCATTGTGACCAAACTGATTTCTGAAGGTCAGCATGAACAATGAATTCATGACCGGAGGAGTAAAACTGATTTAGGCTCTGAAATGGAGACTGTTAGGTGTATTTTAATAGTTTATTTGAGGCTGGAAAAATTTCACATAGATTTGGTGATATAGCACACCTATGTGTACATACTATGAAATGTGTATAAATTTGTACATTGCAAAGACCCTAATATCTTAGCGGTCATGATAAATTTTTATTTGAGTTTGGCACCACTTTTGGAAGACAGACTGGCACTGGCACCTGTTAAAAATTGCATGCATCACAAGATAATATTCGATTTCACTAAAAGGGAATTCCTTTGAGGGAAAATTAAGGGACAATTATAGAAAAATACTTTGTTTTAGAAATTAATACCTATATTTTTCTTCCATATGATCTTTGTGAGGTGTCTTTTAGGTTAGTATTTTAAATTCCCCACCCTCCTTATTTCATTGTTGTTTTCCTGCAGTTTATTGAATATTGGTGAGACATTTGCTGTTTTAACAGAATTTAGATAATTGGTTAAATAATCATGGAAGCACATGGATTGTGTTATGGCTGTAAGTTTACTATAGAAGACTTAAGTCTCGGTGACTCAGCCTAAGTTACAAGAAACTGGCTGGCTCTGGATAATGGAGTACATGAAACCATTCCCATCTTGGTCCAGGCTGTTAGTAAATTTGAAGAAAGTTTCAACCTTTGTGAAAGCAATGTGATTTCAGCTCCGTTTCTAGCAGCAGGTACCTACAATATACAATCGTCTTTATATTTTCCATTATGACTATCAGGAAGCTTTCATTTTACTACCCAGGATATGTCTATTCTGTGGAATGAGTAGTTTAGGTTCAACAGTGTAAATCCAGAACTTTTTCTAAGCCTTCAGAATTTAAAGTCTACATCCAGGCTGATACATATAGGGTGACCAGATATCCTGATTTTATAGGGACAGTCCTGATTGTTACCTGCCTATACCCTACCGAAGGCTCAAGGAGTGAACTGGTTAATTTAGGTACTCTCACCATTTCCCTACTGAGGACTTGAGATGTAAGACACCTACCCTTAGCCACAGGGTTCAGGGAGAAACCTGGTTGCTCTAAGTACCCAGCCCTACCCAGGCTTAGGGCTTGAGAGGTCTGCGGGATCTTTTCCCTCTGCTCTAAACATCTATTTATGAGCCGTACACAGAATAAATATGCCAAGAAAATAAGTTCTGCTCATCACTCTCAATATACAGACGAACTTCACTTGATGGCCCGTCAGGACCCACTTGTCTGAGGTTGCCAGTGACAGCGCTGCATGTCATGGCCATGCAGAGTGGTAAGAGTTCTAGCAGCTTGATGTTAAACTGAAGTCCAGTGATGGTTCTCCCCCCAAAAGCATTATTTTCCTTTTAAATTATATAGGTAAAGCTAGCTACCTCCTTTAACTTTACTAAACCTGTCCCATTATTCAATACCCCTTGGTAACGAAATGTAACCTGTCACAAACTGGCACCTATGTTTTCTCCTTCTTGCTCAAGAACTTATCTTATCCTTTTCTGGGTCTTTCTGTATCCTCCCTAAACATCCCGGCATGTGTGTGTGTCTACTTTACAACCCTCGTGTTATAATTCTTGTTAGAGGCATTCCTGAGGTGGGGGTGCTTTAACTGCAGTGGAGCATTTTTTCTTGATCTAGGTGAAATCCCCAAGTGTCATCCAAGGCTGGTTCAATATGAGGGTGAGTTAAGTCCAGGCCTACACGATATTTGGGGCTTTTTTGTATATAGGCGCCTATTACTTCCACCCCCTGTTCGACTTTTTCACACATGCTATCTTGTCACCTTAGATACATATGATGTCCAATAGAATCAATTAAAATTCTTGAGCCTGAGGCATCTAAAATATCCTCCCTGATTTGCTAGCTGAGCATAACTCAAGTAGCACTGAGGGATGAATTCCTATTAAAGCACATGCAAAGGCTTTGTGCTTTCCCTTTTCTCTCAATTCCATCTAAAACTTTCAGCTTGAAGATAACGTTCAATATACTTGAAAATGTACCCAGGCCTATCACCTTTCCAAACAAATTTGCCTATTTCACACAACAATCTTCAGCGTCTCAGAGATAATTTATCAAAACCAAACAAACTTGTCACACTAGCTGAATGGGTGAGAGTGGGCATTTGTGTTGTTTGACATCAGTATGTCAAAATCATAATGATTCATGTGAAACATGCCACGTCAGGTACTGTTAGAAAGGTTATAATGTGCTGAGTAAGATGATAATGTTTATGTTCAGGTGTTATATCTTTAATGGAAGTTATGCACATCTTTGATATACCTATATTTCAAACTGTGCTGTAGAAGACACACCCCAGACAGAGAGGGAGCAGGACAATAGCCCGCTTAATGGCCCATCAAAATCTTTATAGAAGCACAGGCCCAGGAAGGAACTAAAGTCATACCTCAAGAGTTACCAGGATTGGCCCATGTGACTCTGGACTCCATTTTAGCTCTTGTAAGGGCCTACAAGCCACATGGCCAGAGACAGAAGGTATATAAAATCAAGCCACAGAAACCATTTTGTCTTTGTTCCTGTCCAGCTGCAGACACACACCACCCACCTCTGGATCAATACATTTTGCAACTGAGCCAAAGAACTTAGACTCATCCAGGTACTGGATGTATACCAGAGGGACTATACAAGCTTGCAACTCCGCAATTTTTCTAGAAACCTGATGTGTATGAACTTTCAAATAATTTGTCTGTATCTGATTGCTTTAATCCTTTAACATTTCTGTAATTGTTTGTTTTTCTGTTTATAATAAACCTTTTACTTTTAGTTACTAAAGGATTGGCTGGCAGCATGGTATTTTGGATAAGATCCAAACTTATAGTGAACTGGTACTGTGGCTGGTCCTTTGGGATCAGAGGGAATCTTTTGAGTAAAGAGCATATAGTTTAAATAACTGGTGTCTTTACTGGATCTAGTGGCAGTTTAGGAGCCAGGGACTGAAATGCAGTAAAGGGGGCTGTGTGTATTTGTATAGAGGCTTCTTGATAACTAGTGTGGGGGAATCAGAAGCACTGTTTGTGGCTGGTTGGGAGGTCTGACTCCAGTGTCACCCACCAGTGTTGGGAGAATCTACTCTCCTTTTACAACCTTGGCATTATCAGTGGGCTACCCTGGGCACAGACAGGTCACAAAACTATTCAAGCTCATTAACCAGCTACTTGAAGAGCAGATGTCTAAATTATCCATTCATGCCTGCATAGACTCAGTTTGTGCTATCTAGATGATCTTACAGCGACATAAATGTAGACAGTCAGTAAAAAAATGTACAATTTAACTCTATCTGTAAACCCATACATAAATGAAAATGTTCATGAAATTGGGTAGAAATAAAACATACTGTATTTTATAGACTCATAGACTCATAGGTCAGAAGGGACCAATATG
>ML675604.1:83986346-84038543 GCA_007922155.1 Mesoclemmys tuberculata
CCATATACTTATCAAGCTTAGTCTTAAAGCCAGATAAGTCATTTGACAGGTATTGTCATCGTTCAGAATCACTTCTTGTATCATAAAACTACACTGACCATGACTTTATCCATTTCCTGTTTTCTATTATTGTACACACCCATAGAACCTGATTGATCAAGTAACTGTAGCTAAAACTACTGTGTAATTCCAAATTCCTGAGTACAGAATATCATGAGTGAGTACACACTTTTGTGACATTGTATTGTTTATGGTATTTTTAGTGATGTCAGTGAAAAAACAAAACAAAACAAAAAAACACTTCACATCTTCATGTCAGTAAAAATTAAAATGCAAAATTAGCAGTGCTGGTGACATGAGAATGCCTAACCAGCTCTTTCCATAAATTCACTTACATCCTTTTGTTACTATGTCCTTCCTATGGTCATGCACAGCATGAATGCCTTCTACCGTAACAGAATAGCTGAAGATCTGATTGATTGTGATTTCTTTGTAAGCTATGTGAAAACTAGTAGACAAGTTGTATTAGATTTTCATTATTTTTTGTTTTGTTGCTGACAGACTATGATGTTATTTGCTTTGGCTAGTAAAAGTGAAGATCTGTTTCCCCTAATGAAAGCAGATTCCTAAAGCTTTGGCACATTGAGGTGATGTAGAAGATCAAAATATATCTGGAAAGTCCTGTAATCGATCTGATTCTTCCACTCTTAACCTCATTAGTTTTCATTCTGTTAGCTATTGAGCAGATCTGCTTCATTTAATATGTTCTTTTACAGTGTTATTTTGATATTCTCTGTTAGTAGCTGGATGCAGAGTATTACTCATATAAAATAATTCACTATTACTGACTGATCTTAAATGCTTACGGCAAATGGTCTCATCTACCCATCTTGTCTCTCTAATATCCTGGGACCAACACAGCTAGAACAACACTACAAACAATTATCTACCTCAGGCAGACAGCAAGAATGTAAGGCAAGCCATTTTAGGGTCATAAAGCATTTGTCTTCCCTTCATTCTGGAATGTCATTCTACCTTTTTCTCATGACAAAGTCCTTTCCCTTGAAATGACTTCTGTCATGTTTCCTTTCTTCCAAGTTAGTAGACAGTTATCTGTGCTATTCAATTAATTGATTGAAAGGAAGGGCCAGAGGCTAGAGTAATTGAGAGGAGTCAGAAGGATTCAAACATTAAAATCACCATTATTACTATATTTTCCTCAATCTCTTAATTTTCTAACAGATGCATTCTATCCTTGAATGCACACACATGGTTCCATTGAAGCTAAAAGGACCCAAACGAATAGGACCTATTTAAATCTGATGGACATTAAAGCGTTTTATGTAATGAAAGTTTCTGTGAGCTAACAGGAAACTTTTCAGTGATCTACACTGTAAATATTACTACCTCTGTGCCTGATATTGCTCCCATCAAAACTTCCATTGACTTCAGCAGGCAGCAGGATCAAGCCTTCTGTATGTAAGCAACTTATGAGCTATCTAGACCAACAAGTCTTCTCAGATTCTATTGTCTGCAGTGTATTTTTGTCTTAGGCTAATTACTACTCATAAATTACTCCCAACTCCATTTTGTTCTTCCTGTCCTTTTCAGACTAGATCTATTTACACCCGTATATCTATATAATTCACTATACTGTGATAATTATTCTTGCTTTTATATAACTACAAATCTTTCTGGTTTGTCCTTTTAATTACTTTGTGGTGTTTTCCTAACAATTCACAGTATTTGAAAATTGGAATAAAATTTATGCTCAGCTTTGTAGAATAATATAGCTAATAACAAAATGTTGTATTCCTAAGATCTATTTTGGTCCAATTTTACACTTCAGATACTCTAACCACAGATCTGATCTTTCAAATGTAAGGCACTGTGTTATCTTTTGTTGCCTGATTTCTGAGTGTTCAGTGATTTGAATGGGGTTATAGGCTCACCAGTTGATCTAATCAGAAGATAATGATGGTCTAGTCTCAGAATCAGGCTCCAGAAGAGTCTTTACAGGGACCCCTGAGGTGCACAAGAGGAATGATCACACTGATAGCTGAATCTGTATCATTTTATAAACTTTTATTAAGATAACATAAAATGATAGACAAATGACTGATTAAAAGAAAATGAATAATTAATTGGTAATGGGTAGGATTACAGTATTATTCTAAAGACACTTGGCATATATATTTATACAGTATTCTTTGGATGAATATACTCTCACCCTTCCCTGATGACCTGGTTTGAGAGGATGTCCAGCTCCTCAACTCTTGAGTGGAGGGGTGGAGAGCTAGGCAATACTAGCTAAAGTAAGAGCTATAAGGCTCTATACTTGTACTATACTTAGTACAAATAATACTAAGTATAAACTAAGGACAAAAGATTCTAACAAACACTAACTAAAAGAAACTTAAGGAAGGAGTAGCTGGTGATCACCCCCAAGTAACATGGTTTGCCTCTTTTTATACCTTGAACAATATGGGTTCTCCTTCAAAGTCCAAACTTGGCTTCTTTACCCCCAAATTATTAGGGTACACTTATTCTATAGGCTGCAGGTTTGTGTGTATTAATGAGCTATCTATATACTTTCCAGATGGTTCGCTCATCTCACCTTTGTTATTTCTGACCCTTTCTGTGGGTTTTGTGGCATACCTGTGAAATTTACTTGGGACATAAACTGAGGCAGCCCCCCTGTTTTGATGCCTCCAGACTTATCTAGGGTAAAGGTTATAATCATATATGTCTTATCCTTTAACTCATCACGACTTACCTGGGCCAAAGGTCCCGAACATATGTATGCTAAGTGCCTTAGCTTTCATACAGGATGTGGCCTGTAACATACCTTGCATAATAGCTATAATACATTAATATGAATCTATGACTCTAGGATAATAAAATAACGATACTTACATCTATAAGGAAATCTATATATGTGCAATCAGGCTAATCATATAGGCTACACTTTCAAACTGTTTTAATTTGTCTTGTGGAAGGAAAAAATTTTTCAATTGCAACTGTTTTTTCTGCTTTTTATTTCCCATGGGTTTACTCCATTTTTATGGTTATGCTGCATGGCTGATTTTTCTGGCTATTACTTGTTGCCATTATATTTTTAATTTGATAAAACACAGATTCGTTCTTCACCTACCTTCAGTTTTGGCTTGCTTTTTGTCTTTTTACTATCAGGAATCTTAACAAACATTATAAATCAGCACACTTTTTGATAGTAACTTTCATTGATGTTGCACCTTTCTTGCAGAGGGATTTTAAAGGTGAAAAGCATGAACAGTTCAATAACACAAAACAGCATAACACAGCACTTTTGGGCACCTCCTGAGAGGTGTCAAGCATCTTGAACTCCAGTGAAAGACAGAAGCATTGAGAGCATCCTACATCTCACAGAACTGGGCCCTATAACAGATCCTATGAAGAATACCATTATCTACTTGAAACTACTTAGGCAATGTAAGGCAGACAGAATAATTTGGAACAGGACAAAGATACTGGGGTTAACATTTCTATTGAGTTCTATTTTTAACCTGATAGATTGCATTTTGCTATAGGAAGCACCAACACCTTATGGGGAGAAGAGGAGAGGCATTCACTCAATGCTGAGTCAAGGAATAGTATTAAATCAGTTCCTGACACACCTGCCTTGAGGTCTTCCATCCAAAAAATTATCAGGCCTTATGTTTACTCTGATATTTGTTGTTCTCACCTCTCAAGATTGTATGGCTGCTGGCAGTTTTATTCTTCTAAAAAAGAGCTACCCAAAGCTTTTTTCCTCTATTATTCATCACACACAAGGATATTTTCATTGGCATATGTGTAGTCTTCATAACATCCACTGTACCCATTTCAACTTCTTGGCTTTGTTATATAATTTATAACCTAATGAAACATACCTGCCTACGGCCTTTCACCAGGTTCCCTTACAACCTAAAGAATACTTGACATCTCATCTCTAGATCACCAGTTTGAACCAAACTCCAAAGAGTTTGGCATTTCAATGTAGAATATTCTGAAAAGATAAAGACAAAGGGAGGAACAGAGTTGCAAACCAAGATTTATTTTTCTTTCCCAATTGTTTTCTTCATATTTGAACCTTTGCCCATTTTACAATCATAGTAACTTTTAAATCTAGTTGAAAGTTTGAGCTTTTGGCTTTGTAAATCTTAATGAACAAAACCAAATGCCTTTGTAAATTCACTTAATATCAGGAAGAATTCATTTAAAACATTTATGAAGGATTTTTGAATGTGACCATTTTCTTCTTTCATTCCTAACTAGTATTGCAGTTTCCAATCACTTGATTAACATAAAATTTGCAAAAATTAGATTTTGCTGCTGATTTTTATCAGCAAATTTTATGTCAATTTTGCCTATAAGTCTAAAGCTTAACGTTCTGTTAGGAGCCACACTGGGAATAAATGCTGACTATTCACCCAAGGCACTCTCTGACTTTGAAACCTAAATGAGACATTCTTGTTCTGTTTTTTTCAGATATACTACAACAAGCATAGGAGATCACTTAACCTCTCTCCCTTAAGGGATAGTCAGGTATCTTCCACCTGAAATTAAATTTTCTTTGATAATATAAGGAATGCTTCAGATAGCTTTTTTTTTTTTTTTTTAGATCTACATTACCATTTTTTCAAGTCAACATACTACAGTTATTAACAGGGTTTGCTGGAGGGGATTTATTTATAATCTTACTTAACGCAATCAAGGAACCTAAAAGGCACAGTAATATTTGCAGTAATTCAATTTGTACTATATTTAACTTGTGGGAATAAAGTAGCTCCTCTTAATAAGGCAGAGAGAGTGGAAAGCCCTTTCTCTCTCTTAAAATATGTCTACACTTTGAGTTGGGAGTGTGATTCCCAGCTCAAGGAGACATATTTGCACTAGTTCCCATCAAGCTAGCATACTAAAAATAGAGTGTAACAGCAGCAGCATAAGCTGCTTGAAGGACTAGATGCTCCAAGTATGTACCCATCTGAGACTCTGTACGTGTACTCAGGAAGGCTAGTCTGTTCTGCTGCTGGCATTGCTGCTACATTTTATTTTTAGCATGCTAGCTAGCTGTGATCAAGCTGGTGCAGGTATGTCTCCTCGAGCTGGGAATCACACATCCCAGATCTATGTGTAAAAGCACTCTAAACACATAGAGTTTGAAAATCAGCACAAGAAAGAAATTATTCCACTTTGTGGTTTTATTGGCACAAAAATAACATTCTGAAGACCAATTTGTTTATAACTTACATAGCTGCATAGAATATGTGATGAAAAGGTTTTAAGTCAGCTCCTTTCTTCTTCCACTGCCTGTTTTCTAACAGATGATGGTCCGTGTTTTCACAGGGAAGGTGAAGGCCCACTTGCTAAACAATCTTACTACCACACATGATAGTGACACCATTTTTGTGTGTGTTTATACTTTCTATGAGGATGCTCTTTGTGTTCACTTTCAGGGCAGTGTAGGTAATGTCTGCTTAAAATCATTTAAAAAAATCAGCATTTACTATACCAATTGGAGGATTTTGTGGCAACTTGGTGATACAGCCAGACATGAAGGATAAGTCACTTCCTCAAGTTAGGTTTAAAGGCAACATTTCTTTTTCACTATCCCAGTGTATACGGTTTTTATTGAGACATACGTACTTTATGATTCTCATTAGAATTAACTCGTGTGCATGCTGTGCTAGGTTGCCAGGTGGTATTCCTCTAATGCAGCATTTTCTAATCTTTCAGGACGGGTGACACTTTCCAGACTGACTATTTTGTAGCCCCTTTACTATAAGAAGGTGACAATGAGTAACCATATTAATAATAGATATAACTACACTGGTGGGCACATATGAACAGTTCCCTGCTACCAGAGACACTCCCTATCTGTCAAATGGAGATTTCCTGCAGAAACACAGTGCAGCTGGCCTCGGTGGCTTGCTCATCTTTGCACCTTTCTCACTTTTCATATAATGCACTCCCTCCTTGAGACAAGGTAAAGACATCAGTAGTACCTGACACACTGTAAAATATATTGAAGTAAATAGCTGATGATGGAGGAAGTGTTGCAATGCAAGCCATTTCAACATTCATTTTGTGTGTGTGTACTTAAAATGTTAAAGTAATGGGATTAATTAGAGGCATGTATAATACTTTTCATATAAATATGCACATATATTTAAATAATGAAGGCAAGTAATAAATGTCCTTGATAAATTCTTATATACTTACAATGTTTTATCATTAAGACCATTATAAAATGTTAATAATTATACCTGTGAAGATATGACCAATCTGTCATATGCTCTAAACTTCACAAAGATTTAATAAAGGAAAGTCAAACTCAGCCTGCAATTCAGAAAATACATATTTTAGGGCCTTCACCACTTATCGTAAGTAATGTAAATTATGTCTGAGAATAATTTGCATAGTAAATGGTAACCAAAAAATAAAAAAGGTCATTTTCGGAAGACGTTCCTAAAGTTATTAATCAAAATAAACAGTCCATCAGCTGAAGAAGAATGCTGGATTCACAGCTGAGAACTGCTATTGTTATCTGTGCCTTTCTAAGGATAGATTCAGATCATATCAATTATTGTGTTATGTGATTTTGTTGATGCTCTTAGACTTATGCTTTGTTAGATGAGTTAGTGGAGGTTCATGAAGGAGACCTCACTCATCAGAACTAGTATCAAAGTGAGAACAGCATAAATTATCAATAATGAATACATATTTAATCTACTTTCTTCCCTGATGTTTGATTTTTTTATAATTTCAAGACAGGGAAAATATTTTATATTTTTGCAGAGAAAAAAAATCCAGTGAAGGTTAAAATCAGACCACAAAATGAATTTGGACAGCCTTATTTTCAAAATTGAAAGGAGACCTCTTTATATTTCCATTACCTTGTCTGTTCCTCTTCAGGATCCCCACAGAATCTTCCTGTCCTCCACTGTCACACCCATTCCTGTTCAACCACCAGCTCTACTTCCCTGATACACTATGAGGCATACCATGGACCTGAGATATGAGGCAAACTACGGTGGGGGTGAACAGGAATGTCCCGGGGCAGGAAGTAGCAAAGTTTTAGGTGAGAACAAGTGGATCTGATCTTGAGCTATGGAGCCTGGCTTAGCAGAAATAGAGAAGAGAACTTCTCTTCCTGTTTGCTGTTGATCAATTATAGGAAGTTTATCAGAGCTCAGCTCCTCTCTGACGACCCCTAAGCAGCTTAGCAGAGCAGTCATCTCTTTACTCTGTTTCTATTACCATGTGACTATACTGTACGATTAGCACTTGAGCAGTCAAATTATTGAAGGGAGGGTAGAAGAAATATATCATATTGAATAAGCAAAATATTTTACTAACTTAAGAAAATTTTTAAAAATCTCAGTCCTACATTTTCAAAATATTTGTAAAGAGGTTTAGAACTATTTTTTCCATGTCTTGTGCAAGTGGTTCTGCTAAGTATACATTGTAGTGTGCATGTGTGTAGTGGAACAAACAGTGTGTATTAAGGTGCTGCCAACACGATTGCTTTCTCATGACAATTACCCTGTGGGTGTTTTTGTATTTTTGTGATAGTTTGCAAGTTCCCTTTTTGTTTCCCTACCTGTGGATATTAAAATATCTGAAACTGAAATACGTTCAAAATACTAGTTCTCTTCCCTCCCCTTACCCCCCCCCACTCCAGGGAAGGTGCAAGATGGGAATTTAGTAATACCCAGATGAAAACATCTGGTCCCTCTAGAGAGGAATATTTCCAAAGACTAAGAGATGTGATAGTATGAAGTAAGAGCAATATTGAAGAGAATCTGGATGTTCTTCATGGGAAGTGGGGCACAAACTAGTGAACTGGAAAGAAAATTAGTCAGTGGAACTACTATTGAAGAGGAGAAAACTATGAACCCTAAAATATAACTTAATATGTAGAATATATTGCATCAAAGAACTATTTTTTCATTTGTCCTTGGTTGTATGGAACTCTGGGAAATTGATTAGTTCTTTGTTTTATGAATCATAGAGGTGCTCAGTCCAGAACTTTTTCAAACAATTACTTACTGCATTACTCTATTAAAGTAAATAGAGTTATTCCAGCAGAGAATCTGGGAAGGTAAGGCTAAAGATGTCATATGTCATCTCTTATTAAAGAAGCAAGCTGCTAGTAAATTGGGTTAAACTATTTAGTTCTTGTGTGTTTTGAGAATACAAACAAAAAAATGCATAAATGCAAAGTAATTTTTAGTCAGTTCTCTATCTCCAGTCCAGTTTTGCTTATGTGGAAGAATGGGTGTATAAGAATGTAAGACTGGCCAAAAAGGGTCAAACCAATGGTCCAGATAGCTCCATATACTGTTTTCCAAATATGGCCAATGCCAGATGTTTCAGAGGGAATGAACAGAATAGGGCAACTTCAAATGATCCGTCCCAAAGGCTTATGTCTCTGATCATAACTTAATTTATCCTCTATGAATTATCCTAATTCTTTTTGGAACCAAGTTATAGTTTTGGCCTTCACAACATCTCCTGGCAACAAGTTCCACAGATTGACTGTGTTATGTGAAGAAGTACTTCCTTATGTCAGTTTTAAATCTGATGCCTATTAATTTCATTGGTTCTTGTGTTAGGTGAATGTGAATACAGAAGTATTATTTACCTTTTCTTCTTATGATTCATGATTTTATAAACCTCTATGATAAGCCCCCTCCCCTCCCCCAGTCATTGCTTTTCTAAGCTGAACAATCCCAGTCTTTAGAATCTCTCCTCATATGGAAACTGTTGCATACCCCTAATGATTTTTACTGGCCTTCTCCGCACCTTTTCCAATTCTAATATATATATATGCTGAGATGGGGTGACCAAAACTACACACAGTATTCAGCGTGTGGACGTACCATTTCATATAGTGGCATTATGATATTTTCTCATATATATGATATATACAGATGTGAAATTGGATCCACATGGTTCTAGCAGTTCAATTGCCTACTACCAGTTTAATTTAGACAAGTAAACTTGAATACAAAATTTCATTTACTACATCGATATAGAAAGTATAGGACAAGTTGTGACTGGTCCTTGCATGGGTGTCCAAGGAAAGGGGAGGGTGCAAGAAATGTAAGCCACCTGTAAGCCAAAGTCTTATTTCCTGCTCCCCCTGGAGCATTAGCCACCTGTAAAGGGGCAGGAAGCAGATGAGGTAAGGAATTGCACTTCAGCTGTCCACATACCAAATAATAAAGCTGGCTGACCATGTAACAGAGAACACTGAAGAATGGCATTGGGTGTACTCTCCCTATGTACCATGGGGCTCTGGGAAGTTAAGCAGTGAATAAGAGTTCAATTCCTGACTCAGTCACAGACTTCTTGTATGATCTCTACTCTGTGCCTCAGTTCTGCCAACTGTAAAATGGGGATAGTACCCCTGTGACATAGGGAAGTACTGAAAGGATAAAATTTATTAGTGATCATGAGACACTCAGATGCTATAGTGATAAGGGCCCTATAAGTGCCTTGATAAAATGAGCCTCTGTGATGGGACCCCTGGGCTACAACCCAGAACTGTGGGACCAGTGTGCCCCCTTAGCTGTCCCACCTGGGCTGTCCCTCATGATGCTTTTGCCAGTGACAAGCAGAAAACTCCTCCAGGCACTGTTATCACTCAGTGACCAGCATCCAGAGGCACACTCATCATGAATATTCTCATGAACTATACACAGGAAAATACCAGCAAATCTCCCAAGCCTTGTATCCCAGGAATATACTTCTCTAGAGCAGTGCAAATTTATCAACTAGTTCACCATTTTACCAAAGGAAAGTGGACAAGCACCAGCCTTTGAAACCTGAATAGATTCTCCAAGCACTTCAGACAAAATCAGTAATTAAGATTAAACATTAAAGTTTTATTAACAACAGAAAGAAAGATTTTAAGTGACTCTAAGTGATAGGCATAAAAGTCAAAGGTTGTTACCAAAGACAATAAAAGGTTAGCACACAGGGTAAATCCTAAACCTTATTAGACTAAGCAGCTATTTGGATCAAGCAGTTTATCTCACCCCACTGGATGTTGCAGGTAGGTTAGTCCTTAATACACAGACTTTCCCTTTACGTCTGGAACCAGTCTCTGCAGTTCAAGCATTTGTCTTCCCAGTCTTCTTGTTGCCTTCAGTGCAGGTTGGGGAGGAGAAATGATGCCACTGTCCCCTGTTTTATATCCTCACTTCATGTGCCCAGAAAACACTAGCCCAGACATGTTCCTGGTGGTCTTTGCTGAGTCCCAGAATTGAACAATCCCACTGGTGTGATCTTGTGTAATCACAAGATATATATAATGTGTATATATTTACGCAATTGAGTAATAGAATTGAGCAATCCCCATTGAGAGGTGCTTGCACAACTGTCATTGAATTGTAAATCCTTTCTCCTGGTCAACAGCTAGTGATGATTGTTCAATGCTCACCTCGGTGTTGGTCACCTCCTCTGTTGTTGTCACTGGAGAACCAGCAGCGGGCAACTCCCAAATGCACAGCATACTTCAACATACAGCAAAATCTCAAAGCCTCATACACACCAATGATATACATATTTTGACTGAACAGTGGGTTTCATCAGCTCATGATCTTTCATATGATACATTACATGGCATGCTTTGTATGAAATATTGCACCCACATATGAATGATGAATATGGGAGTTCTAGGGTGCTACTTTGGGGTACAGTGTGTCACAGCCTCATATCGCGTCCTTGCTCAAGGGCTGTGACACTGTAGAACTCTCATTACTGGTCTGCGGCTAAAAACCAGGTAAAAGCTCTAAGCATCCTTTGCAGATGCTGTTATGCACTATAAAAGTAAGCTAAGACACATTTTACTGTAACCACTGTTCATGTTGCCAGTTACAGTGACTAGAGGGGAACCTGAAGTAAATTAGAGGTGAATTTCCCAAGACCATCATCTTTCTTTTCTTCAATCACCTTCTTATCTCTAGCTTCCTCAGTCCATTGCAGTCTTTCTCTTGCACTGAAGCCCCCGCTCTTTAGAGTTGTCAGTTGTTCAGCCAGCTGTAGTAGAAAGGTCAATGCCTTTGGACTCAATCTTGCAATCCTTTCACAGTCAAAACTTCTACTGAAGTCCAGGCAAGAGGAGGGTATGCACAAGGAGCTGCCTGTGAATGAGGAAATTAAAGACAAACATTTTTTTTGAATAGTGTTCAAATTTTTATATATATTTTCATCATTTTTGTGACTTAGTGAGGGTGTGTTAACTCCTGTCTGAAAACACCATTAAGTGTAGGACACTCTAACGAAATATTTCTGAAAAAAATGTTTTTTCTCTCTTTTTAATCAGTTGCACTCATTTGACATTACACTGCATATGCCAATTTGCCCTTTGCAAGCAAATTGTTCAAATGACAGCTTACTTTTTTAAAACTGAAAACTGAGAAAATATAGTTTTAACCTTCTATTCTATCCTATCACACCCCTCCCACTACACTTCTTAAAATCACATTTGATATTTTCATATAGCATGGGTGCTGATGAATTCATGGAAACCAGTATACTCCAGAAAAAAATTGGAAAAGCAAGTGATTCCACAGAGGAAACAATGAAGGGAATTCAGTGTATTTATGCAAAGAGTCATCTGCCTAAGTCTTTTATTATAAATGTATCCACTGAGATTGTTATTTAAATTATTTGCTATATAATCTTATTTTTTGCTAACACCTTGCATTCCCAATCAGCTTATACCATGATATGTAATTTATAATTTGCACATGTACAGCAAGCTTCGTCAGACTAAGGACAAGCCAGGGCACCCAGCAGCTGATTATTTTAATGCAGAGCAGTTAGGCCTGCTCTGATTCTCTTCTCTTCATCTCTTCAAATGTTTCTGTCTGTGCTAATGAGAAATTATTTTATTTAAAACTTTCTAAATCAGTTTTCTTGCAAGGTTAATACAGGCCATTGTAGTGAATGAACACTGGAAAAGGGGTAACGGAATGTGTGGGAGTTAGCTTAGGTGTAAGTCAAGGAAACACAAAACACATGAATGGGTAATAAGTTTTGTCACATACTTTCCCTTCGAATTTTCCAGTGAGGCCAGATGCATAAGCCGTAACTTTGCTTCATGGTTGTCCACAATAGTACACTGGCACTAGCAAAAATTGGTATGAAAATTAAATTTCACAACTAGAGAGAACATACTGTGAAACTTACAATGAAGATTGTTCAATATTTTAAATAATCCTTCTTAGTAATCTGGATAAAGAGAATCAAATGCAGACTGCACTCTGGCCAGAGCTGTCTGTTTTCATTCTGTCCCCACCATCGACTTTTTCTCATTGTTCTTCCTCCAAATCAGATGCAGACATGGCTTTGTGCCAGACAGGAAACTGCCTTTGGAACTTCCTTCTCAGTTTCCTCACCTTTACCTAATACTCCTCATTTATCCCCTTCACAGTCGTTTCCTTGGCCTTTTCTTTCTGTGTTTACTGGGGCTACCATTACCATACTGTCACTTGCTATCCAGTCATGATGTTACCACCATCTTTATCTCATCGTTAGTATGACTAAAAATATAGAATGGAATTAAAAACCCTCTCACAAAGAGGATGGAAATATAAGTTATGTGCCACTACAGCAGAGAAACAAGTTGAGAAAAGCAGGAAAAAGACTTTCAAGAAGAAACAGAGACAGGCATGAAGCTAATGTCCACTCTTGTCACTTTATAACATCATATAATTTAATACAGAAGTAAAGGCTTTTCAAGATACTCATTCAGTGAGTCTGATTTTGTCCTATATACAGTGTAGTGCACATGTGTGCTGGCCTGTGGAGCCGAAAGACATGGATAACAGCTTAGTTACAATTTTATATGTCACAGTTAATTCAATGTTAACTAGTTTCAGCCAGCAAAGTGACAATATCTGAACCACGTCTAACTTGTATGATCCTGTGAATTATCACCCTGATCCAAGGATGCCAGAACCTTTGTACAAGTGGGGGGAGCCAAGGCCAAAGTGCCCCTTCCCTCTCTGAAGCTGGGTGCTCCGGAGGTGAGCCAGCTGCCCTTTCTTCTGGTTCCACAGCAGTCATTGGTCGGCAAAAGAGCACCTCGCTAGCTGAATCTATTATTCTGGGGAGGATGGGGTAGATAATTCTGAGCTTATGTTTCTTTTGTTAAACTTTTAAAAGTGAGGGAGCATGGACCCCTAGTCTCACCCCCACCCCCGGCCACCAGTTCTGGCACAGGTGCCCTAATCAAAAGTGAACTGCAGTTGAAATTAAGACATATGTTTTTGAAAGGCCTGATTAATTTAATGAACTAATCCTGACCCCTCTTCCACAAACCTTCTCATTAATGCCAATAGGATTATTTGTGGAGTAATATACATATGAACAAGGATGGAAGAATCAGGTTCTAAAAGAAATCTGTCTTGTGAAGAGTTTCCCTCTTTCATTGGGCTGATCTTACTGTGCCACAGATATTATTGCAATACCCCAAGGACTAAATTCAACCAAATGCATCTCATGCAGTCTAGGTTTAGTTCAGTTCACATCATATTTTTTTTCTTCTGATTTTTCCCTAGTATTGCCATTTTTGCATCTGATATCTCCTGTTAGGTCTTCAGCAGTTCATTTCTGGCTGTTATCTTCTTGTTCGTCTGGAACTAAATCAACAAAATAGCTTGGCACACTAAATCACTTGCTCTTACAGTTGAGTTCTTTCTTTAAAAAAAAAAAAAAGTAAAAAAACCCTCAGAAAATCCAGTTAAGGCCGACAGAGAAAGGACAAGTTGCCTTTTTCTTGTAGAGGAACAGGAA
Source organism: Mesoclemmys tuberculata (assembly GCA_007922155.1). Classification (NCBI taxonomy): domain Eukaryota; kingdom Metazoa; phylum Chordata; order Testudines; family Chelidae; genus Mesoclemmys; species Mesoclemmys tuberculata. Next base: position 84,000,180 of record ML675604.1, read on the forward strand.
GAATATAAAATATTCTGAAGGTTGTGCAGTGAATACAGAAGACCAAAGGGCCAAAACACTTTTACAGCTACATTAAGTAGCAAATGGAGCTGCACAGAATTATTCACTTTAAATTCAAGCTGAGCTGCAAAAAGCCAGTATACCTGATCTCACCTTACACAAGTTCTTGAGCTAAAATGTAAGCGAACATTTTGCCACCCACAAGTTTCACAGTACAGTGCCATTGCATTCAATATCTTATTATTTTGTCTTATGAAAGGAATGGGCCAAAGTTGTAAAAAATTCATTCCAAAAACACTTTCAGGTAATCAAGTAAAATACACTGCCTGTTAACTGGAGAAAGCATAGGTGTATGCCTGATACTGTCTAAAGATGGCTGCATGGGTTTTGACTTTAGAAAAGGGCAAAAGTTGAAGACTGGAGATTAGCTTCAGGTAACTCCTGAAAAGGGCAGATACTTGCCAGACCTTATCAGCTCATGTCTGAACATTTTGATGCCTCCTTTTCTGCTTTCCATCTTTCTCTATTAGTCACTGCCTCCTTTAACCAAGGAACCAGTCCAGCAAAGACAGTCAGACTCCAGATGACTCTAAGGTGCATTTCAATACATATATGAGATCTTTCCGAGTTAGAAACTGAGAGAGAGAGAGACTTAGCTAATCCCCTCTCATTTAAACCAGCAAAAATCAAGAATTACTGCAATGGAATCAAATGAATTACACCCATGTAAAACTGGTGCATATTAGATCAGCATCAGAAATGGAAGGTAGTAGATTCCAAAACCTTAAAAATGAGAATTGGTCCTGTTCATAGTGCTCTGAAACTTGAGTAGTGGTTCAAGCCACTTAATTCTACTACCTTCCTGCTGGGTTATCATGATCTTCTAATAAGTGTTGAGCAGTAGTAGTGTGGCATGATGTAGCAACCACGCTTCCTCTCCTCCCCCCTGAAGACACAGAGAGACAAGGAAAACTGTGAAAAGAAAATAAAGTTAATGAATTATGCTGTAGATTTGCCTTCTTTAATAGTTTCCCCCACAAACCAACATTGCTTATTATAACTGGCCTGGAGTACATATTACAAATAGATCATCAGCAGCATGCGTACAGCTGTTTATATGCGGGGCACAGGTGTTTGATTATTTTTTCTGCCTGACCAGACAGTAGCCTTTAAAAAAAAATTGAAAAACCCACACGATAGCTGTTTACTGGAACATATCATAAGATTAATTGATCTAATCCTCCTCATGCTATTTCCCTGCTCACCCCTATCTTCTGAGTTGCAAATGAGAGAGGCAGATATGTAATAAAGAACATTTCCTGATTCATCTTGAATGCACAAGGCACATATAATTAACTAGTTACAGCTTCACCAGCAGCACTGAAGATGCACTTGGAAAGAATAGTGAATTGTGAGTAATTCAGGCAAAGAAGATCACCTTTTCCCAGAGCTGTCCACACCTGACTGCTGAGTTTCCTACTCATTGCCAATACACATTCTTTCCTTTCAAATATTTCACTTCTTCCTCCGTGTGTAGTTCTGAATGGCAATTTGTTGATCCAAGCCCTACAAGCATACAATTTGTAGATGTGCAATGAGATGGAATATCCTAAAAAGCTTGAGCTGGTGTTTGGAAATGTCTTGATGCTTCTGAATCAGAAGTTCACTAGCATAGCTAGGTTATTCTAAACGTTCTCAGGTTGAATGTGACAGTTCTACCATTACCAGTACTCTAGGAATAATGCAGGATGTTATTCACAACTGCACTTAGTAACGTGAAAAGTATGGTACCTGTGTATAGTTACCATTGCTACTGTATTGCCATATTTGTTTAAACTAAGGCTTACAGGCTTTGGGAGAAGTGGTGGCTCCCTTGAAGTTAATGGGTGTTTTGCCATTGACATCAGCAGAGCCAAAGTTTCACCCTCTATAATGCAGTCATGCCACGAAGGTGTTGTTGAAATTTTTACTGTACAAAATAGACTGAAATGAATTAATATTTTTTAATGAGCGATTTTATTGTTGCTCTTTTGGTGTTGGCTCCTGTGAGAATGAAAGCTGGCACAGTCTTTGTTAAAATAAAGCTTTCTTTTAATTCACCTGCTAGAGCAACTACTAGTAATAATGAAGGTCCCAGTGAGTCTTGGCTACACTGATCTGCAGCCACTGGGTAGAGGGTTCCACCCCTGAGCTAAGCTATGCATGGTTGGCAAACGCGAGTATCTTTCATAGATTTGGATGACTATTCTAATTTTTGTAGAGGCTGATCAGTCTTTGGTGAAATTGTGAATCATATTCACTAATAACACTTGATGTGGAGCTGGGAAATAGGCCAGGAAGACTGGGCTAACTCAAACATGCTGCTACTTAACTCAGTATTTGAGCCACTAGCATGTCTGCAGTAATGTGAGCGTGTTAACATTTATTTTTCTTTAGATCACACAATATTATTCCGTCAATAGTTTCACACAACTGTAAAATAACCTTTGGCGAAAGAATGCGATAATGAGATCAGCTAGAGCCATGAACAGAAAGGGAGAGAGGCTGAAAACAGTACCGAGTAGTAACATTAGCCTATATTTCAGATATATGAATGAGCTTATTTTAAATGTGTTCAGAAAGGGAATAGGCTATATATTTGCTTTTCATTATCCTTCAATTCTCACCACCAGAGTTAAGCTCTGGGACACTCAGCCTTTGTTTCATGGCCTTTGCACGTTGGCTCATGAGTTGTCTGCAGAACCAAAATAGTCTTAATCTTTGAGAGCCATCATAGCTAATCCTAGCTCTGCCACTGACTCACTGCCTGCCTTGGGCAATTCATTTAACCTCTTTGTAAAATGGAGGTACTAATGCTGTACTAATTGTGAGGATCAGTTACTTAATGTTTGTATGACACTTAGGGTTTGTCTACATTGATACCATTGCATTGGGCTCCATGGCTGGACACAGCAGGATTGATTGAGTGTCCAGTGGAGACCTACTCAATCAATCACAGAAGTGCTCTCTGTTTGATACAGTAACACTACTTCCACTTCCCCCAGAAAAGAGTAATGCTGCATCAACCAGAGGGCATTTCCCATTGGTGCAGCACAGTGAAGATGCCATAGTAAGGGACCATAAGTAAATCAATGGGAGCTATGTATTCTATAGCATGTAGCTTGCATATCTCCCATTGACCTAAGGCAGCAGTGCAGACTAGGTCTTAAAAGATGAAAAATACCAACTATGTCTATACCAACAGCTCAATCTTCCCAAGAATGGACAACTTTTGGATGGAAAGTATGTCCTTGCTGCGCTCCCCAAGGTTCAGTTGTGACCCTCACTTACAAAGTAAAAATGTTGGTTTACAATGTATTATCTACTGTCTCTATCCTTAATGTATATGCTTACATATTCATACATATACTATATTATTGACAAATTCTGCTCATCTCACTTGTATAAATAATCCCATCTAATTGGAATCAAAGGAACTATTTGCATATGGTGAGTAGTATTTTAGTCCTATATACAGTGTAGTGTGCATATGTGCTGGGCCATGGATGCATGGTGGGAGCCAAAAGACATGATGGATAATAGCTTAGTTACAATTTTATATGTCACAGTTAATTAAATGTTAATTAGTTCCAACCAACAAAGTGACAATATCTGAATCAGCACTGGACACAATAACTAGTGCTTGAGTACAGAAAACTCCATTTCATCTTTCTGTCTGCCTTTCTATCCATCTTTGGCATTTATATGCCAGTTATTCTAGTATCGCGGTACTGCAACACGCAGGCTTCCAAAATACTCCTTATGTATCAATAAGTTAAGGCAGATGTGAAGTTCACAGTCTGGTTTGTTATGAAAAAGTACTGTGTGAGCAGTGTATTAGTATCAACCTTTGTTCCCTTGTTTCCCAAAGCTTCATAATATGAATTTGAATTGTCTAAACAACACGGTCGTCTTTGTCTATTTTTAATTTTACACCAAAAGTGGGATTTATTATATAAATTGATCACTTTAAAGGTAAATAAGATCAAACCAAATGGGATTCACTTATGCTGTGACAACAAATCCAAACTAATTCGCATTTGCTAGTGAGGCGTCTGTGATTTCACATTATTAAATAGATGCAGAAAAGTTAATTTGACACTGATTTAACTTGTGAATACAGTCTAAACACTCGCAAATCAGAGAGAGGCAGCTTAATCTGAAATGAATTTTTGTCAGTTAGAAATTATTTATTGAGATAAATTGAAACTTTATTTGGTGACTGAATTGAACTTAAAGTATCTACATGATTAATGGCCCTAAGCATCCCTTGGAAATGAAATATTACATCTAATCTTTTTTCCTAGTTTGAAATATTGTCCAATATATCCACCTCTAATGTGTATGGTCACACATTCATAATATTTAAGTGAAAATAAAAATTAACTATAAGAAAAGCTATCAAAAAGAAAAAATGACATCTTGTGAGCAAGGGTGAAATACATGACTTGGTGACAAACAGAGCAACAATTATATTGATATTTGTTTTCTTTTTCATGGTGTCATTAATTAATCATATTCATGGAATATTATCTTGTTGAGATTATAACAAAAGCACCCTATACAACATTAAGAAATCTATCACATTTCTTATAATCGATGGCTGGCTTTTTCCATAAATACTTTATATTTTCCATTTTAAAAAAACAAACTTGACACACATAATCTACCTTGTCTAGAAATAGAAAACTCCTTAAAATGCATTTTATGAATGCACATTTAGTGATTCAATCTAAATACTTTACCCTTGTCTTTTTTCCTGTTCAGATTCATGAATCTTGTGTGCAATTTGTTTTCAAGCTATTTCCTTTGGCTCAAATATACAGTATTAGCAAAAGCGACTGAACAAAAAAAAAATCAGAAATGCCACATTTGTAATATGCTATAAAATGTACATTTTACTGCTAAAGGTCTGCCCCAAATCACATCTGAATGACATAATGACATGATAAATTAATCCTGTATTTTCAGTGATTTATTTCTATATTCTGATAGGAATGAATCACAATAGCTCTTCCTCATTATATGTCTAAAAGCACTCTATGTTAGCATCGTACAGTTGGAATTTATATTGACCTGTGATCAGATAACAGCCTTTCTATGTTTGAATAAATTGTTGGTTGAGCCATAATTGAGCACCAGGGTTTCAGCTATTCATTAGGATGATGTAAGTTAGAGTGGGTCTTCTTACGTACTGTACATACAAACATACTCTGATCTGAATTGCTGTGGGATGGGATTTTTACCACTCTTTTTTCCAGAAGGAATATGTATGAAATTCCAAACAACTAGCTAAATAGGAAGCTAATGGGGGCCTTTAAATGAGTGTAAATTGTAACAAAAAGCTTTACTGTTCTGTGTTTGTCTGGTGAATATATATTTGTTCTAATCTAATCATCCATTTCTATAAATCTGAAATTAAAAATATAGCTAAATAACATTTTTTTAAAAATCTTAGGAATTAAAGTTTACTCATTGCATGGTCCCAACTGTGATAAATTTGTGTACCACTTTTAATATTTCTGTCTCATAATATTGACTTAACCTCTGTTGCAGACCCTTTCTGAATGGACATGTGTAGTGCACCTACCACTTTTACAATAGCTGCTAGCTCTCATCTGTCTTATGAAATCATAGTCATTTTTCACTTGTGATGGAGAAGGGGCAGTAGGGTATCAGAAAAAAGCATCAGATGGAGTATTTGAGAGGACCATGATGACAAAGACTCACTATCTTTCTTACTGATGATATTGACAAGAGAGTGAGGGAAAATAGCATTGAAGGCTGAGGGGAAAGAGATGACTCTAACTGTCTTAGACACCTTGCTAAGAAAGATAAATGTCCATCCCTAGACTCATCTTGGTTAGCAGGGGTGTATTACATTTCATAATCTGCTCAGCCAGGCTGCCTGGTTCTTTGTCTATAACAGCATAAGAAGGAATACTTATTACAAATACAAATGCAAGTGCTAATTCCATTTATATATGCAAAATTTCTCTTTAACACCAATACAAACTAATACCCTCAATAAGATTACAAGCATATTTTGCCAAGTTGAAAGCTGCAATGGAGAATTCAGTGTCTCGCTTTAATAGGATATTCGAGGATGCATTCCTGAGCATTGTAATCAGTTTTCTTAATAATCATCTATTCATACAATGTCCAATTAAATAGAATCTAAAAGGTGAAAATTGACAATAGTATGGTCTTACAGTACTTATGTGAAATAAAAAGAGATAAGGAACATCCATTGAATGTGACACCGGGACACACATGGGGACCAAATTTTACCCTCATTTACATGAGTATCAATTTGGATAGCTCACTTAACGTTATTTCAGTTACTCTATTTTTTTACATTAATTTTAACTGAGCAAAATTTGGCTCATAACTAGTTAGTTGATAAAAAGTAGGAAAAAATGTTGAGGCTTCTAAATATGAATCTGACTTTCCACAAATAGGACAGCAATTGGCTGTTGTTATGGTCAGATATTTATTATGGCACAGATTCATCTCATGTTTTAGGCTGATGTAGAGCACATTGGAAACTGTGGTGATGGGAAGTCTGTATCAGGGAGTTGTGATGGCATAAAGTATTTACAGCTTTTCTCTCACTGTGGTGGGGCTATAAATGTTGAACACAGCCTACAAAGTTTGTGATGCTAGCAGGACAGGGGTCATGTGTAGGGCATGTTCTGATTCAGCACATCCTTTCGCAGGCTCTGCTTGTGGGATTCTTGTGGAGATTTTAAAGTCGTCCTCCCCACCCTCCAGCAGAAATTCAATGTGTCTGAGTATCATGGGAAAGGGTTCCATATATTGTGCAGATTTTTAACATTGGTTCTTTCTTGTGTGTGAAAAATTCTCCACCAGGTCCAATCATGTTCCTCCTGAAATCACTGATAAAACTCATCTCGAGGGCAATTGAAAAGAATTGAATTTAGACTCACCGTTTGTGAAATATTGTGTCATGTAATGACATGGGATGATTTTGATTTTTGGTGGTAGTTTTTGTTTGGTTGGGATGTTTTACATCACTTTTATACTAATATCATGTTAATCACCCTAATGATTTTATCACAACTCTGGCAATATTTGTATTTTTCTTAAATCCCCAGCTCCTGAAGTCATACAATTATGTGAGAATCTCAGATTTCATTTTTAAAAAATGTTCCTTGCTCTCTGGGTTGCAGAGAAATATCTATAAAACCTGATTCTTTAAAGTCTCCAAAACTCAAAAACAAATAAAAAGAATCCTGACCCCATTTAAAAAAAATAAATCTCAAGTTTTTTTAGGGCTGATTCATGAATTTTGAATGCTTAGCACTGACAGTACTGGCAGGATTTCTGTTAGCCATGTGTATCTCCAAAGATATCAGCCTCAAATTTAATGTTTAAGGTATTTATTCATTTGCAGGAGGTATCCTTTATGATCATTGTGCAGTTTCAATCATATTTATAATATTTACCCAAAAAAGCCTTGAATTTGAAAATGTTTTCAGTTCAAATATATAAATGAATCCTTTTTTAAGAATCAGGGCAAAGATGTCAGCTATGGATTAAGTTTCTGAGTTCTATTTCTGATACTGCCAGTGACTCACTGTAGTATTTAGTTTGAACTGACCAAATAACTTAACCAGGTTTAAGCTCTTAGAATACATCTACCCTGCAATTATGGGTTTAATTTTTAGGTTGTGTACATGTGCCCATGCTAGTTTAAATCTGTCTAGCTCATTGAAAATAGCAGTGAGAATGTGATGGCATCAGTTGGATGATATAGAAGTTTGAACTGCTACTTCCTCACCGTTTTTTTTAACAGTCTAGTTAGATTAAAACTAGTGCATGTAAATCTACCCAAGATGCACATTACACCCTGAGTTGCAGAGTAGAGGTAGTCTCAGTTTTCCCTGGGGTAAAATCTGGATATTAACTCTTAAGCAGTACGCCATGAAAGCAAATTAGTCAATGCTCCTCTATTTAAGTGCTAAGAATTATTTATTCATTTGATTATTACTCGGACATCTTTTTCTATATTATATAAATAAATAAAATTGTAGATTACTATATCAGAAACGCACACAATATTGCACTAATATAGTTTTACTTATATGGCAAATGGTTTCCCAGTCCCTAAGGCTAGAGTTAGCCTAGTCCTATATAGATGTTCAACACTGGGGAGAGCTCAAGGAGTCTCTCTCACCTCACCTTTATAATGCATTCATATAATAGCTAAGAATACTGGATACAGTCACTGCACTGCTGGAGGTGGTAGACTCCCCAGAGGGAATGAAGATATAAAGTGTTGGGCATTAACAAGCACCAAGTCTAGGGTAGCACAGTAGTTACATTTCCCCTCCCTTCTTGGAGGCATTGTGTCAGTTGTGGAGGCATTGTATAGTGAGACAATTCAGCTCTTAATATTCACTTTATTCACCTTTTTTTTCCCTTCCATTTTACCTTGCTTGGAAGTTTCCCCACTGTAGACTCTGAGGTTACAATACTGTGAATGGGCCCTTTAAATCCCTTCACTTTGTAACACCTTCCGTATGCTCAATCAATAAGTTTAATCAATATGTAGAAAAATGTTATTCAGCAGTAATGGCATAAGTGTACAAGTAATCATGCTTTTTGCAAATTAGAATAATCTAGTGTTTAATATTAAGTTTGGAAATTGTAATTGAGCTGACTCTGTAACAGGAAGTAGCTTGAGGTTAGTCATACGAAGAAATTCAGTCATAGGAAAAAGTTTGCGGCCAGTCATTTCCGACCTCCAAAATTCAACCGTATTCTAATTAGCGGTTAAGTTCAACTGCAGTTATATAAAGTTCAACAGCATTCAAATTAGCGGTTGTGCCACTCAGTTAAAAACCAAAATGACAGATAAAATGCTAAGGTGCTTCTAAAAACATATATAAAGAAAGAGCGAGTTACGGTAAAGGGTTCAATCTGCAAAAATTGTTCCACGGTCCACTCAGATCGGAGAATCTGGTGTACCGGCCGGCAATTGGGTTGTGAGGACTTGGGCATTGACACTGCCTCAGGGCAGAAGCTCAGTTGCCTTTCCCTCTTTCCTGCTCTTTAAGCAGACGACATTACCATTCTCTGGTGAAAGCTCGTTCTGTGTTCCTTACTGCTCGCTTCTTTCTCTCTCTCTCAGTTTCAGTGCACTCAGTTAATTTTATAATAATCATAATCAATAGTTCAATAGTTGTACAACAAAAATAATCGAGTCGGCAATCGTTGGGTCGCAACCTGATTCCGGTTCAGACGAATTGACCCCTCTTCGGAGGTAAAGTAATCGAGTAAGAGTAGTAGTGGTTAAGAATACGGACCTCTCTTCGGAGATGCGGTAATCGTGGTGGTAATGTATTTCTAAGTTTTTTCAAATGACTGTTAGTTTATCTTCTATTCATTCCAAAAACCCTAAGCCAGATTCTAGCTTTCAGTGTTGGTTGTTTGTTTTATTAATCATATATTTCACAGTTTTAACCTTTGGTTGTTACCTTATAATAAAAACTGTCTCTTGTGGTTCAGTACATCAGACTCTTGAATATTTTTGTAAACCTTCTAATAATACCTCACATTAGGCCTGGGGAAGTGGAGCCGCTTACTCCAAGACCCCACGCAACTTTGGGTGGTTATTCCCATTAATTAATAACCTGGTGTCAGAAGACTAATAATCCTGGCCCCTTAGGACCCTCATTCACCATCCGGGCCTAAGGTATAAAGGCGTACAAATACTTTGGTGTATATTGCTTATTCTTGTCTTTTGGCCCATTTTAGCCTTGCATTCCATCTAGTGAGTCACTGTTTAGTAAATTTGTCTTCCTTTGATTTCAGAGGACACTGTGAGCCTATTAAGTACCTAAAGAATTGCTTATCATCTAAGGGAAACTTTTGTTTTACCTGGGTGAAAGATAAACTTTGATAGTTCTCAGACATATCCCCTTCTTCAGGTATTCCCTTTACACTCCATGTCTCGGAGTCATTTCTCAATGAACATCCTAGTAGGCCAAGATTTTTTCAACAGGGTCTATCAAAGTTGAATAGTTTTTAATCTTCATTTATGTGAAGACATTAAGCCATACCGTAGGTGCCATATAACATTAAGTAAATTCTTTATTTACTGGCCTTCACCATATATAGCATTTCTGATATTATGGTACAGGTTCAATGCATGTAATAATTTCACAAAATCTGCTGCATTTTTTCATACTAGTGTGCATTGTAGCTGTAGCAGAGTAGCAGTTTTACAGGATTTGGGTAGTCTCTACTCTAGTCCTTTGCATGTGAGTCCATACAGTTTAGTTCAGGGAACTTAATTACTCTACAGACTCATAGTCATAGGTTAGGGGTTTATTAGTCTGAGTTATTGGAGTCCTCAAATCATGTTTTAAAGACTCCAAGGTTCAGAGAATTTGCCCTGAGCATGTGGGCAAAACTCACCAGCAGACACCCAAGAAAGAATTCTCTGTAGTAACTCAGAACCCATCCCATCTAAAATCCCATCACAGGCCACTGGGCATATTTAGCACTAGTAGTAAAAGATCAATTAATTGCCAAATTAGGCTGTCTCATCGTACCATCCCCTCCATAAAATTTTCAAGCTCAGTCTTGAAAACAGCTAGGTGTTTTGGCCCCACTGCTCCCCTTAGAAGGCTATTTCAGAACTTCACTCCTCTGATGATTAGAAACCTTTGTCTAATTTCAAGTCTAAACGTCCTGAAGGCCAATTTATATCCATTTGTTCTTGTGTCCACATTGGCGCTGAACTAAATAATTACTCTCCTTCCCTGGTATTTATCCCTCTGTTGTATTTATTGAGAGCAAGCATACCTCCCCTTAGCCTTCTTTTGCTCAGGCTAAACAAACCATCTTCTTTGAGTATCCTTTCATAAGGCAGGTTTTCCCTTCTGCAGATCATCATAGTAGCCTTCTCCGCACCCGTTCCAGTTTGAATTCATCTTTCTTAAACATGGAAGACCAGAACTACACACAATATTTCGGATAAGGTCTCACCAGTGCCTTGTATAATGATACTAACATCTCCCTATCTCTACTGGAAATACCCCGTCTGATGCATGAAAGGTTATTAAACAAGATACTCATTTATTTGTAGAAATTCTTATGTCAAAAGACTGGTAGTTTACAGTATACAAAGTTTGGGGAAATAGAATTATTTGTATAATACCCAGTTTACCCAGCAATTTTGTTAGACTAATAGTCCATTCTTTCTCCCTGTTGCGTGAAAATGTATTTTAATAAGTTGAGTACATTGATACAAAGCAGGATATCGTATACAAGTGTCTACTGTTTTTCTATACACAGATCCTTAAATATTTTATTGTAGGGATCATTCAAAGGGTTGGTACATAGCTGATTACCTAAGATTTGTGCGAGATAACATCTCAGACTTGCAACAATTTATAAATAATCCATATAGTTTTCAGAATTTCTAATTTTATGCACCACTATGTTCATTGTTTTGCCTGGTCTGCATCACATAACTGTGTGTCATTTGCCTGCAGTAAGATAATATTGATTGAGTGTTTCTTATACTGAGTCAGATGCTGCAGAATTACTAAAATCAATGGGAATTTTGCCACTGATTTCAATAGAAACAGGATCGGGTCTATAGTAATTCCCTGCTGAATGTGATGAGAACTATTGTGGATGTAAGTGGTTCTGTGGTCAAAGTCAATGATATACGTAAGAACAGGCAACTCTTATCAGGTTCCTGTTTGGAGCTCAAACTTTCCAGCACTGATTCATTTTTACTCTGAGTTTAGCTGATTCACATAATCAGATGTAGGTCTCAGTTCATCCTCTACAGAATGTTTAGTACAAATCTTACAAGTCACCAAACTTGAGGCCTTTTCAGTATACAATTTTGCACTGATGGTCCGAATTGCTGTCCTGACTTTTCCCAAACTGACAATGATCTCTGAATCTGTCCCCGGGAAAAAGCTTTTGGCATACTAGTGCAGGAATAGTATTAAGTAGCCCATTTGCTATTAACTTGGCTAGAAATTTTACATCACATTTATAAGTGACAGGCAGGCTACTGTGTCACACCTTTTTCAGTTTAAGGGATACAATGATTGCAGCTTTTTGGAGTGAGGATAGTAGATGCTTGGAGTGTTTTTCCCCCGTTTTTTACACACCCTTAGTATCTCAATATGGTATTGGGGAGGGATAGTTCTCCAGCCTAGGTGTGTCAGAGGGTGAAATACTCCTTCAGTGGAGGTTAAGGTCAAAACCTACATCAATTCCCCAAGATATTTTCCACACCCATCAGCAGCACTTGCTTCCTTGTGTCTACACAGGCATGTGTGTAGGGCGTTCCCCCTTCTGTATATCATTATCAATCCATTTATTTCAATGGAAATATGCCAGTGTAAAAACAGCATAAAAGAGTAGAGAATGATCAGTGGACCTGGAGTGAGGTGTGCAAAACAGAGGGCGCACCAGTCCCACAGCATGTTCTCCTACTCTTGGGAACACCACAATAGATCTGCATCAGATAGTTATGAAGTTAGTGACATGAGGTCTTTGGAAATGGGCTGGAGACAAGAAAAATAGGAACTGGGGAAGCTGCCTTCACAGGTGGCAAATATTCTCTGTTACAAATACCTAAGAGAATGCTACTAGAAACAACAGAAAGTAACTATATTCAGTCCTATCTAAAAATGAGCAGCTCCACTAATTCAGCTAACAGAAAAAATGTTATGTGACTCATGAAAATGTCTGTCATATTCCAGTAGAGAGCAGTGGGCATATTTAGCTGAGGATAGTCCTGCTTTCAGCCGGGGTTGGACTAGATGACCTCATGAGGTCCCTTCTAACTCTAATATTCTATGATTCTATAATATATCCCCAAAAGTAACACATATATCCTTTCCTTCTAATAAAGACATAGTTTATTCTCAAACTTAAAGCAAAACATCTGATGTTCACAGGAGTTCAAGCCAACTGTCCAACTCAAGTTTGTAACAGTCCATGTGGTCAATGATGGTATGAGAATAAATGCGATATAATAATTAATAATAATTGATGTGAACTATTCTAGCACTTCACAACTTCAAACTACAGACATTAACTAACTAATCCTCACACCAACCCGGTGCTATCCCCATTTTACAGATGGACAGATGAGACCATGTGCCACATTCTGTTCACAGTGCAATCACTTTGAAGTTAGTGAAATTGTAGAGGTTTAACTAAGAGCAGAATTTTGACTGCTATCATTAGGAACCAATGAGATTCCTATGGTTCCATAAACTGAAGCCTCTAGACTTCAAGATTTAGAAAAGCGTCTCTGTTCAGAAAGGCACCTAAGCATGTGCTTAAACTTATACTTAAAGGTGAGCAAATGCTTAAGTGCCTTTGTTGAATCACGATGTAACAAAGTACGTCATAGGAGCAATTTCATTAACTCATTTGGTAGAGGACTATATTTAATACTCATTTGGGATTTGCAGAGTTTGCCTGAGTAGGGAATAAGGAAAGCTGAGTAGAGCCCAGAGGGCACGGTTATACGGTAAATGGGACAGGTTCATTGTATTCCAGTAAAAGTGAATATTAACACTTTCAGCTTTTGATGTAATGGGTAAATATGAATTCTTTTGCTGCTTTGTGATAATCTGCATAATATAGAACAGATTGGGCCTAGGGAGACAGGGAACCTACTGCTGGTGAAAGAACACAGGACAGCGGTAGTCCCTGTGATCTCCTGAGTCTGCTAGCACCACCAAAGTGAATGGGGAGACAGTGAGGATGAGACAGGACAAAGGCCTCATTTTCTAGCAGAGGAGTTCAGCCGTAAATGACTGCAAAGATCACCTTCCTAAAAGACACGAAGAGGTAAAATGTCTTTAGGAGCTTCCACTATGTGTAACAGAGAATCTGGTCCTATTTAAAAAAAGAGACATTGATTAGTACATCTCTGTTATTTGTCCATCAGAAGAGTTATACAGTTGTTTCTTTATTTTGAAGATTGACTGAACTATCTAAGGAAGTGAAAATGTCATATCAATTGTAAATCTAGTTTTTCACAAATCTAATATAGGTTTTAGAGTGTGAAAACATTCTTTCAGTGCACTCATTTCTGATGTTGCTAATACTATTACTCCTAGCAGTTTTCAGGGTATGTTGTAGAAAGCATTCTGCAATTACACTGGCATATTAAGCACTGCATTCATTTTGTTATTAATAGATTCATTATTATTAGGTTATGTGAACGGATGCAACAACAAACCTAGAAAAGAGAACTAAAAAGCTAATGATTTACACTTCCAGCCAGGTTTCGGTGATTGTTACCCAATTATTTATCTCAGTTTATCTCAGACTAAAGAGAAAAAATGTAATGGGGATGGAAAAGTAGAATAAATGAATTGAGGGAGGTAATGTACGGTTTAGAAGAAGCACCTTGAATAAAGCAGGGAGATATCAGGAGGTGCTGTCCACTGAAATTCCATCACAAGAGTTGTCTGTCAAATTGTGATTGATGGCTTCACTGTAAAGAAAGCTGACTATGGAAGAAAACCTACAGCACATATATTTAGAATATAAGGAGTTCATTTTGACTGGTATTCAAAGTATGTTTTCACAGAACACTAATAATTAAGGACCCAATTCTGCAGGTTTCTGAGCATGTTCAATCCTCACTGATTTCCATGGGACTAGATGAGGCTCAGTACCATGCAGGTTCTGGCCTTTCATAAAGTAATAATAGTCCCTGTAAAGGCCAGTCCTGTATTTCATTAGGTTTCTAAACAGGCAATCAGTAATTTAGTAACACTTGGCCAAATTTTTCTATTACTCCAGTGTGAATCTAGAGTAACTCCATTGGCTTCAGTTACTATCTATTATTAGAATTTGTCTTTCATTGTTTTTAGAAACCATAGAAAGTGGTGGCAGCCATAGTAGCATCAATGGTTGATAAAAGATGCCAAAGTTATTTCTTCTTCTAAACATATGCACTAGTTCAGATGCTACTGAGAGGTAGCTATAGGGAAATGCTGACTTTTTAATATCAAATTCTGCAGTTAATAAGTAACTTTATCCTTATAAGAGAGTGTGTAAAATTTCTGGAATATATTTAATATGATAACATATCAATGCTTTTATTAGCATTGTATTATTTCTTGCCATAAAATGGTGACCTGACCTGAATATTCCTAAGCGGCGGAAGGAGTGGAGAGGAACTATTAGAGTTTCCTCTTTTCTGAGGGTTTTCCACAGTTATAACAAATCTGGAGATTATGCAGAACCTATGTGGAAGAAGAGAATAAAAAACCAGAGGCATCCACTGTTAAGAATTATGATAATACTATGTAAATCATCCCTTCTTTGTGTTACATAAAAGCTCCAATGTAAATATTATATGTCAGCTGCAATTCAGTCCTCCTTGTAGATTTGTGAAGTGTTGACTGAAATGTTTTTTACTGTCCACAAATGATCCAAAAATCCTGGAAAAAAGACTGGAATTGTTCTATGGGAGAAAACAGCCCTCTTAATAAATCTATAATAAAAAACACAGGAAATATTTTATATCGTTAAAAAGAATATTGAAGTTGAATGTGATGTCTAAAATGACATTCCCATAACAGACTGCATCTGTCTACAAAGAATAACTACAGGCTTCTTCTTTTCTTTTTTCTTTTTTTTTTCTTGTTTGTGGCAAACCAGAAAGAAAGAAAGAAAACTAACCGGTTGTTAAGGTTGCACCATACCGTACCTGGTTATCACTTTAGTTTACATCATCAGGTTTTTTTGGAAGCCAGTTAACTAAGATGTATGTACTGAAATTGGGGCTGAAAACAGGGTGTGAATTATGTATAACAATAAAGAATAAAATCCACTGGAGTTTGACGCAGTTTCTCTTTTCCCCCATTGGTCAACATCAGGGACCTGTAACATCCATTTGTAACAGGCAAAGAGACCCATAAACTTCCTACAATGTATGTTCTGTCAGAGAAATGCACCATACCACGTGGGGACATGGAGGTCTTTAAGTACGATCATTTTGTCTCCTAGCTACAGTACATTCCTCCATTAGATACAAGTAAATCAGCACAATAACAATAATTATTTAGAGCATGAAAAATATTAGAGAACTGTCCAGTGTAAGCCATAGCTATGTAGATTTCTCTTAAAGGTAGATAATCACATTGGTTGTTAGTCTCTGTGAACCCTCTCCCACCCTTTCCCATGTGTAAATTTCCATGGACCATTCTAAAGGTCAAAGTCTGTCACCCATGCTTGCCTGGGTAGTCTAATGAGCCAAAGTCAAAGTCAAAGAGTAAAGAACTACTCAGGGTGAGAGTGGAAGAATCTGTCCCTAAGTACCATTAGTATGGGCAGCCTTTTATGCATGGAAATGACGAAGATACCAGCAACATCTTGAAATATGTGTTACCATAGGTTGTTAATCTTTTTTTGGGGGGGGGAGAATAGTGAATAGCCATTTTTGACCCTTGTCCCAGTGTCAGGTATTAGGAGACTCAATCCAGGGAAGTACAGAGAGTGACCACAGCCAAAACTATAGAATCTATATTTTTTTTCTAGAAAGGATCCTTATTGGTTGCGCCCCACTCCAAATCCAAGTCTATGACTACAAATTTATTCAGTAAGATACCTTTCCTCTGAGTCTTATATTTGCTTCTCATAATAAATTGCATCAAGAAATTAATACTGGAGGACAGTATTAAGCATCCAAATCATTTTGGTTTTATCTCACTCTGAGCTCTAGTCTACTGTCCACAGCCATATGTATCTCCTATTGGCATTATCCAGAGCTAGTCTCAGGAAATCTGAGATTTGGAGTCAAATGATAGGAGTTGAAGCAGATTTTGCAAACTGTTCAAGTAAAATGCCAGCCATTTCATTTTTTTAACACCTTTGTTTTAATGTAATGCTTGAAACTGCCAAGAAATGTTAAAAAGAATTCCCTGTTGAAATAGAAAAGGTTAAAGCCAAAAGTGAAAAATTCCAGGGCGGCAGCAGCATTTGTGAAGTTATATCCACCCTGGAGGGGTGGGGGCAGGAGTCTTGTCTTACTGCAACATCCATAAAGTTGGCATCTTTTCTAGGGGAAAAAAGATGAAATTACTGCTTTATTAATAAAGGCTATAAGGGTTTTGAAAAGAAATACCAGAAGATTTTTAAATCAGTAAACATACTATAGATTCTCACACTTATGAATTCAATGTGTGCAGTGAAAAATAAAATCATGCTCTTGAAAAATATCCTGTATTGCTTGACAGCTGGTTAGATGTTCCCTTGACAACTGCTCTGGTTAATCAAGGGTGTAAATGAAGCTACCATTTCAGTGTTCCGCGGGAGTCTTTTCAAATCCTCTCTTTAATATCAGATTTACTTTACAGGTAAAGCACCTTGTTGTTTTCAGTGCTGTGTCATTAGGCACATTTAGAGTCTTTGTAAGCAAGGAGGTGGAAATTAGTGGAAAGATCTAAATGTAATATCCCAATCTCCTGATACAAATTGTAGAGATACTATAAGGATCGTGTGCTCCTTTGTGGAAAGGCCAGAAACTATCCTTCCTACATATTCTAGCTAACTGGTAGTGTGAAATCCCTACTGTTAGAATCAGAAGAGGATCCTGATATATCATTTTAGTTTTACGAGGTCAGAGACTGTTGTTATATGTTTGACCTTTAATATACACTAATTGGACATTTTAATTTTTCTGGATTTCAGTGATAAATCCAAGGATTGTGGTGATAACTCTCCATAAAAAAACATAACTGATGTAAGCAACATTTTCCTAAGTATGTTAGCACAACCACAAATGTAACATTTCTATATGATTACATTAGATAATTACAATGCATGAACGCAGTTAGAAAGTCATATGTCTCTGGACCTATCTTCATCCATATTGTCAAATATGTAATCACTTCGAAATACTTTGCTATGTTTCCCTTGATATAAACTGGAAGCTGAAGCAATCATGCTATCAATTAGGGCTTAAGTTAGACTTTTCAATGACTAGAAGAGATGGGAATATGAATTTTACATTCACATTTTCTGTATGTACTTTTACTGCCACCTGGTGACTTCTGTTAACAGAAAATCATGATCAGCTCATCACATTCCTCAGCATGAAGAGCTAACTGTCATAGTTTAAGCTAAATCATTTGGTTGAACAAGATGATATTAGCTAACATTTGAATTAAAAATGCCTCAATCTTAGCTGGCTTAAAAAGATTCCTTTTAATAACAGTTCCAAGCCCAATTTAATCCAATCCAGTACTTAATACTAACACCTATTGTTGGTGCCAGAGGGGTACAAGTTTGCTAGGTAAATATTGCCCTCATTTATTAGGAATTCAATATTCAGTGCTAAGGTGATTAATCAGGATCTAATCAGTAATGTAATTAGTGTGTTTAATTTTTAGTTTTGCATCTGTTGAAGAAATCCCTGAGTCTTTGAAAAAGGAATAAACCCTTTAGGAAATCCTCTGTTTATTCTTGTTCTTAACAATAACTTATACAAAATCCACAACAGAGAGAATAGAATCATTATTTGTATAATAACAAAATTCAGAGTAAACAGCTGAACACTTTCATGTTTTGAGCCTGTGAAGGTAAATATTGTACAACAACAGGCCTATAACGTACCACCTGCAGAAGTAGTACTTGCTCATGGCTCTAGACCTACTATAATTATTTTTGAAAAATGCATTGTATAGCATCCACCCTTGCACTATAATTCTCTACTCTTCTGTAAAGCTTTTCATTTCATTATAAATGTGGTGTTGATCAGAAACAGAGTATTTTCTGTGTTTTACAAATAAATCCTATATGTCTGAGAAATCAAATTGCATACTTTTCTATCACTGTCTCTGGAAGGAAAAATATTCTGGATTTAAATGGAGTTGAAATATTCCAAAGAAATATATGAGGCAGATGCACTGAAATGCCTTCAGCATCAAAACAAGCCATGAAGATTCAAAACTAAACTTAGTTTTATCTTCAGAATGTAAAGATGTAGACGATTAGCCACTTTCATCTTCTCTGTTCTTAATGTGAGGCCAATGAGGCTAATTAGGGGGAAAAAAAGCTAAAAATATCAAGAGAACGCATTGTCATTATCAGATCAATTCTCATCTTTTCTGTTGTCACTATTTAGGCCTCAATTCTCCAGTGAACTACACACATGTATCCACTTGCATGCATGCAGCTGCAGGATTGGGTCCCTAATTTATTGTCTGAATTGTAAGGAAAATGTTTCAACATGATTTCATGTAGTCAAGTGCAAAGGTGTTTTGGAAGCACATTCTTGTAACGTTGCAGAACAGCTCTGCTGTATTTTTCTCTTACATTATAAAAACGATTTCATTATAAACATATGGTATATACGCCCATGTTATTTTGTTTGCCACTGCAATAGTAAAGATTGGTTGCCATTTCAGTTCTACTCCCCATTTTTCCAGTTATTCATAATTTTCACAGAAAGCTTTCTTTTGGACTGAAGTTTTCCTATCTTCCCAAAAGTGATTTTGAGCAAAATTGAACAATTTATTGTGTCATTTTGTGGTAATGTAAACATGAAAAGCATTCACTTTTTTCATATGTTCTAACTCTTGCATTAATATAACTTTAATAGCTAAAGAAAAAGGCTTCAAATATTTCTTGTTTTGTAGTCATTGAGACAGGAACAAACATTAAAGTTTGAAGAAGGTGGGTTTGGTATTTTTCAAGTTATGTGTGGCCACGTGGATAGGGTACTAGACTGGCATGCAGGAAACAGGGGTTCCATTCCCAGTTCTGTCACTGGTGTATTAGCTGACTTTGGACAAGTCACTTCCCTTCTTTGTGCTGTAACTTCCCCATCTGTAAAACCAGGATAACTATACTTACAATATTTGAGCTCTACCAATGAAAAACACCTTATCAGAACTGTTATAATAATGATTATATTATTATTTACAGTTAGCATTTTTGCAATTGTCCATTGGAATTGTCTAGTCCTTTTTTTCTGGCACCCTTGCCTTAGAGCAGATTAGAATACTAGGCAAGCACAGATAAAGATGCTTCTGTAAATTGCTGCCTGAGTTTAGGATACCTTTGATTGTCTACATTTAAGTGCCTCAATTAATGGTAATGCAATTAGGAACTCATTTAGCAGTGCTAAGGGATCTTAAAAGCATTTTTTGAATTACATTTCCTTTTTATCCTCCCATCTTTTTTAATTAAATAAAGAATTAAAACCAGGGAAATTAAATGCCAGAAATAAGCACTGTGTATGAATGCCGAACGTTTGTAACTAAAATTTGCAAGACAAGATTTTGGGTAGATTCCCAGCTGTAGTTGGATGATCAAATAGTGACTATGACCAATGCTGTTTTGTTTTGTTTTTTCCATTGGCATCAGCACAGATGGAACTTGTTACTGTAATTTAAACCTTTACTACCTATAGATCTAGACTACAGTAATGTGGACTATACCTTACATACACTTAGAAGCTGTAGCAGGTGTAAACTGCAGCAGCCCACTGGATAAGCAAGGTTTCCATGAGCACATCTGGTTTGTGTTCCAAGATCTGTATTGGCTACCAGGTGAAGTTTCATGGCATTAGCTTTTACTTATAAAGCCCCAATGGGCTGAGACTCTCCTTCCTGGGAAATCACATCTCTAGTTGGGTAACTGTGTAACTGAGGAATTCAAGCAGACCAAGAACATGCCAA
This sequence comes from Mesoclemmys tuberculata, assembly GCA_007922155.1. Lineage (NCBI taxonomy): Eukaryota > Metazoa > Chordata > Testudines > Chelidae > Mesoclemmys > Mesoclemmys tuberculata. Next base: position 84,020,933 of record ML675604.1, read on the forward strand.
AGTCTGACATTACCCTAACTAGTAACCAAGAAGCAAGCACTCAAGAGGAGCCACATGAAAGAATGAGATGGCACATAATCCTGACTGGTGACTCCGTAGTGAGGAATATCAAGATACCAGTGACCCAGATAAAGAAAATGAGTACTAGAAGAAAAGAGTTCACAGTATGGAAGCTAGATTTTTTAAGACGTGCTGGAAAATTCCCAGTGATTGTAGTCCAAAGGGGAACAAATAATATTAGTCGAGAAAGTTTGATAAATCAGGAACCATTTCAAGGACCTGGAAGGAGCTCCAGGGTGATACAGCTGATTCTTTCAAGATCTTTCTTGAGCCAAGCATACAGGAAAGAGACAGTTGATATGATAAACTAAAAATTGGTTTGTTAGTTGTGTAGTGTGGAAGAATTTGTATTCATAGGAAGACAGAAATGCCTTCTCTGAGGAGGCTATTTGAATTAGATGGTCTCCACTACAGCAAAAGGTGGCACCAACCCCTACATTCAAAACTTGCAGGATTTGTTTGTCATGCTTTAAATTAAATAGAAGAGGAAAAAGAGAGCGTTCACTTTTACTTCCAATACACAGAGACAAGTTTTCAAAAGTACCTAAGTGACTTAGGAGCCTTAGTCCCACTTTCAAAAGTGACTTAGGAGTCTAAGTCTCATTAAAAGTCAATAGTAAGATAGACCATTGTACATCGATTTTCCTTCAAGTATCTCAAAGCTCTTTAGAAAAGTAGTTAAGCATTGTAATTTCTGTTTTACAGACAGGAAAACTGATGCACAAATAGAATAGTAAAATCACTTATGTATTATGGGCCTGATCATGTGCCCATTTAAGTCAATAGCAAAGCTACCATTAATTTCAATGAGAAAGTTCAAACCCTAAATGGACAGTACATTCTACTCTACCTGGGAATAACTGTACTAGTTTGTATTAAATAACTAACCTAAAACATTATCCATACCTTGAACCAAATCTGAGAAGAACAGTTTATAAAGTGCAAAACAGTTCAGGGAGCTGCAAATGCCTGTTGACTTCCTCCATTGTTTAGCTACCATGGGGGAAAATCTGGTAATGTAAGTGTTAAAACGGCAAGAGATATGGTTTTCAGGATTTTCAGAAATTCTATTGTGAAATATGTACAACTTTCTCTTAAGGGCCTTGATCTGCAAACTTTATCATGCTGAGTAGTACTGACACTTGTCCTGTTGACCTCCTAGTTGGCAAGTCTTCAAAGCAAGGCTTTCCAAAACTACATCATTTGAAAGGGATGCATTACACTCTCTTTCCATTTACACTGCATGCGAATTCATGTTGAAGAAGAATGCAAGGAGGGGGTGCCCCTGATGAATTAACAGCCTCATTTTTAAACAAGCTAACAGTTAATTTTCTCACATTCCGTCATTACTGTAATAATAAGCATTTGCGTGAAAATTAATGTATATGAAAGTCATTTTACAGGGATGAATTTTTATTATTGATAACGTACATATCATTTCATCATATAAAGTATACCCAAAAAATTCTCAATAGCTTATTGAACGTTCCTTACATGTACTTTACAAATTCCCTGAGCTTTATATTCTTTTTTATCTCCGAAGCTCAGTACTGGAGTTACATTAACAGCATGCTTCCTGAGTAGCGATAACGATATCACAGTGTAATCTAGCAGCTCAGAGGTATGCATCCTTTCATTTCTTATTCCATTTCTATTTCTCCTGTAGGCCAGGAAAGGGAAATTTCCACCTAGGGAGTTCAGCATCATTCAGCATCGATGTTAATTGTTCAACAATCCCCTACACTAGGGAGCCCATATGTCAACCATAGTTAGCACTTGCAATTTATCAGTACCCACTTAAACATGTAAAGATCTCTTCTTTTCTTTGTCTTTTTATAGGCATTTCAATCACTGCAGTCAAAAATAGTCGGAAGACAAATGAAAGAAGGACATTAAAAAAGAAACTTGCATCTTTTGTCCCTCTAAGTCCATAGGGTCAGAGAACTTCTGGTCATGTTATTGCCCAGAGAGTGTCATCTTTGATGGAGGCAGAAGCATCTTTATCACTCTGCCCTTTCTGTGTGAGGTTCAAACACTCTTCTGTCAATAGCATAAACAGTAATGAGATCTTCTGTTTCCTTCTAGCTATCTGTTGCCTGTTGGCAGTCCTGGAGGTTACTGTATGATTAAAATGGCTGCAGATGGAAATCCTCCTGTACAACACGGAGTCTCTCTGTCATATCGTGTGTCTCAGGTGAGCCTGCAAAACATCATATACAAAGTACAGCTACTTGCTTTAATTATTACACCAACATATACACTTTAATTATTCTCATATGAGAGTGTTAATATTAATTATTAATTATTTTTGTCCTGTCAGTTATTCAGGCTGATTAACTTAAAATATCCATTTATTTTAGCCTTCATTATGGGAGAACATGTAATTCTTCTGCAGAGCCAGCTGTACATATTTTCTTTCTCTACAGGCCTTTTTACTATAAGCATCCAAAACTCTAATTTTCACTGAGGTCTTCAAATTCCTTGTACTTTGGTCTAGTTGGAAACACCATTCCTGCTTTCCATTCCACCTGGCAGAGGGCTGCCATCAGCCCCCATCTTATTAACCTGGTCCCACCACTGTTGCAGGAGAACTCCACTGCCTTACTTTCATACAAGGTTTGAGTGTATGGGAGAAAATGGTTGTCTTCTCACTGTACAAGACATTAGATGTTCCAGCCCCAAACCCACCCTCTTTAGGAGATGCCTTTTCATAATCCACTTCCATATCTGGTTTACCAAGGAGCCAGACCCCTCTTGAATGATTATCTTCACTGGGCATCTGCCACCAGCAGACAGCAGCAATTTGCTTGGTTTGCTTCCCCAATCCATGCAGGAATCCCAGATTAACAGTTCCTTTTCAAATAACAGCTAGAATCATATTCCCTGAATAACTCAGGTTGCACAGTATGCAATTTCAGGATGAGCAGCACCAACTTTCCCCTCATTTAACCACGCTCCCCACCACACACACCCAGGACAGTGATTTCAGTACCTAGGAAAGTTCCCAACTTCCTCACCCTTTTGCTGTCCTGCTCTGAGCTCCCAGGTGAAGGGCAAGAGCAGATCTCAGCCAGAGAATGCAAACACCCTGCCCCTCCAGGTCCCACTTGCCCTACTTGTCCCCAGTTTCAGGGACTCCTGACAAGCTCACTGTGTAGGGACCCTCAGGCCATCCATAGGTCAGTGATTTCAGCTTCATGGAAAGTTCCTGCCTTTCCTTTCTCCTTCTGTCCTTCGTAGGTTGGTGGGTTGGGAATGAGCTAAGCCAGGACATCAACCATCCTGACCACCCAGACCCACTCACGACCCACAGCCAAGCAGAAACCTCTGCTGGGAGAAAAATACATGAACTCACTGCCTTCTTCCTCTGCTTCTGCCTAGGGCAAGCAGGGTTTATGTCACCCGTGTAGGGTGACCAGATAGCAAGAGTGAACAACTGGGACAAAGGTGGAGAGAGGGGTGTATTAGGTGCCTGTATAAGACAAAGCCCTGAATTTCGTGAGTATCTCTATAAAATTGGGACATCTGGTCACCCTACCCCCTGCAAGGCAAAAGCTCTGGGTCCTGTTGTGGGTTAAAGGCCCAGTCTCTAGGTGACCACAGTTGCCACTGGGTTGCCTTGGCTGTCTCTGCTGCACCTCTGCGCGTTATTTTCAACTTGTCCATGCTAGGACACTGTTGACACCTGAACTGTCCTGGGATTCTCAACACTGTGGGCTGGTGGGAGGGCAAGCGGGGGCACATACATATGGCTACATATAGCTGTGGCAGGTTCCTCTGACTCCTTTCTCCCTCATGGCCCAGAGTGTCATCCCCAAACAGATGAAAGTGCTTATAAGCCCTCCCCTTGGATATGCAGGAACTGGTAGGCTTATGCTGGACTCTTCTGCTGACCAATCAGCCACAGAGCCCCCTCTTCCCCACCTCAAACCTACCAGGAAGCTGAGTGGTCACAAGGAGGATTGTTATCTTTAAGGGGCCAAGGATTTTCTTTCCACTGCTGGCCCAGATGGAGCCTCCCCATCTCTGAAGCTGCAAAGGGATAGGGGCATTTTCAAATTAGTGTCTGGAAAGTCCTAATATTAAGCTTGCTACGTTATTAACAAGACCTATGTGAATTCACCAGTACACTTCTTTAAAAATGTGTCTCAGCTGGGTCAATTTTGCATCAGAATTGGACCTTTCTACAGCAGAAACAGATATTATATTAAACTGGCCTACATTCCGAGTGACTACAATACTGTAATTTAAATGATTGACCCTAGATAGTGAGCAAAATCGACTGAGCTCATTTTATTACGTACTGTGTCTGACCATATGGCTAGTAGTCTTGCAAAATGACCTCAACAAAAACAGACCATATTGCCACCAGGTTACTATTTCTTTTATAAATTGTACTTGTCTACCTTCCAGAGCCAAATGCCTTGCTTAATTCTCTTAAGAAGCTCACTACAAGGAAACAAAGTCTCTCTGCAAATACTATTTTAAAAGGCTTGTCCGAAACTATACTGAATTATGTCTTTGCTTGTTGAGGGGAGAGGGGCTTGTGATACATAATGAAGTTGACAAGTGCTGAGCTGATGTCTCTGAATTCCTTTCACATGAACAATCTGATTTAATTTTAGCTGCTCTAGGAGACTTAGGAGACTAATCTTTTCCCCTCTTCTCTGAATGAAATGTACTATAGGCAGAGAAATACCAGAAAGTATACATGTTTATTGAAATATCCAAACTTCACTTGAGATAGTCAAGTTGTAATTAAAAACCATACAGGGAAAAGTAAAACAAAATTATATCACACATGAATTGTGGATCAGTAAGTGAGATGTTCCCCTCCTTGTATTCCTGGCTTCTTGCAGTTATTAATGCCTACAAACTATAGTGATGAGCATCTTAAAAAGCATATAATGATACATTAACTTTCCCCTTGAAACACCCTGTGGTGTATTTATTTTCCTCTTGATTTATGCAAGCACTTTCCATTTATATTAGTGGGTATTATACATGCTTGTACTCCATACAGTGACAAATACACTGTACTGATTTGGTCTTACAAAATCTTATTTTCTTGCATGAACAAATATGTTTGAGATTTCCAGAGTGCATGCTGGATAACAGGTATGATGTCCACTGTATAGTCAGCTGAGGGGAGCATATGTTTGGTATACATATGAGCCGGGGGTTAGAGGAAATAAGAATCAATTGAAGAAATAGATTCATTCCAATAAGACTTAGGGGTTTTGTTCTATTTTAAAATTTAAATCAGTAAAAAACAGATCTCTAAAAGTTCAGAGGCATCTAAAGCTTCCCAACGTTTGCAAAGCCTTTTTCTATGAACTCCATTCAATCCTATTTCTACCTGTGACCTCAGTGCATGCATTCTTGTCTTTTCAGTTTGAGGAATCAGTGAATGTTGAACTCAAATCTTACTTTATCTTAACTAGTATGCTCATACCTAAATAAAATCAATATTCAAACAGGGGCTTACATTTGTACAAGTGCCTAATAAATTACAGTGTCTCCATTTTTGAGTACCTAACCTGAGACTCCCTTAAGGAGCCTGATTTTCAGAAAGTGATGTACAACCTCCTCCTGAATATCAGGACCATTTTAACGTGCCTTTAGTTGTGCACCAAAAAATCAAAGCTACAAAATCACTGGTCACAACTTGTGAAAATCTAGGCCAAATACCTAAGGCTTTTTTTAATTTTAAACTATTTTTTATTACTGAAGTTACTGTTTATACAGCTTTCTGTCCTCCTTTTCACTTAATTCTTTTTTTCCACCTGCTCAAATCTTATTCAGAGCATTTGAAGACCCTATTAAATATTTTTTTTTTAAAAAGCAGCTTTTTGAAAGAGGTTTTTTTTATAATTACATAAGAACATCTTGTAGAGATCTCCTTACTGTATCTGAACACAACCTAGCAGTAGTAAAGTCATAAAATCACCACAATGCATTTAATTGTGCAATACTATTCAAGGGCCAGGTATATTTCTCCTTATTTCAGAAGAGGTTCCCAGGAGCCATCTGGCATTCTTCTCAATACATTTTTTTTAAGGTTCAAGCTCATTGTCTTTGTGCAGCCTTGGGGTTAATGATAATCTAAAAGTAATTTATGAATTTGTATTAGTAGCTGGTGTTGAGCTACTTGCTAAGAGTAGCTTATTGTAATTCCTTAATTAGTCAGTCAGAAAACAGTTGTAATAAGCCTTTTGTTGACGTTTTCTCTTGGGACTCTGCAGAGCACCTTTGGGTCAATGTTCCTCGGAAGTGTCCCTGCTCAAGTTGAGGTCCATCAGAGTGCAGGGCGGATTCAGGGCTACAGAGGCTGCATCAAGGACTTGCAAGTGAACAACAAAGAACTATTTATCATAGATGAGGCCCTAGGCGGGAGGAACATTGAGAACTGCAATGTCCCTGTCTGTGATTATCATCCATGTCGCAATGGCGGTACCTGCACGAGGTAGGCATCAATTTTTGTAATCCCTCATTTATACTGGGTGGATGGTAATTTAATCTGACATGAAAGCATCAGAATAGTCTGTGTAATAAACAAGCAATACTTGAATCTGTGATCTGTATGGCACTGAATTAAAAATGTGGAAGCTTCTTGTTTACCCAGAGAGATTTATATCTTATTTGCTCAAATGAGCATATTCACAGGCAATCTATTAAAAATAAATGCATGGACTAGCTCTGACTTCACTCATTTCAAATATAACTTAATATTTAATTGTCCAGAAGATCTCTACTTCTCAGAAACAAGGATTTTTTTTCTGCATTTCATACACAAAGTGATCAGATTAGAGCTGTAAGATTGGTATTAAGAAACCCCACTTCTTCTGAAGTCTAGTTCTATTGACTTCAGTGAGGGAAGGACTAGGGCCTCTGTGTGCATGTGTCCTCCACACACATCCCACCTACCCTCTCCCCATTGAATGAAAAGACAAAGGTGACCAAGCTTATACATCTAAGCAAAATGTATTTCAAATTATTTTCAGCTATTTTAAATGTTCCCATTCAACTTTTGATGTTGCATCCTGATTTTGATTCCTTTTTATGAAACTCTGAGCCTATTTCTTTATCTATGAATGTGGCTTTAAATGGTTCCTGTTCTAATTTTGCAACACAGAAACATCAGAATAGGAGTGGGCAAAAGGGATGTGGTGAGCTACATTTGAGTCCCAAATATAACCTAAACTGTTCTAAATGGGCGGGAGACTTATGTTGCTATTTTTTTGGTTAAGTGCTGATAATGCAGTTAGTCCTGTAAAAGATACAAAATGGTGTGTTCTGAAGAGCTCACAGTCTAAACTATAGACATTGGGAAGGCTGGATGAACCAGAAGAAGGAATAACTAAGAAGAGGCTTTGGTTTGGTTTGGTTCACAAGATGGTATCATAGAAGTGACTCCACAGGATTTTACATACCTTTTAAAAAATCCAGCCACACCATCCCAACATAATACTTTTCTAAACCAGCCACTGTTAATGAGGAATCCAAACAAACATGATTTACATTTGGGTGGTCCTTGTGCTTCCTATGCATAAGTTAACTAAAAAATTTTATTCTGAGAATTCAGAAATTCAGTGCTGCTTGAGTACAGACAAAATAAACTGGTCTAATTTCAACTACATTAGAAGCATGATTAGAGAAATGAGAGGAAGGGAGAGAGTGGAAAAAGAAAAGAGAAGGGAAAAGAACTTAGGATGGTACAACAAGAGAGAAGAAGAGTAAGATAAGTGAACAAGGAAAAAAGAGGAGAGGAGATAGGAAGGAGGGTAGAATTATATACGTGTAGGGAGTCAGAGAATTGATATGGTGGGGGGAGAGGAGAGATTAAGAATGGTCCAGGGGCAAGGGTGCTAGTTTTGGACTTTTGTACATTTTCTTACTCCACCACTTTGAAGGTTAGTCCCTAGAGCACTTTGAAAATCACACTAAGCACCTTCCTGCATCTAAATATCTTCAAAAATCTGGCCCTTGTTCTCTCTGATTGTCAGTTCCCATCGGTAAAATAGAGCTAATAGTATTTCTGAATCTTCCAGGGGTATTGCTGAATATGCATACATTAAAGCTTGTGAGGCACTTTCATACTATGGTAATGAGAGCCATCTAAATATGAGAGAGAATAGATACGTTATTTTCAATGTAGGCCAATTTCTGATATTGGTTACATGAGTGAAAGCAACTTGTGGCTGCAGAAATAAAACAAACATACAAAAAAAAAAAGCCAGGCTATGCATTTGACTTTCCACTGGGCCTGTGGGTCTGACTTTCTAAGAACTTTCAGGTCCATGGCACTAGTCCTGATGCACTAATCTTAAAGGACTGCCTAAGCTCTGTTGAGATCTGGATGTTTGTCATTAATGATAACCAAACTTCTGAAACTCTTGGAGGTTCAGTTCAAAGGAAAACTTCTTGAGTCCGGATGGGAAAAAAAAAAAAAAACAGTCTGGCAGAAGCACAGAATTCCCCCAAAAAGCTTTTATGACTTTTGGTTTGTCTCAACTGCATCCCAGAAGTGCACAGGCATGTAATGAAAATGGACCATAATTGGAACACAGTAATCCAAACTTTGAACTTCAATTAAGGTTCAGTTTAGGTTCACTTGTGTTTTATGTGATGGTTTGTGGGAGGCCATGTTTCTGCTGTTATTCAAGCATGTTTATCTGTATCTGTCAGGGATGGCAATATCTCCAGCTTTAGAGGAGATTTTAGATCATCTACGAAGAGGATAAGACAAATTCAGTGGAATCTGACACAGCCCACACAACATGAATGTGAATAGAAAAGCAATACAATGTTATTGTCATGGTTACAGAGTAAGCTGTGCTTTAGATCCCTTTTTGTCCCTCTTGAGTGCTTTCCTCAAATGACAAATTTAACTGCTTTTCACTTCTCTTTGGGTGCAGCCATGTTGTCTAGCCTCTCTGTGACTTACTGTCTGCATGACAGGCTCCCTGTTTTCCAGCCTAAGTTACCTACACAGCCCCAACTGTGTTTGACACCTTTAAGTCCTTTTACACCAGGACTCTGTGGCTATGTCTACCCTGATGGTGGCAAAGTCACTGCCATCAGATTGACTTATCTGAATCAACTGAGCGGTCAGTGAAGACCCACTCAGTCAATCCAGAAGTCAATGTACTAAAACCATCTCCTCAAGTGGCGTAGTGCTGCGTCAACGGGAACGCGGTTCCCGTTTGCACAGTGCAGTGAAGACAGTGTGCAGAAGAGAAGCACAGAAGTCAACAGGAGTTACGCAAGTTCTTTGCATACTTTGTATAACTCTGGTCGACTGCCGCCGAATCGCTGAAGTAAGTGTAGACCAAGCCGGTGACATAAAGTTACTCAAAAATAGTTGCTTCAAGATGAAGCATTATTTATACACCTAAATTACATAGCATGCAGAGCAAAGGATTAAAACAAAAACCACCTATATATACACCTGTATGTACCTACATCAAAATCTTTCCTTTCAAGCTTTTATAGTTCCTCTCCACCCAGTTACTTCCATCTCTCGGCTGGGAGAAGAAGACTGTGTAGCTGAGGCACCTGTCTCTCTTTTTACTGACTTTTTCTGTCAGAGACTTTCCCTCTAGGAGGTTATAGGCAACTGACACCCACGCCTTGCTGTCTAGCTCCTCATCTTTAAGATTTTAGTACTTTATTTGATCCTGGATATAAGCCTGAGAAAAGTAAACCTTGCTAACCAGGTTGAAGCCAGGCAGGGGCATTCCCTGCAATCCTGCCATTGTTCCCTTAAAGACTGTTGGTATTCTTTGGACTATATCTTATTTTTGCCTCTGTTTAATTTTCTGATTGTTTCCCAATGACATCCTCCTTTGATTGACTCTATGCAGTCAGACAAGTAGACAGTGAAACAGATAGACTGAGGTGCATATAGTATTTATAAAAATATAATTCACATAACTCCCTTATTCTCCACAATGATTTTTATCTAAAAAGTGACTGGGCTGATCTCTGTAGTCCTTCTCCAGGCAGAACTACTCAAGCAGAATTTATGTTGGCTTCTCTGGAAGTTCTGCTCGCCTCAGGAGTACAGGATCAGATTCATGGTAGAAAATTTTTTTCTCTCTATTCTTCCATACCAAATGTGCTCAGTTTTCAATTAAAATGTTTGACTTCTAATTGCCAAAACTGCAACTTCATCCTGAGAGCTGAAATTAAGTTGGATTATTTTATGGATCACACATCAACATCAGTAATAAAGATATTGGGCCAGATCTTCTGCTGTGTAAAACAGCATAACTCCATTACAGTCCTTAGATCTCTACTTATTTAAGCCAGCTGAGGATCTGCTACTCTGCAACTGGAATTTAATGAAGAATTCTGATACACGAGCCAGGAGAGAAGGTAGATCACTCTCTTGTATTTTACCCTGTTTCACTTAGCATTCAAGGTCTCAATTTAGAGTTCTCTATTTTCCTTACAATAGTTGATGACAACTGCTGATTTAGGGTGGTAGGGGATCTCATCACTTCTTGAGACAGAAACACAGGATCCACAGGTCTTAGCAGATTAAAAACTTTTTAGCTTTGAGATCATTGATCATTCTACAAAATTGAGGTCTATTGAACCTTAAATTAGGATGAATATGGCTTCATTCCTAGAGAAGGAAAGCCATGTTAAATACAAGTCTGATGCAGAGTATGTAAATCAGTAGTGTGAGCATCCCTGAGGTTAAAATTTAGGATGAAATAACCCTTTAATAAAGGATATGCATTCTGTAACCCTATTTGCTGGTTAATTAGAATGTTAAAGTAACTAAAGGGTTAAAGATTGACACACATAGAGCATTGAACACCTTTTGGGAACATAAAGTTTTCCCTTCCATTCTGGGCATACTCCAGTGAGCAGTGAAGTCACTGATAATAAATTTGGAGTTACACCAGTGATGAATTTGGCCCCCAGGCACCCAGAGACTCATTGCTTCAATAGTCTGATCATGTTCATGAGCCAATCCAAAAAAGTCATGCATGACAGAACTGCTGTAAAACTGCTTCCAGAAACAACTTGTGTAGCACCTGGAAGTGAGAGTTAGTCTGGAGCCCTGAGTAATGTCCTCAACCCAAGAACCAAGTAGGAGATCTTGATAGCAGACCTCTATTTTCATATGAAATTTTGTTACTCCATTATTGTACTGGTTTGACTATTCATGAGACTACAGTCAGTAAGAGCCCTAATTAGGTAAGGGCTTTCAAAGATATTATCTGCTCCAGACCACTAAGTATGTCAGTTTGCTCATTTATTACTGAAAAGATAGTCTTAGAGCCTTATTTAAAATTCATTTTTTGCCAGATAAAACAATTAAATAGCAATTTGAGTATATTTACAAAACTGGAATAGTTTAATGTTGTCTACAGTTATGCCAGTTATGTAACTTATGTTGGATGACAACATAAAAAGAGATTTTTCATTACTTTGTGGTGTTTGAATGTCATAGAACCATACTGGACCATTCATCTCTGGAAAGCCAGAAGCACCAAATAGGAAAACAACTGCAAATCTTTAATAAGCCATTAATTGTTCAACTGGAAATTCAGATATCCAGTCCTTTGCTTAAAATGAGACTAGTGGGAAATTAAATTTATTTTTTAGGTTTCTAATTCTTTGCTCCAGTAGGAGTTGAGGGTACTAGGATAAGTGACTAGACACCGACACCATTATTTATTTATATTACGGTAGGATCTAAGAACTACAATTGAGGACCAAAGGCCCATTGTAATTTGTCTGTACAGCTCCTAAGAACACAATCCCTGTCCCAGAGAGCTCAAAATCTAAGTCTCACAACAAGTGAACAAAACAGACAGAATGGACAAAAGTGAGAAAAATTAAGTAACAAATGAACAGTGTTCAGTAGAAAACTGGAAGTTTCAGACCATCATATTCTCCTACGTAAGTTTAAATAATAAAATCATAAAAATTTAGGACTGGAAAGTACCTAAGAAAGTCATCTAATCCAGCCCCTTGTATTGAGGCAAGAATAAGTATACCTAGAGCATCTCTGACAGATGTTTGTCTAACCTGAGCATGGAAACCTCCAATGATGGGTATTCCGCAACCTGCCTAGGTGACCTGTTCCAGTGCTTTTAACTATCCTTATAGTTAAAAAGCTTTTCCTAATTATCTAACCTAAATTTCCCTTTCTACAAATTAACCCAGTTACTTTTTTTCTTATCTTTGGAGAGGAATTGATCACCATCCTCTTTATAACATCCTTTCTGGAAACTTCCGTCTTCTCTTTTCTAAGCTAAGTTTGCTTCATTCTTTCAACCTAGGTCATGTTGCCTAAACTTCTTTTCATTTTTATTTCTCTCTTCTGGACTCTGCAATTTTTCAAGGTCTTTGTTAAAGTGTGATGCCCAAAACTGGACATGGTATGCAAGCTGAGGCCTTACCAGTGCTGAATGAAACAATTATCCCATATCTTACTGTAATGGTGTCCCACTCATTGTTAGCATGTCTTCTTGCATCAATGTCAGGAAACTGAGATCTCACTGCATTGGGTTCCCCCTCGCTATTTACTCTGCAATAGCTTTTCTTCTAGTAATTTGGCCCTTCAATCATGTCACTATTTAGTCCACCCCTTCTAGGGTTACAGAGTCCAAAAGGACAATTATTCATATTCCATCTGCAGAGGGTATTTAGCCCCAGCTCAGAGATCTATGCCACTATACCAATGGCTGGCAGGGGAACCTGAGCCTGCTCTCTACACATGATTCTGGCCCAGAGAGCTTGTAACAGCAATCCAGCTCCTTTGGTGCCCATCCCAGTTGTGGTTTCCCTGCACTCCATCCTATCAAATATTTCTATTTTCTCTTGCCTTGTTTTGGGTTTATCATCAGAATTTATTCTACTCCCTGTGGCTACTTCACTCCTCCTAGCCTTTTACCAGGCAGGGACTTACTTCCCCCTTGGATATCCTCCTTGCTTCTAGCAGCCACCCTCTTCCCAGAGAATGACTACAGATCGCTTCCCCTGCCACCCCCCCCTCTGTGCATAACTTCCTGGTTTTTATAGCACTGTCTCAGTCCTTCCTTACCTGGGCTTCATTCCCAATTAATCTTGGCCCTCCTCTCAAATAATACCTAGGTAACCTCAATGGCCTCTTCAGTCCTCATTAACCTGTCAGGGCTGGTGTGGGATGCACACCCCATCACACTCACATACAACACTCCTGTTAATACACTCCAAAATGACTTTTGCCTTTTTCAGTCTGCTTTACGCTGTTTACTACACGATAGTCCCAGATATTTTTCTGCAACATTGCTGCCTAGTCAGTTATTTCCCGTTTTGTATTTGTGCATTCAGTTTTTCTTTCCTAACAGTACTGTGCACTTAGCTTTATTGAATTTCATCTTAATGATTTCAGACTAATTCTCCAATTTATTGAGATCATTTTGATTTCTAATCCACTCTTCCAAAGTGGTTGCAGCCCTTCCATCTTGGTGTCTTCCACAGACTTTAAAAGTTTGCTACCTACTCCACCTTCTGCATCACTAATGAAAATATTGAATAATATCAGATCCAGGACGGACCCAAACTAAAATAAGGATAAGACTTTTATTTATTTACTTATTTAAATATAAAGCGCATGCAACATGTTAATCTACAAGCCTCACAATGAAATACTCAGAAGATTACTCTGATAGTTGTTTTTAATGATAGAAAAGAATTATGGTGATGTAAGACAAACACATGAGAATAAATGTCACTAGGTGTTACATAGGGACTAGATAACACGTAGGGACAGTGACTTCACTTCAGGTAGAGTACTTCGGTGTAAGTGAGAGCAAAATTTGGCCCATAATTTATATTTGTTTCAAATTGTCAGTGCCTATGATATCATATTCTAAGTGTTTCACAATTTTTATTGTAAGTCTCAGATACAGTTTTAATTTGAGATGAGGAACTGAATAATTAATAGAATGTAAGAGTTAAATTAGCAAATAAGGTATAAATATGTAAGTCCTGGGAATCTCTACTTTTCAACAATCTGCCCTTCTAGGCCTATAATGACTTTAAATCACCTGAGTTAAAAAGAAACAAAATAACCATATGTGGTCATATGGGTCCTTCCCTTTGTAGTGCTGTTTTGCAGTATTGCATATGCAGCAAGAATTCTGCATGCAAAATCTATTAATATTTATAATGTATCAAACTACATTTAACAGATTCTGGGCCAGATTCTGTATTTGTTGTGCCAGTGTAAATTGTGAGTAACTTCAACAACTTTATCACTCCTCCAGATTTACACCAAGCAAATTAGGTCCTCACAACAAAGTTAATTAATGTATCACACTATACAGTTAGAAATTGCGTGATGCTTTTGTTGCTTTCAAATTACACTTGGATAAGTATACATCACCTAACATGAAATAATGTGTTATGCAAATTCAACACGTCTTTTGAGCAAATGACATGGTTGTAAACAAGATAAAATATATCCCACATTGGATATTTATAACCAAACCATGTGTTATGATAGCTCAAACCACTTTGATGCAACGTAAAATTCTTGATACTTTTCTCTCACATGATGGTTATTCCAGTGGGGTTTCTAGGAGAGCCCATCCTTTGTGTTGAAAGGTGTTGAGGTGAGAGTGGTCAAGGGTATTGTTAAATAAACATTGTACAGTTTTTGCATTTTTGGAGAATCACCAGCTCTCTTTTTGTGCACTGTAAATCTGTTTTGAAATTGCTCATTTTTAGAAAAAAGTAAATTAAATTTAGATTTGGAAACAGTGTTCTTAAACAACACATTCTGAGGATGACGCCTCCTTGGATTTTAAGTAGTGATGTTTATAAAGGGCTTGGAAAGGTTAACATATCAAGCCCTTAATGTTTTATATGCATCCCATTCACATGGTTGAAATGCTACAAATTGGGTTTGGCAGTAATTAAAAAAGAAAGCAGTGCTGGGAAAATATCTTACAAAATTATTATATGAGTAATTTAGGTGATTGTGTCAGCAGCAACAGTAGTAGTGATTGATTACAAATTTATTTTAAACTGCATAAGATCTCACGAAAATGTAAACATACATGAGCTTAGTTATCATAGTGCTGAATACAAGTTGCAAGTTAATTACTCCCACAGCCAAGCATGTTTCCAGTGTCTCAAGCTATTCTCATAGCAATTATTCTTACCGTTGTTGTTCTCCATGTATTGGAGCAGCAGATGGGTCCATTAATATTAATCAATTAATTAAGACTGAAAAATTCAAACTCAATTAACAATAAATTTAAAGAGAGAGAAGCTTATCTTCAGATTTCAGGCCTAAGAACACCATTATTATCAAAGTCCTCAAGAAAACCAATTTTTCAAAGGTGATCTCCTGAAATTTTAAGAAGGTCTGGATGCACAAAAAGAGGTGCCTAAATCCCCATTTGAGGCTCCACTGAAATGCACAAAACTGCCTTTTGGCTGCCACCAAACACTATAGGTGCCTTTATAGATGTAAATTGCTGTCTGCCTGGCTCTAAGCACCTTGACTCCTATCTCCCACCTAAGCCCCAGAGCAATTCCCAAATCCAGGGGAAGATAGGGATTTAGCCATCTAACTCTGTTAAGGGTCCCAGTCCAGTAAGCATTTTTGAGCATGGCTACTAGATTGGGTCCCACAGGTGCTTTTGCACAAAATGACTGGAAGAGAACGTTCCTCATAACTTTTAGCCTTGGGTAATTCACCTGGGATGTGGGAGACACCCAGTTCAAGTCCCTGCTCCATCATAGGGGGAGAAGGGATTTGAACAGGGTTCGCCTCCCTCTCTCTGAGTGCTCTAACTATTGGGATATGGGGTAGCCAGTTACAGGAATGACTCTGTAGCCTTGTGATTAGGGCACTCACCCAGGCTGTGAAAGACCCATGATCCAGTATCGAGCCTCCTTCACTTTAGATTGGTTAGATAGTTTATCTTAGCTGCAGATAATTTAGTCTAGAGTTTGTTGTTTCTCTTCATTTGTTATTTCCCCATTTGAGTGGTGGTTTTGTACTTTTCAGTATCTGGGGCATGTCAGGATCCCCAAGTAAACAGGGGAAAGGGTTTGTATTCCAAGTATTTTCTGATTCCCAAAAAGAATAAGGTATGGAGATCAATATTAGATCTCAGACATCTAAACAACTATGTGAAATAGCAGGTGTGTCCCTGGCAGCTGTAATTCCCTCCCTTGATTCTGGGAATAGGTTTATAACTCTCTACCCTCAGGCTGCATAATTTCATATAATGATTTACTCCACTCACAAGAGGTTTCTTTATTTTACAGTCAGCAATAATCAATTTCAGTACTATGTGCTTCCTTTCGGACTTTCGCCTGCCCCAAGGATATTCTCAAATATCATGGTGGTTGCAGCTCACCACCTACATCAACTGGAAATAATAGTCTTCCTTATATCAACAATTGGCTACTCAGGGATCAATCTTACCAAGAGGTTCTATCAGCAACACAAACAACAAAGTCTCTGTTCTACAGTTAAGGTTTCCAACTCTGTTGTGAAAAGTCCACTTTGAGTCTACTGCAGCAGATAGATTTCATAGTAGCATTTTTGGATATGGACAAGTTTGTGACCCTAAGGAATTTCATTTCAAGGATTCACATAATTCCTCAAACCTCCACAATAAATTATCTCTCTCTATTAAGTTATATGGCTCCTTGCACCTTCATAACCCAATTGATGCTCCCAGGGAAGGCTTAGGACAGTTTATGTACTGAACAAGCACAATCTAGACAAACAGGTATCTGTTTCCCATCAGGTTCTGGAGTCACTCAGTTGATGGAAGGACCCCTTCAAGGTTTATGTTGGAGTCCCTTACATTCAGGCCTCTCCTTCACTGGGATACAAATCTTTCTTGGGATGGAGGGGCACATCGAGGGTCACACACCATCCAGGGCAAATGGTCTCCACAAGAATGTCCTCTTCATATCAATGTTTTAGAACAGACAATATGGGCTGCATGATCTAAATGAAATGTCAGGGCAGCACCTCTCCCTTGCTTTGTGCTGAAGCAATAAAACACTGGAATTGGTACATAGACAACCAAATAGTCATTTCCACTTCCTTCCTCCCCAGTACACAGAATACCATGGCCAATCACATCAGCAGATGTTTCTCTGAGAATTATGAATGGAAGTTGGACTCATGGATCATCAGCAACATTTTTCAAAGTTGAGTTTTCCAGAAGAGGACCTCTTTGCAACTGCCATCACCAACCAAAATGCAAAAAAAGTTTTGCAAGAGAAGGACTAGAACGTCAACTACTAGGGGATGCCTCCTGCATTTCTTGGAAAAAGGGCCTCCTTTATGCATACCTATCAACACCATTACTCTTGAAAGTAGTGAAAAAGGTCAAGCAAGACAGGGCCAAGGTCATTTTAATTGCTCCAACTTGGCTGAGACAACTTTGGTATCCTACCTCTTTCAACTTGCTTCTCATCTTGTGCTCAGACTTCCAATCAGTTGTCATCTGTTGTCTCAGACTTGACCCCAATCTTGAAGTTTTGCTCCTCAATGATTCTTGTGGAC
>ML675604.1:84038943-84071229 GCA_007922155.1 Mesoclemmys tuberculata
CAGAGACTTTCTGTTCAACAGAGGTTCAACAGGTGTTGTTAAATAGTAGAAAAGGTCTACACAACATACATACCTTCAGAAATGGAGGACATATCACCTTTGGTGTACTCACTCATAAATTTCTCCTTTTTGTTCTCTTTCCACTAACCTGAACTACCTGTTAGAATTTAAAAGATCAGTTCTCAGTATGAGTTCTGTCAAGGTTCATTTGGCAGCTAACACAGCCCTTCATTCACCTGTGGAAGGCTCTTCAGTGTTTGCCCACCCCACTACGTAAAGATTCCTCAGAGGACTGATTAATCTTTTTCTGCAAATTAGAGAACCTACTCGAACATGGGACTTGAACTTTATCATAAATTTACTTATGAAACATCTCTTTGAACCATTATTTATGGGTTTGTTGCTTCACGTATCCATGAAAACAGCGTTTTTGGTGGATATCATTTCTGTCTGGCAGGTCAGAGAATTGGGGGCTTTAATGTTAGATCTTCTTTTTACAATGGTCTTCAAAGATGTTATGATCACAACCTAAGTTTCTACCTAAATTATCTTCTGAGTTTCATATTAACTAGACCACTCATTTCCCAGTCTTTTCCCTGAAACCACATCAGATGAGGTAGAAAACTGCCTTTCCTACCTGGGATGTCAGAAGAGCATTAGCCTTATTCCTAAACAGAACCAAACCATTCCAAAATTCTCCCACAATTTGTTTCAATTGCAGACAGATCCAAAGGATCCACAGTCTCCACCCAAAGACTCTTGGACTGAGGATGGTTTGCCCACACAGCCCTGTATATCATTGTTTCAGGTCATGAGGCTGCGTGGGATGCATGCATGGGTCAAATGGGCACTGCTACTGAAAAATCTCTGATCTAAGGGGATGCATGTACACCTGAAGTGAAGCACCTGTACGGACATACATTCTGAAGAACTCCAATTACTTCATAACATGAGTAACCGCTCCTTCTTTCCAGTGTGTACATTTCAGTGTGGCTTTGGTGAAGACAAAATGCTATTTAAATTGATTTTTTAACTGATTTTATTGCCACCACCCTTACATGTAGATGAATGTGGGAGATTATTTTGCAGTGTGAAAATCTTTGAATTCATTGGGAGCCACTTTATACAGAAGTTTCTACTTCAGTGGGTGAATGGCAAGTCATCAAACTTTCATAAGATTCCACACGCTTTTAGAAAGAAGACAATGACTATTACCCCCAAAAAAATTTCATACAACAGTCTGAGGCATGTGAAAGAGTTAAAATGTTTGGGCTAATCAAAATGATCAAGATCATATTCTGCACATATTCATTACATCATATTTATGTGACAAGGTCAAACAGGTAGGGGGAAGAAATTCATTTCCAATTTGCTCTGCCCTTAGGTAATAATACATAGAGAACTCATTTGCTCTGATTGATCTTTCTGGGAATAGGAGACCTCTCTGGCTAATATTCCATCTGAAAACTATCCTTCTATCACCTTCATTATACAAAAACCTGCATTTCTACTAGCACAGTCTTCTTCAACTGTGGTGACAGACAGGTGAAATTTTAACATCCATTCTCCGCACCACCTTCCCCCCATGAAGTATATATAGTAAATTGCTGTATTGCATAGGTTTCCTCGGGTTTATATTTCAAGGCTGACTGAGTATAACCAGATATTTCAGTTTGCAACCAAAAATACTTGTTCCCATTTTAATTTTTTTTAACCACTTTAGCATTCTGTTTCTCAAATGATGGTTGCATGGACGAAGGATTGCCAAACCCAATCACACCTTCATTCTATATAGTTTGTTAACCAGTGTCCGACAATGCCAATAATTGATGTTTTAGAATAAGACAAAAAAGCCATAATGCCTCTAGCCAGCCTTGCAATGCTAATGTGCGATGAAAACCCTAAAACATGAGTTCTGATTACCCTTAGCTTACATACCTACACATATGATTAGTCATTAAATTATCCAGCCCTTTTTAAAATTAATTACACAGATTTAATTCCACTCCAACTGTGAAACTCCTTAACAGAGATTAGCATGTGTGGTGAACATTTTGTGAGCCCATCCTTTCAAATTTAGTTTCAAAACTCACTTTTTCATGGAAATCTTCACACAAAAATGAATTCTCATGTATAAATAATAGAATTTAAAATCAAAATGAAGTAATAGCACCTGAATGTAAGAGACATGAAGAGCAAGGTCATTTAGAAACAAACTGTATTTTATTACACCTAGAAACTACGGTCATGAATGTATTAGAAATGCCACAGAAAATTAACATGTTCTTAGAACCACAGAATTAATACTAGGTTACTATAAAAGAGATAGATAGTACCAAGCCAAGAGTGGAACATGATAACCAAGATTCCAAATATAAATAGGACTTTAACTTCCTAACTGTTCAGAAAATGTGCAAGTTGTACACACACAATTCATTAGGTGTTTATACATCATGTCATTCATTGACATTTTAACCAGAGTTGCTGCTGTCGGCCAATGTCGATGTATGCGGCTATTGAAATAATTACAGGTACTATTTTAATACCAATTGACCTAGCATGATCTGAATCCATACCCAGAGATACTATGTAGTATCTTTTTCTGAGAATTACAGGACAAGCATTTACGTGTCAGCATTACTGTGACACTATTGGCTTGCAGAAGGGGGATTTTCTCCCCTGGAATGGCATCTGATCACAAGGCACCACCAAGGGGAATCAAATACTACCTTCAGCAATGGTTAGTGAGATACCCCTCAAATTTGCTTTTACACAGCTGGAATGGTATAGTGTAAATTCTCACACTTCAGGGTTAAAGAAAACCCTTTGCTCTACTTTAGACACAAATCCTGTAAAATGTTGTAAAAACTATTGGCTTTCTTTTCATATTAGTAAGATCCTTACTGATATTTTTAATGCACAAGTACTATGTGTGTATATATAAAATGCTAATCACATGATATTCTTTTTAAGACTGAATAATAATCTTCATAATCTTTCAGAGAGATACTTTCTCCCAGTGAAGCTTATAAAATTTCTTTAGTATATACTTTAGCTTTCTATCATACATTATCACAACAAAATTCACTGCTTTGTGACACATAAAATAAATTTAACTTACTATTAGTTATATTCAACTAGAATTGTTTATTCCAATGCATTGTACATAGTGCAAATTATATACTGGTCTACTAGTGATAGATTTGCTGACTCCAAATCCACAGAGGAAATAAAGCTGATGAAATCTCAGAGCTGACTAACATAGTTGAGCAGAACAGTGGTGAACATCATCCTTTCTGAGTCCCTTTCTTCAGGAGCTTTTCACTGAAAGGAAGAGGGAAGTTTATCAGAAGTCACTTCACAGGACAGATTTTTATTAGAGTTTAGGGAGACCTCTGAAAAAATACCTCTTCACTTTTGGCACCTCATCAAAAATAGGACTGCATGTCACATGGGTAACAATCCAACTTAATTTGGAAGGCCTGGATGTGAGAAATCAGCTTGACAAACAAAAGCTTGCTTCTCCTGCTTTATTCCCATCTCACTAAGAGCTTTTGTTTTTAAGTTCACTTTCCAGAAAGAGAGAAAATTGGACTTGATTTTTTGTCCATTAGGGCTCTCCGTAAATCCAGCTGGAACTGCTTGTTTCTGCTTGGATTTAGTACAAAAGGGCACTGGAAGCAAAATAGCTGGCTTTAGAAGGGATTCAGCATAAATAATGATGTCAACCGAGCTACTGGGGTTCTCCATCATCAAACGTACAAGGAATTAACAGTTCTTCTTCAAGTTCTTTGTCCATATATATTCCACTGTTAGTGTACATGCAGCCCATGCATTTGAATTTGGATTCTTTTGGCCAGCAGTGTCTGCTAGCAGCTGTGCTTGCACACTGAGTGTCCCTGTACCTCCAACCACGGGCAGAAAGGGTGGGGCAAGTGGGTCACCCTAAGTGCCCCTCAGTTCTTTTCCACCACTGGTGGCTAGCAATCAGAAGTTGCAGCATTTGAGCTGCTTCACTCACTGTGTGATCAACCCATGTTTTGTAAATAGATGTAAATAGATAGGTACTTAGCAGCTAGTGTTAGCTTTACTGATTCTTATTTTTTTTAACATTTCCTTTCTTGTGCATGTTTCTTTTTGTTTTTGCCTGACAGTCTGCCCCAGTATCAGGAACAGCCAGTATGACTTAACACAAATCTGCAGGCTCTGAAAATGGCCGTTCATGTGAGTCAGTGTTGTCTCTTAATGATGGACACACCAAGAGCTTATAGTGTTCAGTCGATGGGCATGTAACATGTGCCATTTGTAAAGCTGTTTCTAAAAGAACCCAGAGTTAGGGAGCATTGACCGAGTATGTTCCTTTGGGAGTCGTCAGTGCATCCTTCTTTAGACTCTGGAGTGGCTAGGACAGAAATTCCTGAGTACTGATCCTCACAAAGTGCTTCTGCTGACTCCTCAGTTCATGAGGAAGAAAACAAAGTATCAAGTCACCAAAGGGAAGAGATCTAGGTCTTCTTCACTGGGTCGTTCCTTGAGAGGCCACAAAACCTCCCAAATCACAGCAGAAAATGATAGCACAAGACTCAAGAAGAGTCCCTTACAATTCCTTTCAGGAATGGTCACCTTTCTCCTTGGTAACGCAGAAAGCACTCACCCCTTGGCATACAAGGCCACGATACTAATATCTCTGGTACCAAATGGCCTGGTATCAATGCTTTCATATACCATTGGCTTACTCAGTACCAAAATTCTACATGGACCTCATGGACTGTTTAGTACCAGACTTCCTGCTGTGAGCAGTAGTGAAGTCCTCCTCCAGTATCAGCTTCTGCTTCTACAATAGTACTGAGCATATCAGTGGTACTGAAAAGACCACAGTCTGAGGTTGCTCCCAGAACACCAGCTGGAAAATCTCTTCCTCTCCCAGAGGACTAATTCCTCGTCCTCAGGCTCTGATGACTGTAGGGAGGTGTCACCAATTTGTTTCCTGGGGTCTAAATATTCAAGCCATCTGGATAATGTTAAGTAATGTGTTGAGTTAATGTTGTCTTCTGTATGGGGTTGTGGGAAGTAAAACCTGTGGTCAGACGTGAGATATTGATGTAACATCTGAGGATTCTGTCAAGGCCCATTTGGTGGCTAGAAGGCACTATGGAATGTTTGTTCAAATTCCAGGAGTTGTGTGATGACTGTTGGAAGGCACAGTTGGGGCTTGCCATCTTGAAGTGGGTTTTCCCAGGATCTCAATGAAGGTGAAAGGAATAGACTGTCAAGACATGAGAGACTCACTTTCCAATGGGGACTGTGTGGGTCCAGGTGACTGGGCTATTGAGACCAAGATTGGGACTCAGCAGCTTCTGAAAAGGAAGTCTGAAATATGATATCTAATAAGCCATTCCTGTGATTGAGAGGGCACCTCTAGATGAATAGTAACTGAGTTCATTCATGAGTTAACTTGTCATTTAAAAAGTTAGGGTTTGTTAACTAAGTCTCAGTGGTGCTGTGATGACTGGATTTTCCTTCCTTTTAAAATACAACACTTATCAGTGAGTACCCCACTGGGTCCTTGGAATAAGGGAGCAGAATGAGTGGTGACAAGGTAAAATTTCTAACTCTGAAGCATGGTGATAGCACAGCAGTTACATGAGCCCAGGACATAGGAAATGTGGGGTGATAACAAGCTAGTACCCACCATACAAGGAGCCAAGGGCTGATTTTTATTAACCCAGACATAAGAGCTCAAAGAATACTAATCCCGGGTACCCACCGCAGTAGCCACCTGCTCCATTTGCCTACCCTTGGCCTTATTGGCCACTGTGAGCAACTTCTTCAACACAAAGGCTAACTTGTTCCTGCATCCTAATCAAGGTCTAAATCTCCTTCCCTGTCACTGCCCAAATAGGTGTTGCAGTCAATCCAGTTTTCACCACTGCCAAGTGAACAGACTGATCAGATTCCTGATAAGGATTTACAGCAAAGGACCATCTAAAATCAGCACCCATTTTCTGATGAGGCTGTGGTACCCACATCATGTAGTTCATTCCCAGAGTACTACAGGATTTACAGACTTTAAAGACAGAAGGGGACCATCATGATCATCTTCCTGCACATTGCTGGCCACACAATCTCACCCACTCACTTCTGTAATAGACCCATAACCTCTGGCTGAGTTACTGAAGTCATCAAATCATGATTTAAAGATTTCAAGTTACAGAGAATCCAAAATTTACTCTAGTTTAAACCAGCAAGTGACCTGTGCCCCATGCTGCAGAGGAAAGAGAAAAAATCCTAGGGTCTCTGCCAATATGACCAGTGAGAAAATTCCTTCTTGGTGATGAGTTAGACACTGAGCATATCAGCAAGACCCCATCTAAATACCTGAGAAAGAATTCCCTGTTGTAACTCAGAGTCCTCCCCATCTAGTGTCCCATTTGTTGGGGATATTTGCTACTAGCAGTCACTGATGGGCAACATGCCATTATAGGTAATCTCATCATAGGATTCCTCTCCGTAAACCTACCAAGCTCAGTCTTTTGCCTCTACTGCTCCCTTTAGAAGGCCATTCCAGAGCTTCACTCCTCCAGGTGATGCCCCAGGTCTTGAACCCAGCTGTCCCATTCCAGCCTCCAACCAATGTCTACCAAAACCTGCTGGGCTGAGAAGATAGAAGGACTATAACCTCAGCCAAGGCACCACCCATGGACTGCTGATTGGAGAATTGCCCAACTTCACTCATTGATCCAACCATGCTATTTAAGGCAAATGGAGACACAGGAAGTTTGTCTGAGCAGCAAGGTGATTACCTGTATTGTATTCCATGTGCCTGCTTCCTGCTCTGCTCCTGGCTCATCCCAACCTTTGCTCTTGTCCTACTGTGCTTCTGCTCTGTGCTTGATCCTTGTCTCTACTCAGGTCCTGCCCTTAAGCCTCACCTCCAATCATCAGTTACCAGTACTGGTTCTGACCCTGGCCCCCAACTTCTGACTCTTGCTCTGGAATTTGGTATATGACCTCGGCTCCAAATCTCAACTTGAATTCCTCGTTCTGACTCTAGCTCTGGTAATCAGCAGTTGACTCTGGTGCTGACCCTTGGCTTCATTCCCCAACCTAGGCTGGGTCTACACTGATGGTAGCAAATTCGCCACCATCACATCGATTGCTCTGGATCGACTGAGCGGTCTGTATAGACGCGCTCAGTCAATCCAGGAAGCGATTCAGGAAAACCACCTTGGTAAGTGGAGTAGCGCTGCGTAGTAGGGAGCGCTGTTCCCTTCGACGCAGTGCAGTATGGACGCCGTGCAGAGGAGACACTGCAAAGTTGACAGGAGATACACAAGTGATTTACATCACTTGCATATCTCCCGTCGACTGCCGCCAAATCGCAAAGGTAAGTGTAGACCAGGCTCTACATTCACCCACTAGACCTGACTCTTTCTCTGACTGCTAGGCCAGACAGCCTACATCCCAAAAAATCTTTGTCTAATTTTATATCCATTTGTTCTTGCCCATAATGGCACTTAACTTAAATAACTCCTCTCTCCCCTTGGTGTTTCTTATTCTGTATTTATAGAGACAATCCTATCTATCCTCAGGTTTAATTTGGTTAGGATAAACAAGTCAAGCTCCTTGTGTCTTCTCTCATAAGGTAGGTTTTCCATTCCTCTGATCATTTGAGTAGCCCTTTTCTGCACCTGTTTAAGTGTGAATTCATATTTTTTAAACATAGGAGAGCAAAATTGCACATCATGTTCTAGATGAGGTTTCACCAGTAGCCTGTATTATGGTAATAACATTTCCCTGTCCTACTTCACCTGATGCATCCTAGGATTGTGTTATCCTTTTTCAAAGCCACAGCTTATTGACAGTTCATAGTCCTACTGTGATCGACCAATACACCCAGGTCTTTCTCCTCTTCTGTCACTTCCAACTGTGATCGACCAATACACCCAGGTCTTTCTCCTCTTCTGTCACTTCCAACTGATGTTTCCAGTTTATAGAAAAAATTCTTGTTGTTAGTTCCTATGTACATGACCTTGCACTTTGCATTATGAAATTTCATGTCAATTCTATTATTCCAGTTTTCGGTGTCATCCAGATCTTCTTGTATGATATTCTGATCCTTCTCTGTATTGGCAATACCTTCCAAGTTTGTATTATCTGTAAAATTTATTAACACACTCCCACTTTTTGTACCAAGGTCATCAAGGAAAATGTCAAATAAGATTTTTCCCAAGATTGATCCCTGAGGAACTCCAAGAGTAACATTCCTCTAGCCTGACAGTTCTCTTTTCAGTCTGCCCCATTGTAGTCTTCCATTTAACCACTTCCTTATCCACCTTTCAGTTCTTGTATTAATCCCCAGCTTCTCCAATTTAATTAATAGTGAACTATCTGAAATGCCTTACTGAAATCCAGGTAGGTTAGATTTATCACATTTCCTTTGCCTAAAAACATCAATTGCCATCTAAAAGAAAGAGATTCAGTTTGTCTGTCCAGGTCTACATTTTGAAAAACCATGTTGTATTTTAGCACAATTAACATTTCTTCTATGTCCTAACTGCTTTCTCTTTCAAAATCTGTTCTAAGATCTTGCATACAATTAAGGTCAAAGAAATTGACCCATACTTTCCTGGATCACTTTTTCCTCCCTTTCTTAAAAATAGGAGCTATGTTTGCAATTCTCCAGTCATAGATTACACATTCATTACAAATCCTTGCTATTGAGCTTTCAATTCCGTGCACCAGTTCCTTTTAACTTTCTTGGATGTAGATTATCCCAGGGCCCTGATTTGGTCCCATTAAACTGTTTGATCTTGACTTCCACCTCAAATGTGGCAATTTCTATTTCCATATCCTCATTTCCATTAGCCATCCTGCCACTACCTCTAAGATCCTCATTACTCTTATTAAAAACTAAGGAAAAGTATTCATTTGGATGTTGGGCCATGCCTAGATTATCTTTAATCTCCACCCCCATCCTCAGTGTTTGGCGATCCCACTTCCTCTTTCCTTGTTTTTTTTTTCTTTGTGTGGCTAAAGAATCTTTTACTAAATGTTTTAATTTCTTTTGCAAGGTCCAACTGTGCTTCAGTTCTCATTTTTTCCCTACATCTTCTGATCTCTAAGATTTAGCTATCCTTGCTGATCTATCCCATCTTCCATTCTTTGTAGGCGTCCTGCTTTCTCTTAATAACCTTTTAGAGATGCTTGTTCATTCCAGAACTTGCTGTGTAGGTTGGCTGATATATTGGAAATTCTAGTGGACAGGAGACGTCAAGGTCCTGGACACCCTTCACTACTCTGTACCAAATTAATTAAAACACCCATCAAGGAGGGGCTTTTACTGCCACCTAAGATGCTTTGGCAAGTACCTGTTTCTTTGGCACTAAGTCCAAAAGATGAGATCACTAGCAACCAGGTGCCCCCTCAGGGCTTTCAGCCACACACACACACACACACACACACACACAGTCAGCAAAAAGCAACATCTCAGGACATGAAGCTAAAAAAAGCTATATTTATTTGGTAAGACAATGTATTTAACATCGTCTCCAAAAGGAGACTTACCAGGCCCTAGGCTTTACTGGTAAAGTACAATTATTTAAATTGGGACTGCATCTCTAAATTTGCTGACAGGCTTCCTCAAGATAGCAGAGAAGAGTTTAAGTCCTTGATTTCCAAAGATCAACTTTTATCATGTACATTTCTCCAATCAGTCTTTGATTATGCAAATGCATATCTGGATCACTGGCTACCTCAGTTACCATGAGGAGATCCTCTTGGCTCCAGTAATCAGCAACGGAATTTTTCTAATAGTCATACATTTACCAGGGTTGCAGAATGTTCTGGCAGATCACCTTAGCAGACAGTTTACAAGTAAGCTGAGATGGTCAGTGAAAGATCCTATTACCCAAGACAAGTTCCTTAGATGGAGTCAGCCACAGTTTCAGGTTAATTGCACCTTTTCCCCTCACTTCTATGATCTGCTCAAGAATGCCCTTTTGTATACTAAGGCCCTGCATTTGTCTCCCTCTTGCCCAGGGATTTAGGCTTCCAGCTCAAACACAATTCACTGTGTTTATCCTGACAGGCCTGACTCATGTCCAGCTCCTGAGCTTTCCTTCTAAAGGTTATGATTGGTGTATATCAGTAGTTGTAAGTAACTAACCAGCTCTTTCAAAGCAGAGAACATTTATTTAAGGACACAACCACATAAAGGAAACATATACAACAATAAAAAAGCTCAAATATACGCTAAACATACCATCCACATGAGGGAGTTTAGCAGGTCAAAGTTCTTCTAACACTTCAGCAGGGTTGGATCCGACCTTGGATAAATAGTCACATCCATTTGTTGAATCAAAAGGGAGGGCCTGAGTCTATTTAAACTCAGCCTTTAGACCCCCAAAGTCTTTTGATTCCTGGCCTCCTGAAAACAGGTAAAACCAATCACTGTGCCTTTCCTCAAAGGGTAAAGCTTCAAAGTGCTGCGTATCTGCATAAATCAGATTTGGATTTTGCATAAATCACACCACTGTGATTCCAGATTCCACCCCTTCAGTAAGCCAGGAACACACCAAGGTCTGTTGGGCCCATCTTAATGTAATGGTCTTTCAAGTTTTCATGCTTTCAAGGAATGGCTCAAACATAGAGATAAATTTCATAATGTTAAATACATTAGTCTCAAGATAGACCTGTGTTTTTCATAGCTGTCACAGGATCATCCAACCATAGACTGCTTTGCCACCAAAGAAATCAGAAAATGTCAAAAGTCCTTTTCTAGAAGAGGGAAAAATCAGGAATCTCTGTCTAATGAGTTCCTGGATCAAATGTGTGCTTTCTGTACAGTTCCATTGATCTCAGGAGTTCTCAGGAAATTCAGGCAGGATTCAACCAGGATGATCATGGCTTGAAGAAACTCTCCACTCAACCTCTAATACAATGGTGTCATCCATCCAGCTGTGATATCTCAAAGACAGAAATCTTCCATCTGGGTTCATATTTCCTGCATCTCATGTCATGTCATGGACGCAGACTAGTTAACATTACTAGAGAGGACCTATTAAGCTGAAGTATGGAAAATTCTGATCCACAGTAAAAAGGATTGTAAGAGAGTTTCAGCCAAGTGGAAGAGATTCGCTATCTGGGCACAAGAAGACTAATTATCTCCATTTCAAACTCAGATTCCAGATATATTGAATTACCATCTATCATTAAAGAACTCTGGACTATGAGCTCCCCAAAAGCCTTCCTAGCAGCTGTCTCAGCTTTTCATCCTCCAATTCAGGGATACTGTATTTTTTCACACTCTATGGGAGCTAGGTTCTTGAAAGGCCTTGTTAGAGTTTATTCCCTAGTCAAAGAGCCTCCCACTCTTTGAGACATCATGGTGTCACTAGTGACTCAAAGGGAGGACCCTCTAAACCTGTCAGTACAATGTTTGTGTTGTCAATTGTTTTCATTTAATAAAGACAAACTATGAGAATAATAAGCACTCTTTATTCCTGTGTTGCATGTGGTACTGTTACCTGGCACTGAAACACAGCTCAAGTTGGATAACCATCAGAAAGGCACAGCGCTATTCACAAAAACAACTTATTGGATCTCATTATCAAAATGGGCCTTCAATGCCTTCCTGACCCAAATGGCTCTCCACTGTGCCCCTATAATACCCCTAATATCTGGCTTCTTATATTCTGATGCAAGGCAATCTGTCTCTGCAGTTCACACAGGGGCAAACTTTTCACCTTTAGCGTCACATAAATTATGAAGCATACAGCAGGCACCGATCACGATGGGAATATTGTCTTCATTTAGGTCTAGTCTGCCATAAAGGCATCTCCAGCACATCTTTAATATGCCAGATGCACATTCAACAGTCATTTGACACCTGCTTAGCCTGTTATTGATGCACTCATTGCTGCGATCCAGGTTGTCCGTATAAGGCTTCATGAGCCATGGCATTAATGGGTAGGCTGGGTCTCCCAGGCTCACTAGAGGTATCTCAATATCCCCACTGGAATCTTTTGGTCTGGAAAGGAAGTCCCTTCTTGCAGCTTCCTGTACAGGCCATTGTTCCTGAAGATATGTGCGTCATGCACCTTCCCTGACCAACCCAAGTTGATGTCAGTGAAATGCTAATGGTGATCCACAAGCACCTGCAGTACCATAGAGAAGTACCCATTTCTATTGATGAACTTGTCTGCAAGATGGTTCGGGGCCAAAATTGGGATATGTGTACCATCCATCACCCTGCCACAGTTAGGGAATCCCATTCCTGCAAAGCCATCAGCTATTTCATGAACATTTCCCAGAGTCACAGTCCTTCATAGCAGAATGCAGTTAATGGCCCTGCACACTTGCGATAACAC
Source organism: Mesoclemmys tuberculata (assembly GCA_007922155.1). Lineage (NCBI taxonomy): Eukaryota > Metazoa > Chordata > Testudines > Chelidae > Mesoclemmys > Mesoclemmys tuberculata. Next base: position 84,051,315 of record ML675604.1, read on the forward strand.
AACTCCAGTGGTGGACTTCTTGACTCCAAACTGATTAGCAACCAGCCGGTAGCTGGAGTTGCCAGCTTCCAAACAGCGATTGCCACACACTTCTTCACCAAGAGGGCAGTTCTTATTTGGGTGTCCCTGCACCGCAGGGCAGGGGAGAGCTCCACTTAGAGTTCCATGTAGGTGTCTTTGCGCATTCAAAAATTCTGCAGCTACTGCTCATCATCCAGATCTGCATAACAATGTGATCCCATCACTCAGTGCTTGTTTCACGCACCCAAAAGCAGCATCTCATCATGTGCAGGTGCTCCATGAATGCAAAAAGTAATCTGGTGCTGTTTGTTTACATGGCATACAACAGATCAGGTGCCTTGGATTCCTGTTCTCATTGGGAGCTCACAATATGCTGCATGATCAGTCATGATGTGTTCAGAAGGCTGATAGCAACACTGGAGAGCAGTGCAGGATCCATCCTTTCAGATAGAGGTGGTGGACAGCTAGGAAACAGGGGGCCATTGAAAAATGCCATGAAATGCAGTCAGGAAAGCAAGGAATGACAGGATGGGAATCAATGCATCATGAGACATTGAGTCTGCATCCGTGATGCACTGCAATCCTCTCCACTTTCCCACAACGCCTAGTGGTACAAGATGTTGAGTTGCACAATGGGATAGTTGCCCACAGTGCACTACTCTCACTGTCAATGCTAGGGTACCAAGTGTGGATGTGCTTTGGCAACACAATGCATGCTGTATGGACAGGCACAAGCATTGTAATTACAGCACTTTTTGATCACCAATGTAACTTGCGTAGACAAATCATTCTAGTGTAGACAAGACCTTAGACCTGAAGAAAAGCTGTATGGTTCAAAAGCTTGGCTCTCTCACCAACAGAAGCTGGTCCAATAAAAGATATTATCTCACTGATCGAGTCTTTCTAATATCCTGGGACAACATGGTTAAAACTAAACAACATACAACTTTGTCCTAAATGATGGTTTGTTTTAGGTTAGCATATATTTATTGTTTAAATGCCATTTAATTCCTTCCCTTTCGAATCCTTCACATACAAATTTTTATATTAACCTGACAGATTTGCAGATACATTGTATTACTGTTGCTGGTGATGTGGGGAAAAGAAATGAAAGGTAGAAATATAATGTTAGACACAAAGCAGTGTGAATACAAATGTCCAGGTTTTAAACAAATCTTTTATTAAAATCAAGGAGATGTGAGGTGTGAACCATTATTAATTTTAAGTATGTGCCTCCAAATAACTCACATACAGAACAATTATATTTATGTAGAAGAATCTCCAGAAAATATGGTTTGCTTAATATCTGTATTGGGATTATAATCCTCCCTAAAGGGCAATTATCCATCCACAATCACTCTTCCAAGTTAAAAAAACAATGCAATATATTTTAGAAGTTCACTGTGGTAGAAACCAGAAACGCTAAAATGGTTCAGTGACTCAGATTTAAGCAGCCAGTCTCCTCGCTACCCACAGGGATTAATTATGAACTTCACACCTTCTCAAAATGTTCAAAGATTGATTTAAATAGCGAGAGTTCACAACAAGACTGCTGTAGGGAGGTTTTCATTGTATCATTTCATGTGAACCAGGCTTTCCTGCATTCAGAAGTATCTATACCATTGTTACATGCAACACAAAGACTCACATCCTACATAAAAAAGTAATGAAATGGAGAGATGATCATCTGTCTAATGAAAAATATGCTTAGTAAGACTAAATAACCATTCAGTTAGAAAAAATTGATAGAAAATAGACAATTTTCAGGTAGTTAACTGTAATCATCAGGAAAGCAATGCAAAGGAACATTGTTAAGGTTGGCTAGGGACTGTTCAGTATTTTCATGAATGACTTGGATAATGAAGTGGAGAGTATAAAATTTGTAGATCACACTAAGCTGGGAGGGTGCAAGCACTTTGGAGGGTTAGAATTCAAAATGACCTTGACAAATTGGAGAACTGGTCTGAAATCAATAGGATGAAGTTCAGTAAAGACAAGTGCAAAATACTTCGTGTTCGAAGGAAAAATCAAATACACAGCTACAAAATGAGAAATAACTGGATAGGTGGTAGTACTGCTGAAAAGGGTTGGGGGTTATAGAGAATCACAAATTGAATATGTCAAAAATGTGATGCAATTGTGAAACAAGCTAACACTCTGGAACGTATTAACAGAAGTGTTGTATGTAAAACACAGGCGGTAGTTGTCCCTCAGAGTGGAGTCAACTGGTTGATCCAACATTCAGAAATAGAACATTGCGGGGAAAGTGGAGCGAAGGTGCAATGTATTCACACGAATCTGCAATCACAGCAAGTGCAGCCTAGCTGCTGAGACTTTAAAGACTGATGCAGCCTTCCTTTTGGTGGTCTTGTTTGTTTTACAAATTTTGGAAATCAGTATTCAGAGTTATAATGTGATGGTCATGGCAGTTCAAGACTCGAAGTATAAAGACTGCTTTCAGCTTCAGCAAATGCTCTCTTGGTCCTGCTGTGTTTCACTTAATAGAAAGGACAAGGACCACATCTGTAACAGACCATGTTTTGTATATGAACTACTGGAAGGCGAGAGACAAAGCTCAGGCCAAGTGGGATTCAAAATACTCTATTTTTACTTAAGGACTGTTGGTTGTTTCTTTTCAAACAAGCTTTCATAAGTGTGTTACTGTGATTTAGGGCAAGTGTTGCTTTGTAATATTTAGTCCTGAAGTGAGGGGATGTTTGTCCTTGAACATTTTTTATCTATTTTATATGCATGCACTTGAAAGTAAAACACTGTGATTTAATATAAACAAGACAGCATCCCTGAGGCATGAACTACTCTTGCTAAGTACAACAGTAACCTTAAAATACAAGATCAGTGTATGAAATGTTAAATTGAAAGTAACCTTACCACACCATTACTCTAGCAACATATAACTTGGACCTGGTCTACACGGCCAGTGGCCATTGATGGGAGATACACAAGATACATACCATAGCTCACATATCTTCCTTCAACTGACTTATGTTCCCTTGCCACAACGTCTCCACTGTGCTGTGTCGATGGGAGATGCCCTCCGGTCGATGCAGCCTTACTCTTTTGTGGTGGTGGATTTATTGAGTCGGCCGGAGAACACTTCCGGGATCAATAGAGCGGGTCTCCACTGCTCACCCAATCAATCCCGTTGCATTGATCCTTGCAACAATGGCAGTGTAGCCAAACCCCTAGTATTAACATAATCTTAACTTTTCCCTCAAGACTATTTTCCCTATATACGTGTATTTCTATAGGTACTTAGGAATTATTATTATTCCATGTGTACAAAGGAACATAGAAATACATATACATAAATGTATACTTATTTTGTTTGGATGTACATAGTATTTGTATATATTATATGTAGGTGCTTAGGCAACCTTAATTTTGTCATTCCCTGACTCTAGAGTGATTGACTTTGCAATCTTAGTGTGATCTCAACATCATTTTCTTTCCCTATATAATTTTACTAACTTTGTGTGCACCAATGGTTTCTGAGCCCTTGACACAGCCCTGTTGTACCTCTGGTACGTTTTAGCCATGAATGCAAGCAGCACATCTTTCCTTAAACAAGTGTTCTGCCAGCTGAGCCAAAAGTAAATGTACAAAAAACATGGAAAAGGTTCTGAGTTTCCAGTTTCTAAATGATCACAGCTCTGTCAAATCTAAATCACCAGAATGCTCTGGGGCAATGATGAAGGCTATTTTTATGCCAAATTTCATCTTCCTACTCTGCGGCTGTTTGACTGTTGAGATGAAGTTAGAAAAAAACCCAATTTTTGAAGTTCTGACTTTTATATACATATTTGTATAAACTAACTTTTCACCACATAGAACCCTACTTGAAGAAGAGGCATTTGGTTTGTACAGTTCATCAAAATTATGCAAAGAGCAAAGATCATAGGTAGCTTTAGCACAAGACTACTAGGGAAATCAAACTCCATCTTTTTGCCTGAGGCTTGGATGTTTATTGCTGCCTATACTAGACCAAAGATGAAACAATGCTCAGCCTTTCTGAATTTTATGTAATCATTCCTAGCCTAGGTTGTGTAACAAAACCAGCCAGAGAGAACTGCCACCTACAGGAGGAAGGTTATTCTTTGAAAATATTGATAGTTAGAAAGACGGAGATGGAGCTTTTACTAAAGCCTCAGTGGTAAAAGAACAGTAAATTTCGTAGGTGAGCTAACAAAGCTCTTTTTACCATGGTCAGCCATGGCGTTTTCCCAGCATTTTGGAGATTTAAATAAAAATAGGGCTACAGATAAAATAAATCCTCCAATAGCATAGTCAAGCAATTTTCTTCTCATAAAAGCATCTTCTCCCGGCAGTCGGTTGTCAGAAATGCTGCAGAGTTTAAATTTCATAGAGGAAAAGAACAGTTTTTGACATTCCTTATGTCAGCTAACATGTGAAGTACGATGACATTTACCAAAAAATCTCCTGCTATGTGTTGGCCTATTTGGTCATCCTACTCTTATATAGGGGACCTTTTTAATGGGGCACAGAAGGTGCGTTGTGTTTCCTCCAGCTTCCTACCTGATAAATCTTTATCTCTGCTCTTTAAAAATGTCTATTCTAAATGAAACTCTCATAGGAATTAGAACAATTATCCTCGTAGTGTGCTGCTTATTGTTATTCTCCCCAGCAACACCATCCTCTTTTTTGTTCTATGCTTGCTATTGTTACTCACTGCATTTACCTGTCTCAGAAAGCAAAGTACAAGGGTTTTGGTAGGTAATGTTCAAAAATGTTTGATGCTGCTTTACACAGTAATTATTGGTACAAAACCTAATATTTTTCATATATCTAAACATACGTTTGTTTTTTCTCACCAGTGCTTTATATGAGTTTTTCTGTGCCCTTCCCCTATTTATCTCTAGTTTATGCCACTTGCAGAAGTGGGTTTTTTAGAGAATTACTCATGAGCATAAGGAATCTTTGCACAATAAGGGATGCAGGAACTGATTTTATAGACCTGTACCATCCTCATTTTTATTTTCCTCCACTAAGTGGAAACATGTGTTCTGTGCCTGCATTTACTCCTAATGCAGGAATTATACTTGGGTGAAATCTTGTACACTTGTGTAAGAAAAGGCATGAGAACATACGATGCTGTAGAAGAGATTTAAGCATTATATTCAGACCATCCACCAAATTTTTCCTTTGTTCAAAGTCATATCCGTAAGCAAAATTTCTTTACAATATTTACTTTTCTTAAATTAAATTTATGGATTGAAGTCTCAGGGGTAGATGTAGGTGGACAATCTTAAAAATAGCTTTTCCAAGTGTAGCGTCTGCCCAGCAAAACGCCCACTATCTCCCTGCACAGTCTTTTTAATCATTAATAATCCATAATTACATAAGTGAGTGCCTGAATGGAAGAGAATTCTGTCTTTTAAAACATGTTTTTTGAGAAAATGCTGTGAGTGTACTACAGGAAGGAACACAATCTTGTTGAGTCTAATCTCATAACTGGGATTATATCATTTTACACTGGTGACACTCCATTGGCTAATATAGAGTTACTCCTGATTTACACCAGTGCAAGTGAAAATCTAATTAGGCTCATAGCTGGATACATTCAGCCTCTGCTTTGTTTATCCAGGGTAGGTCTAGATTTTATTGAACTGTGCTATAGAACTAAACAGGAAACAACAGGAGGGAAATCATAGCCAAGCCATGTGACCTCGAGTGTTTCATTTAAGACCTAAATAAGGTTTTTAAGGAGCTTGTTTCATAGGTGTACACAGCTGGATCATCTTTAGAAATCAATAGAAATCCAGCAGCCAGAAGCATGCAGGAAAGAAAAAGCCTTGAACTCATAAAATAGGTTCCATAGACAGAAGGAAAAAATCATTGGAATGCTGTTGATTGAAAATCTGATCAAATTTAGCTGAGTTATTGCTCTGCAAAGAGCTGAATCCAGATGGGTGGAGGAGGCTGGACGAGAAAGTGAAAGGCAGAAAACAAAGCAAGAAAGCACTGTTTGAGTCATCTCAAACTGCTGGATCAATGGCCCTGCAGGAGAAAAACTGCAGTGGTGTCACCATCTTGCTGATACCAGCAGGTGTCTCTGTGGATGTCAGTGTAAAGTAAAGTTCCACTTGTCTCACACTTCTGAGACAAATAAGAGAGAAAACCTCTTCTTCTGTAGGACACAACAGTCAAAGATAAATCCATGTGTGTGGAGGAAAGACTGAGAATTCATCTTTGGGGGAAAGGGGAAAATTGTTGTTTGATCTTGAAATGACTTTGCAACTGTTATAAGCAAGTAGTGACAAGTGATCCATACAGTCATGTCTGATTAATAAGAAGAGCAACAGATTGTAAGCTCCAACCTAATATATATATAAAAGCAATGCTGTCATATTTGTGTTTCAGTTTAGGAGATCTTAATATATATCTTATATTGTCGTACTAAAATGACCCTATGCATTCATTAGAGCAGATTGCTAGTTCAGTGTATGCTGGTCCATGATTAAGTAATGCAGTATGTAGTGTTGGAGCTCAATAATGGCTTCTGAACAAATGCACAGCAAACAGAGGATAATTTCAAATAAACACTCTCAGACCTCACTACCTTGGCACAAACAGGCAAAGATGGGCCCCTCAGTATAAAACTAGCCAGTTTTCTCAACACTGATTTAATAGGAAAGGATGATTGAATAAATGTTGTGTCCCAGAATCACATCAATATGAAGCAGATTCCAACATCTCAAGGATATGTTACAGTCTGGAGACTTTTACTTGATTAAATTCTTTATACTGATAGTACACCAATATTCTTGATCATTGCAAAAACTATTAATGTCTCCACTGCTGACCTTGCTATTCTTCTGTTTTCTGGAAGGAGATAATTATTACAAAAGTGTCAGCTAATAAATACAGAGACCTTCAATGCTGAAAGATGTCACATGATATCACATAATAATCTCTGAAGTGTTAGGACTCTATTTAGAATGTCCTTCACCTCCCTGTTTTGCTTTCTTGGGAAAAGAAACACAGACTAAGAAGCTGACTTTTTTTTTTTTTAAAGAAACAGGATTTTCCCCCCAGCTCTACACACTGTCATTTCTGCATACTAAAAAAAATCAGTTACTGTATCTGCTTCTAAGTCAGTGTAATATTTGCTATACCATCTTCAGCATTTGTGTTAACCTTGTTTTTCAAGAGTAATGGGCTGATCGTTTTGTCATGGTCAAGAGTGTGAGAACAGGACAGGAAACCAAGGTAATATCAAATTAATCTTGTTTGAAAAGGCTGAGGTTAATTTAAGTGTCTGCTCAGGCTACAGAACATAATTGTGAATCTATGCACTAGTAAACTGGTTTTAGCTGGGTAGGGGCTTACTGTAGAGGTAAAGGGGGAATTTCAGTTCCATTCAGTACTCCCAATTTGATATTATATGATAGAAAACAAATCCAGCCTAATGTTATTGGTACTGTTATTTGGATGTTCTTTTTTGTGAATTTGTGTCTACATCTGGTGGAGTTCACATGGTCTCTTGACTACTTACACTTAGTCTCTTTAGTCTGAATAGTGCTAGAGTCACTCACATTAGTCACTTTCAGTAGAACAGATATGTCAAGAAGAAGCAGGCTTAAGGATCGGAAACTGCAAAACAGTACAATTGCAATCTTAACTTCAGTCATCAAGATGTTCTTCCTCTGTAACAGAAATAACATGTTTTTTCAAACGTCTCTTTGCTCTTGATCACACCTGTTGACCATTATGCAACCAAAAGATATACCTGGAAAGTGAAAGAAAGGAAAAGATACAGTCCAAAACCATTTCTTGCTGCTAACAAGAGGCTCATTAGAGTTCATGCCTTGAAGAACCATGAATCATAATGTATACAAGACTGCAAGAACAACACAGACATTGGTACTCATGGAAGAAGACTTAGTGACAAATGAGTGAATCAAATAGTGTCATAGGCTGTGAGCTAATCTGAGAAGTTTGCATCCAGTTGAAAGAGCACAACTGATTGTCATTAGTAGAATATATAAATCTTTCTTTTACACTTAAGATAAGAAACACCTCGGTTTACATAAACAATAAGAACCCGGAAAATAAAGCACTTCCTAGCCTTTCTGTTGAAGTACATGTAGACATGGTATTATGGCTAACATGATTTAGAGGCCAAATTAATCATTGTTATAAGCAGACAGAATGCCACTGAATACAGTGGAGTCGCACTAGCTTACATCAGCAGTGACTTTGGATCTGAACCTCTAAATGTCTTTGCAAACAGGCAATACCAAGTTAGAAGTGTATTTTTGTTTTTCTTTAAGAGTTATAAGACTCATATTGCCTCTTAAAGTTCTCCCATATGTCAACCCAGTCAGTCACTTCAGACCACTATCTATGTGATATACTGAGGCAATGACCGAATTTTGTCTCAGACTGGTCTGGCATGTTGCAGAAATCCTATCAGTCTGTTTTTAAGCTGCTGTATTACACAGAAGGTTTGGGATCCTGAACAGAACTTTTTTTCTGGGTGTTAATCAAGCCATGTAGTCTGAACCAAACAACAGCAATCAAGTTTTTGTTGACTACTATATTATAAGAAAAGTTGGTTTGACCCTACTATTCTGACAAAGACATAAAGCTGAATATATAAAGCCAAGTATTTCTATTATAATTATGTGTTAAATAACAGGTATACAATAGCATGTTCATTGGAATACTATTGCAAGTGGCATTGTGTATCATATTTCAATATATGATAAGAAACATAAATATCCAAGTGATGCTATAGAAAAACAAGATGTTTTTAGCCTTGTTCATATTGTTTATAAATAATCTAGATTTAGCCAAGAAAGCTGAATTCTTAACAGTGGTACTCTAAGTTTAATTTGGTAAAATGTTATGCAGCAGCTAAAATAATTAAACAAAAAAGCAACACTTCCTTTGGTGTTTTACTATACATTTTTATCATATTGATTTATATCGTAATCCCTTTGTCTCTCAAAATCAGTTCCTTGGTGCTGATTTTCAAGATATTATTAATGATCAACCCTTCTTGCCTTGTATCATAGGCTTCAGATAACAATTACTCTCTCAAACTTTCCATGAACATTTTTGACTATTTACAGAATCAAGCTCTTTAGATGCTAGAGTGATAGGCACTGTACAATACATTCAGGTAGATATATAGCACACTAAAGTGTGGTTCTACTCTGAAAAGTAATGATGAAAAAGTCATGTTGTCATTGCACAGATCTGCTCCCTGTGGTTATTAAGAGTGATATTTGCTCTTTACTAACAGAAATAATTTTGCTCTGTTAGCGGTGCAGCTCTGTATGAGTGAGACAGATTCTGTAGTTTTCTTATAAACAATAGAACACTTAAGTTCCAGCATATTTTTCTTACTGGTTTTCTTCAGAGAAAACCAAGTTTAGCTTTCAGATCCTGGGTAGATATTCGAGTTGATTGCTAACAAACATACCCATATATTTACTTGGGATCTGATTAAATTTCATCTGGAAGTCATTGAAAGACAAGAGATATGGACTCGTACTTTAAGACCATTAAAGGAATTGTTTCTGGACTCATTCAGACATCCAGTTTTAGAGGTAAAAGAGTCAGTTTTCCGTGGTGTAAATGATTCATGCATTACTGGAAATATGAAAAGGCAGATCTTGAAAATGCCCTGGCATTTTGGTTGTAAATATATGTAGGCAAACTATTATTATTGTTTTATTGGTATTCCTGTACTGCTTAGTAGCTCTAGTCATCGAATGACATGTCTTTAATCAATGGACTACCAGTTAAAAAGCACGTATGTATGATATTGGATGTGCTATGCCAAGTTGCTGAGTTATCAGACGACATTTTAAAAGTATATGTTAGGTAAACATTTACAAGGACAAAATGTAACTTTATCTGTAGTATCATGATGGACTATAATAGGAATGCCCAGAGAAACATGAACTGTTTTTCAGATTCAATATCTGCTATCATTTAGTGTGTATTAAAGAAGAAAACAGATTGAGTACATGAGTTAACTGAATATATGGTATCCAAATATTAGTGGTCATCCCTGTATGAATGTTAATCAGTTTATTTCAGGTAAATTAACATATCTCTATTTTTCAAATAAGATACGTCCATGTTGTCTAAAAGGAAAGATTATTAAATGGTCTCGCATTATGGTACCCTTTATTAAATTTAGTGCTTAATGGTTCACTCAACATGTTACACATTTGAGAATTCTCCCCTCCTCGCACAAAAAAATTAACTTTGAAATACCATTTTCTTTAATCCTGAGGCATAGTGCCGGCTTGCAAAACCCAGAACATAGTATCCTTATATTCTAAGAGGCAAAACTAGGAAAGTACTTAAACCCATGCTTAATTTCCATTGAAACCCAAAGGATCATTATGATCAACTAGTTTTACCTCCTGCGTAACACAGACCATAGAATTTCACCAGGTATCTCTTCATTAAGCCCATAGCTTCTTGCTGAGCTAGATTATATCTCTTAGAAAGACATTCAGTATTGATTTAACAACTCCAAGTAAGGGAGAAACCACCACGTGCCGAGGAAAATTTCAGATGTTAATTACTCTTACTTTAAAAAGTGTGCCATATTTCTGGTCAGAATTTGTCACATTTTAGCTTCCAGCCTTTGGGTCTTGTTATGCCTTTGCCTTCTAGATGAAAAAGCACTCTGTTATCAGAAAGCTTTCCCCTTTCACCTCTCAACCATCTCTAGGATAAACTAAATAAATTAAGATTTTTAAGTCTTTCACTGCAAAGCATGTTTTCTGCCCCACAAAATGCCACCCATCTGATTAATGGGTGGGGGAACTTGATGGAGCCAATGGTGACAGAGGGACAGTTCCAACAGCAGGGGAGGGAGACAATAGATAGCTCCTCTCCTGGGAGTCTATAACACCCATTGGCCAGCTGGAGGCAAAGGTGACCGACTGGCCAGCATTCCCCAGCTTCCAGGATTTAAACCGGGGAAGGAAGGGGTGTAATGTGGAGCCTGTTTGGTTCTGTTGCACCAGCCAATCCTACCCACCTAAACTGGAAGTGGAAACCCATTCTGACAGATGCTGTGGGTCTAGCAAACTGGGAGAGGACCGGGGAGTTTTTTGTCCTCTTCACTACATCTTCAAGCCACAGTGGGTTAAATAGGAATGTGCTTAGTACCTAACTCAGATACTGAGTGGAATTGTTTATTTGTTGTCACAACTTACAGCTGGTTTCTAGTCTGGTTAAAAGAATAAAATGAACAATTCCCAGAGGTAAAAGACCTGGGATTTTGGTGATGGGCCTTGTACTCATGTCATAGGGTGAGACCTTGTGGCCCATGCAGACTGAAGTCCATAGCCTGCTGTAACTCTGTCCCGCTCATAAGGTGGAGGAATCTAGGATTCAAAGATCTAAATCCTGGGGATAGGCTAAGGAGAGCCTACCTCGTGTTGTGGGTTATATGGTAAGAAACCCTGTAACCCCTGCACTAGAACAAATTAAATACCTCGTACAGGAGAGTAGGGGAGAGTGCCCCTCCCTTGTGTTAAAGTTTAATAAAAGTTGTGGCCTATTGCTTAATTCTGTGCATGCACCTGTCTTCATTTTGCCATTGTGTCCACATCAGTGGTTCTTGTAGCTCTTTTCTGATTCCTTTGCAATATTTCAACATTGATTTTGAACAGTTTCATCAGGGGTGAAATTCTGGCCCTACTGAAGTCAGAGGCTTAATTGGTTATCCACCATGACTCATAAATTCTTTCAGAGTCCTTGCTTGCACAGATACAGCTGCCCATCCTGTAAGTGTTGTTTGTTCCTAGATATATGAACTTGCATTTGGATGCATTAATCCACATTTTTTAAAAGAAGATTTACTGAGTGGAAAACCAGTTGTTCTAGGAAAGATTGCAGTATTCTATAGTTTTACTGTTTTGATATCAGATTTTTCTAGGCCCTTTGAAAATATACAGTGTGAGGAGACAACCCTGCAAACAAGTGTTCTTTCACTGCATTCTTGTCTGAATAGGATTTTTCGTTTTCTGCTAAAGACCAAACTTTCTGTCTGATGCACATTGAGGACATCAGCTCTGATATTCAATGGTACTTATATATGCAGATCTACCACTGACATAAACAGGAGTTCCACCTGAGTAGGGACAGCACAATGCTGGAATTGAGAGATCATTATGTGGATGTGAGAAGAGAAGTTTGTCCTAAAAACAGTAAAGTTCTTTTTTTATATATCCTTTATTCCGGTTTACAACATTCTTAAAAATTGACATGTTATCTTTCTTCTTTCAAAATGCCAAAAGGTGTGAATTTTGGTAATAGAACTGGAAATTTTGAACCTCATAACTTTTTCCTTTAAATCTTTAAATATATCCTGGTAAGAGTAATTTTGGAGGTGGTAAGCTTGAAAGGGCCTTTAAAACCGTTTAGTTCATAGCACTGTCAAAAAAGTCACGTTTGTTAAAAATTTTCTCACAAAGTAAATTGTCTGGGAAAATATGTTCTTTAAAACGTCAAACACTTACTTATAAAAACCTCTGTTCCAATTCAGAGAGCTTATTGTTCGGGACTTGGAGCTCAATTCCAGAGCTTGAAACTTTTTGAAGCCAGTTACATTATTTTTAACAATCTCATCTTTTTCTTTTTTCCCAGAGCTTAAGGGTTTACAGCTTAATTTTCTTTTCTTTTTTTTTTAAGTTAGTATTTCATTTTTTCTAGTGCAGATTCAGAGTTAAATCCCTTAAAGAAAACTGAGCAATTTAAAGGTATTTATGTTCTGTAGAATAATCACATTCTTGTTGGTATAAATTCAAGTTTTTATTGTCTGTTCAAATGAACAAAATTTGTACACTCCTGTTACATGATCCCAATGGTCAGCTGTAAATATATTTATGTCACATTGGTGGTCTCAATACCATCACTTACCATTTTGTATTTCACAAATCTTAGAGAAAAAAACTATCCTTTTTGAGCCATATTAGAATTCAGCAGTCCAAATGACATTACTTTCTTAAGGCCTGATCCAAAGTCACTAGATGTCTTTCCATTCAATTCAATGAGCTTCGAAAAAGACCAGAGTGCCTAAACCTGCTGTTACTGTAATCAGAGTTTTATATCATTGTCTTCAACTGGAACAAAATAAGTCCTATAGAAATTAAAGAGCAAAAAAACCAGAGCAAATTCAAAGAGGTCCAAAAAGTGAATGTAGTAACATATATTTATTGTACACACACATATGATATTGTGAAGGTGTTATAATATTTTGATTGCCACATTCTTGGGAAAACCTGCATATACCAACTCCTAGATCTATCAATCTGGTATGCCAGAAAACAATGGGAGCTGATTGATGTTAAACTCTTTTGAAGATCTGGCCCTACATATACTTCTGATAATGCTACAGTAAAAATTAAAGCGAATTCTGGAACTCTTCAAGAATGCGGACCACCAGTTATGTGAATTTTTTTTCAAATGACCACTAGGGTCTGTTGCTACGTAGTACTAAGGGTGATCATGAGTTTGTGATGTGGGTGCTTCAACTGGGATTCACCAGTCTTATCTCACATAGAGATTACCAAAAATTAATTAGACTTGATGAGCTAAGGAAGATTCATACTGGTCACATAGAAATGAAAGGATTTATACCTCTTTTATGTTTAAATTTATACAGGAGTGTCCACACATGCAGTTACACAGATTTAACTAAATCTATATAAAAGTGTAACTGGTGAAATGTCTTTTGTAGACAACCCCTAAATATAATGCTTTTGAATATAAAATTAATTCCAACAATTACAATAAATTCAGGAGAGCTGGCAACACTAGATAATTTTATTAAGTTGTGTTTAGTCTCTATTTAAGTTCATATGATTTTTAATTATCGTTCATATCACTCTCCAGCTTGATTTTTCCATAGTGCAATCTCTAAATGTATATTTTATTGAGGAAGGAGGAAACTGCTGTTAAGGTATGGAAAAGATAATACATTCTGTGGACGGTAGTGAGTTGCATTGTATCACAATGTGTGTGGTGAGAAATCTTAGTACACGTCCTACTAGCAAGGCTGGGGAACCTTCTTTTTGTCTCGTCTTATATAGCTGGTAGAGATTTGCTTTCTTTCACAAAATTCAGAAGTAGTACTGTGTTATGTGCAAGTCACTCTGCAGACAATGGAGCACATTCATCATCCTCAATTACCTTTGTGTGATGCCGTTGATTTCAGTGAGAGCTTTGCCCAAATAACTAAACTTCAGGATCGGGTCCATTGTGAAAACACTAAATGGTGCATTATTCTTCTGCAATATTGGTAATGAGTTTTTGTTTTACATTTTAAAATGCACTGTAAACCCTACTGTTTCCTAGATTTTCCCGACATTCTTTCATTTTCTGTAAAGATAAAAAGGGGCTGTTCACCCCTATCCTTGCACTCCAAAGCCTTTTGTTTGATATCCCCAGGTGATCTGTATTTTCCTTACCTCTGTCAATATTCTAGTATTGACTGCAATGGGAATTTAGCCTCAGAAAGACATTAGGATCTATTGTTTTCATTTCCTAACCAAACAGTGTAACACAACAAAGAAGATATTTCTGCCTAAATTGCACACAAACTTTGCCTCTCATTAAACTTTTTTCTCATTAAAAAATAAGGTGTACAAGTATATGTGAATCTGTAAATGGTTGATTATGAATACAAACTGATGATTTCCTGTTTGTGTTCAGTTCGGCATGATGCATGCACAATGGCCACATTTGTACGTGCAGGTTTGGAGTGACCATGTTTCCCAAAGCTTTCAGAGCCTCTTCTGACATCCCTGTTGATTTCATAAATGTGAAGTAAAATTCATCCTTTGGTAGGAGACCCATACAAATCCTATGCACAACACTAGCGATTCATAAGACCTATTCTGAAGATATAAGTGGTTCAGCCCTGGGATGACTCCCCCCCATGGGACTTCCAGCCCTTCATGCTAGCTATCAGCCATTTCATCCAGGCTGACTGAGAACACATGCATCTCAGGAAACAACTTCCACCTGCCCTATCACATTTTGCCACCATGCCCTTTGTCTCCCACACCCAATGACTAGGACTTGGAGCTGAGGAGAGTTAAAGAAAATGGATGGGACTACATATCCCAGGTAAAAAAAATACAATAAGTAGATTGAGACTAGAGGAAACAGTAAAGGGCATGTAAAGGGTAAATACTGCTTTACTGTAATATATTTTGATTTTCATTCTGAAAATTCTGAGAGTGGCATGGCAGGTGTTATGTGACAATAACAGAATAACAAGAAGAGTCACTTCATTTATGGCTAGTACTTTATTATTATTATTTTATTAAGTGTTCACTGTTAGAAGAATCTCTCTCTGGTTTTCTTAGCAGTGTTGCCAATACTCATGTTACCATACGTCTTGCAATAGATGGTGTTTTTCTAAAGCTTCAGCTTTAATGTTGTTGTTGCAAGAGGACCTCAACTTTCAAAAGTTAGTTTTAAAAAGTAAATGTCTAGCCCTCCTGGTTGCAGCTTAAAAATATGACTCCTACAGGCTGAAAAAAACAGATGGCAAATGAAAAGAATCTCAAGGAGCGGGGTGTGTGGCACAGGTAATCTCATGACTTTTCAGGGACTGACTCATGAGTTTTGAATGTGTTTGGGTTGGCAGTAATGCTAGAGAGTTTCTGTTAGAACATCCCTGCCATCTTCTCCTTCCTAGCTTCCTACTGTCAGTTTAACTCAACTGTACATACATCCTGTGTAGAGAACAGTGAGACCTAATGAATAGAGAACCGGGAATCAAAAGACCTGAGTTCTGTTCTTGGCTCTGCCAATGACTTCCTGTGTGACTTTGGGCAAGTTTTTATACCACCTTCTCCTCTTGCTCTTTGTCCTTCTTGTTCTATTTAGATAAGTTGTTGGGGCATAAACTGTGTCATACGTGTTTCTGCAATGGACCCCCCCTTTTGGCTGGAGTGACTAGGTGCTCCTGTAATACAGATAATAATAGCATCCTCACAAAAGAAAGATGAAAAGATAAGGGTGAGTAGGTATTCTTTTATATTTTACTCTCTCACATGCAGTGTGAGGCAACCCCTCTGCCAAAACAGGGCTGTTCACACAAGTGCCCCTCCAAGAGTGGGCATCTATCTTTCTGCCACTCCTCCATCCCCATCAGAGAACTGGCATGATTTTCAGGGCAGAGAGACTGAGAAGCTGCACAGGTGGATGGGATTGCTCCAGTGTCTTTTCCTGTGGGGAGCTTAACCAACTAGTCTGGTCCATGCTCTGGCACCAGCTCAACACCCTGAGCCTGCCCTTGGCTAACCTGGCCTGCCACCACAGGAAAATCCTGGAGTTCTTCCCTCTGGGGCTGTACTAGATTTCTGCCGGGATCCAGAGCCTCCCACTGGAGGAGGGTGGACAAAGCTATGTCTTCCAGCTCCAGGCCCAGGAGAGACTCCTTTATAGTGCATAGTCCAACATGAAGTGTACTGGTGCATGCCTTCCTCTGTCACCTCCAAGAGCTCAGATATAACCAGCAGCTCTTCTACCTCCATCTGAGGGTCTCCTGTGAGACCTATCCAAGCTGCCAGTCTCTTGCCAAAATCTTTTCCGGACCTGGAAGCTAGTCTTGGTGACCAGGTCCATCGCAGCCATGGAGGGGGAAGATCTCCTTGAGAAGCCCCTGCTACACCACTCGCATCTTGGTGTGCCCGTGGCAGAGTCCTCCTCGGTGTGCCAAGGTTGGTCCTGGCTGGTACCACCTGGATTAGGGACCTTCTGGACTATGACTTGGCCAGCGCATGGGGTTCTCCAACCCATGTGTCCTTGGGAGTATATCACAGGAGGTGAAGGCAGCATTACTGCCTGCCTCTCAAACTTTTCTTGAGAGGACCCTGAGGGAGAGTGCGCCCTGCCCACTCCTCACCCCTGGCTCTCCAGATCTCACCATGGAGCCCCTGCCCTTTGAGTCTCCCCAGCTGTCCCCACCTCACTACCTAAGCAGGCTCCATGAACTGCAGTCAGCCACCTCTGAACCATGCCTTGGAAACAACTGCACATGCTCATGCTCCACACCTTTCACTTCCTCACTGATACCAAGTGGTAGGACATTCTACTATCCATGGGGGGTGAGGAGCGCTGGTGGGTCAATCTGTATTCCACCCTGGCCCCATAGCCCACCAGAGATATTAGTTGGTGGTTTCTTCATGGACCTGTGAGCACAGGAGTACCTGGCACAATTCACCACCTCCCCTAACACCCACCCTGTTTGTGGCAAGAGGAAGACCCTGGCACACGTTTATATTGAATGCATCAGGCTATATCACTTTTTCTGGCTCCTCCAGAACCTTCTCTTCAGGTTCTGGCTGCACTTTTCCCCACACCTCCTGATATACATACATGCCATCTGTGACTCCACAAAGTCACAAGACATCTTTGTCAGACTTCTCCTGGTGCTGGCCACAGTGGCCATCCACCATACCAGGAGTCGGAAGCTGGTCAGGGAGGTATTCTGCAACTGAGGGGCCTATTTCTGCTCCTCCCTGAAGTCACATCTCCAGGCAGAGTTCCTCTGGGCCACATCCACTGGTTCCCTGGATGCCTTCGAGGAGCAGTGGGAGCTGTCCAGGGTTCTCTCCTCCATATCCCCCTCTGGATCCCCCCTTTTGCCCCTATGACCCTCACTCCCATCCCTGTTTTTTCATTTATTGGCCCCTGTATTTACTTGACAGTTAGGTCCAGTAGCTCCACCCCTTAGATTGGAGGGAGGGGCCTTTAGATGTTGGTGGGCTTCCGCCTGCCCATCCCCAGATTCTCAATAGATGCTATGACCCTGCAGCGACTCAGCCTTCAGGCATGTGGAAGAAGCCTATCCCTCAGCAAACCCCGCTTCAGATGATCTCCAGGCTTAGGGATTTCCCCAATCCTGCCAGAGTTGTAAGTTAGCTATACCTGGCCAAGTAAGCTTCTGCTGCTTTGCAGTGTAACAGACTCTCTGGACTCCTAGTCCTTTGTCTGTTACAGTCTGCTCCAGCCTTACCCTTTTCAGCCTTGCCCTGATGTGACTTTGCTTTGGCTCTGTTACAGACCTGCTCCAGCCTTACCTCTGCCTCCTGTCCCTTTGGACTCTGATGTGCTGGCTTTGACCTTAGGTCTGTATCTATACTCCAGCTTTGATTCCGACTTTGGCCTGTCTAGGGACTTTGATCTTGGTTCTGATTCCGGCCTGTCCCCAGATCCTAGTTCCAGCCCTGCCCTTGGCCTGCTTCTGACCCCATGTCCAGCTTTGACCTCCACTCCAACCACTAAGCCTGAGTGCCATGAGGCATCACCTGATGTGCAGTAGTGTCAAACTCAAAAAATTAAATGCCATGATTCAACCCCCAAAATATCTGTCTCCACCCTGTTATCTTTTGCACTCCCTTCAGTCTTCCTGTTCCTCTTCACATACCCCCAGCCCTTATTACTCCTCCCTGTCCCACACATTCCTGTAGTCTCTCCCCATCCAGTTCAAATTCCCCTCAGTATCAACATGCCTTTATATCCTTGAGCCCTTAGTTATCCTCCTTCACTCGTCTCCCCCTCTCCTGCACCCACACACTCCCCTCAGTCTTCATCCTGCATCCTCTGTCACCATCTTCCTTAGTCTCTTCTGACTCCATACATTCCCAACCCTCTTATGTCACCCCACATTCCCCTGCATCCCCTAAGTTATTTCCTGTTCCCATGAACAACCCCCAGTCTTCTTCTGCCCCTCTTCTACTCCTCACATGCCTCATGGTGTCCTGTCAAAAGCACTAAGCATAGATGAACAGCCATTGTCCCTGAAATTATCCTGTTTCCATCTCATAGAAAACAATAGGAGTTGGTGGCCATCTTACCACAAGCAGCCTCACTTCCACATATATGGGCTATAGGGAAATGGTAGCCATCTTCCAGGCTTCAGACCCATTTAAAGTAATGAGAAATGGTGGCTATTTTGAATAAGGGAAATATTGCAAGAAGGAAGACTGGAAGAGGGAGATCATGCAAAAGTCTTTTTTTAAAAATGTGATGTGATAAATTAGTCAGAACTGGAAATGCTAAAACTCTCCTGAGCACAGTTCCTCTATGCATGTGTTTAAATTTCAAAATCTGATCATGCAGTGGCTTTGCCTACTTGCTCCTGCACAAGGATATTTTGTGTTTTAAAACATTACATGTGACTTCATTGGAAAATATGCAAACTTTCCATAAATTGGAATTCATTTATCTATCATTGTATTTCTAGAATGCCCCTCATTATAATATCTAGGGTTAACCAGAATAGGTGATATTTCATTTCCTGGGATAAATACCCAAAGGAATTTTCATGGCAGATAGTGCTACTGGATTGCATTCCTTTTTAGATAATCAAAGGTTCCAGAGGGGTAGCAGTGTTAGTCCGTATACAGCAAAAACAATGAGAGTCCTGTAGCACCTTAAAAACTAATACATTTCTGCAGGCATAAGCTTTTGTGGGCTGCAACCCACTACATCAGATGCATCAAAGTTTGACTGTAAAAACTGGATAAATGTTAATAAGGGGGTGAGAAGGCTGTACATATGCATGACAAAGCATAATTTTTCTTGTGTCTGATTTAGCATCCATGGGACATGCACACAAATGCATTGACTCATTATAGTGAATCAGTCGCTGAACCTGGAATCATAAATATTTGTTAAAAAATCTGAACATAAGTACATGGAAACAGTGACTTTAAGTGCCATTAAATATTGTTAGACATTAGGTGCATCAGGAATGAGGCCAAAGAGTTGCCACATTTATTATGGAAATGTAACTACAGATTTTTTAGCTTCTCATAGACTCATAGACTCACAGACTCATAGGTCAGAAGGGACCAAT
>ML675604.1:84071629-84153261 GCA_007922155.1 Mesoclemmys tuberculata
TATCAACCAATACCCCAAGGTCCTTCTCCTCCTCTGACGTTTCCAACCGATGCGTCCCCAACGTATATTTAAAATTCTTATTATTAATCCCTAAGTGCATGACCTTGCACTTTTCACTATTATATTTCATCCTATTACTATTACTCCAGCGTACAAGGTGGTCCAGATCTTCCTGAATAGTATCTCGGTCCTTCTCCGTGTTAGCAATTCCCCCCAGCTTCGTGTCATCTGCAAACTTTATTAACACATTCCCGCTCTTTGTGCCAAGGTCAGTTATAAAAAGATTAAATAAGGTCGGTCCAAGAACCGATCCTTGAGGGACTCCGCTAGTAACCTCCTTCCAGCCTGACAGTTCACCCTTCAGCACGACCCTTCTGTATGTGTATAAATCATCAAACATGACAAATGTGTGTAAATGTCTAGGAAACAACAAAAAGAAGTAGTAAATTGGAGTGCTAGATTTTACTTCTATTTTTGACTCACTTTGTTGAGTTGGGGGGGAGGCATGAATGATACAGCTTGAGCTGCTGATGTAGTATATGTCTTAAATATGAATTTCTTGATTGTTTCATTGATGGATTGTATACCTTACTGATTTCCTTGTATAGGGTAGGTTTCAACTGTGGGGCTTGAGAGAAAGCCATAGGGACTTCATTAGGAACATGTGAAAGATGCCTGGGAACCATTGGAAGGACAGTGGAACATTGTGAATCTTTTGGGGATGCAGGATTGGCAGAAGCGCAATGGGCCACAGACTTGTTTTTCATGTGTGGATGAAGGGCAGTGAGTTTGAAGGTGCCTTGGAGCCTTTAGGTGATTTTTGGAAGGGTGATAAGATGTAGGCAGGGTTGATCACAGGTTTCCAGGGGCCTGAAGAAGAAACTTATTGAAGAGAGACAGGAAAAGAATCTTTAATGGTTTGGTTCAGATAAATGTCCAAACTTTTTATGTTTTAAAAACCAAAGCTCATAATATTCAGTGACCTATTCATTAGTAGTTATAAGTGGAAACAATAACACAGCCTTAACTACAACACTGTGACTGGTAGCTCTTTAACCTCTGCTCTATTTGTTTATTAGTGATTAGGAATATTAGTTGTGTGGTACCATCTGGAGAGACATTACAGTTGAAGAAAGAACTGAAAATGTATATACTGTATGACAGTTCTAACTGAAGGTGTTATTCCTGCTATTCCTTGGGGGAAAGAAATGTCACTTTTTATCAATGGCTGACTTCTAAGGACAAAATAGCTCTGTAAAAGTATTATGGCATGTTGGGAATTTTCAAATGTTACAGAAAGTTAGTGCTTGACTTTAGGCTCTGCAGACTGCATTTTTTTACAGCCTGCTGATCACTGCTTATTTATTTTTCTTTTGATTTCACGGGTTTTATTATCACAGAGTAAGGTTTAGCCTGATGCAGTGAAAATCAGATTAGAAACAGTTCACTTCATCTGCTTCAGTTTTCATTAAAATCCTTTAAATAATACATTAGTACACATTACATCTGACATATCCAGTGGTGTGACACTGGTCCTGTTCTGACCTGCTCAACCTATCTATATACATGGTAAGACCAACTCATGCATCAACTTTAGCTCAACATGAATTGGACTTCCTCTGTTATAATCACAAATGTTCTTAATGGTTTCATGGGTTTCTATGAACCATACATGCTTCTAATGCCATTCTGAACAGTTTCAGCTCTACTATAAGGAACTGTATGTATCTTTATGAGATTATTATGCAACTGATCCTAACAGCTGCCTCTTCATTCATTTTATACATTTGCAAAATAAATTAGCTTGGCATGCAGATTTATATAATCTGAATTCTAAGGAAGCATCAAAACCCTAGAAAATGACATGATATGCTGTCTCAACACAGCACAGAAAAATGGTTGATCCACTGGTTTGAAATTACTGTGTCAGGAAAGACTTTCAGAATGTACACCTGACCCAAATGGGGAAGTGGGAGAAGAAATAAATAACTGCCTTTCACAGGAAAAAGGTCAAGGAGCAAAATGAGGGAATATACACTTTGTAGCCTTATTATAAGCTACACAGAGTCAGACCAGGTCAATGTTTGGGTGGGAAATCTCCCAGGAAAACCCAGGTGCTGAAGGAAGCATTGTTGGTGACTCAGCAAATGGCACTCCTCTCACTAAGTCAGTTCTTATCAAATACCCTGGTATGGTGCTAAAGAGCACTAAGATTCTCTCTTTCAAATGCGGTACCAGGCCAAGGTTTATATCATTTATAATTTGTGGTGTTTTTACAAGGACCATTTGCATGGCACCTTTTAAGTAAGACAAGCCTCCTGACCAAACTCCAGCTCGGGAAATCACAGTTCTGCTTGTCTGGAATATACCTTTGTCATTTCACATTGACAAATTATTTGTCCTTTCCTGCCCTCAGTTGTTCAATCTCTATTAAGCAGCTGTTGATTTTCTCCTGAGAGGTGGCTGCATTTCATTGGTATATAAAGGGAACCCTCTGGGTATAGTTTGCATGTTGGCTTAGCAACTTATGAAAGTGCCTGTTGTAGTTGCATAGTTAAGGTAGAGCTGAGTTTTTGCACTTAAAGCAGAGATTCAACCACATAGTTACGCATGAAGAACAGAGCATAACCTCCTCAAATTACAGCATTTATTCTGAGTATAGAATGAATTTTCTGAGAACTTTCAAATAAATATGTTAATTCATTAATTAAATGACTTTTAAATGGTTCCTTTTAAGAAATTTAGCAGGCAGTATCAGAACATATTTTTCCCAACTTACCTTAATGACAAAATAACATGCTCTTCAACTTTCCTATGTAGTTAAAATTTACTGAAATCTTGTGCACAGTCTACATTTGAATCTTTTTTTAGAATTAATTATAATTTCTTTGCTGTTCTTCATAATCAAAAGTTTATTTTTCATCAGAGCCTCAGAATAATCTTCTATGGAAAATTCCAAAGCTAACTGCCCTCTTTCAAAGCAGATGCCATCTCCTATTGCTCTCAATGGAATTGAAGCCAAGCTGCCCCAGCAGGCCCTCTTGGTGGCCCCTGACAGCCTAGAGAACCATCATCTTTCTTGAAGGCAGTGTAACTTCATTTATATTACAGTATTCCCAGAAAGAGATTACAGTTGTTCTTTTGAAAGATGACCAATGTTCATGGAATTCTCTGTAGAAGAATATTATTCGTCCCCATTGAAGAAGAAACTTTTAGGTATGAAGAATAAAGAGAGAATAAATATTCTGGTTTCAAAAAGTGAAAAAAGCCATAAGTCTTCAAATTTGTTTCAAAAACTATTTTTTGCACCAGATATACTCAACAGGCAGCAGTAGTAAATTTCTAGAGGTGCTATGAAGAGAAATCTAGGGGACAGAGGGTTAAACTGGGGTGTGTACATGCAAGGGAAGGTAAGGTGATGAAATAAAAGGAAAATTGTATGTGTGCACATGCATGCGCATATGTGCAGAGGAATATGGATGTCAGAAACTGGTGGAAACTGCCCAATCCATTTCCATCTGCTTTGTGCAGCTACAGTGTGGGGTACTGCTGTCAGAGCATACTGGTAAATCTGTGTCTAAAAATTAAGGATGTTGTTACATATCTTGAGATGATTAGAAATACGGTATGATAGCCAGCTCTTTGGGATTCTTGATTAGTATCTGTGTATGACATTTTTATTTTTAACAAACTGAGGAAAGCCCTGGAGAAAAAGCTTTTAAAATGGAATTAAAATTGAGAACATATTGGTAATTTAAAGTTAAAAAGATCACCAGGATGTTGTAATTAGCTCATAAGCAAGCATCACACACCCTGAAAATTCAGAGTTAAGATTAAACTTAAAAGAAATCCAAACATGTTATAGTATGAAAATATGCAGTTAAGATGCCCAAACAGTCTTAACTCTGTCCTATGATGATATGATGATGGTGGGGAAATCTAATCTCTTTAAATATCAGTTTAATCTACTTGGAAACTAAAAACATTGTTTGACACTAATTATAGTTGTATGGCTATTGAGTGGCATCCCTGAGGGGCAGAGTTAAGGTTGGCTAAATTATGTATTTCGATACCTGAACTTGTTCAGATTTCTTTTTGTAAATCTTGGCCTTAAAGCTATAGGGTAAAATCATAGCCCCACTGAAATAATCTAGAGTTTTGCCATTGATTTAAATGGAGCCAGTATTTCACTCAGAGTCCTTGAAAGCCCAGAAATCCAAGAACCCTCAACAGGGATATTGGGTGCTCAAGAAATGTGTGATCAGATCTATAACATATAGTTTCAGGGTATATGTTAAAGGAAAATAAAGCTCCCTGCTTTTTTTTAGTTACTTGTGATGTTCACTGTTTCAGGAAAAATGCAGAATATGGAATTCAGGTTCTGGCACATAATATATTCAGCCTGAGAAAATAATCTTACCTCATTAGAAGCACAACTCAGAACTTTGATCAAACAATATGACAAACAATAAGCTCAACATTTGAGATGCCGCCAGGAGTATGGGGAATAAACAGAAAGAAATGGAAGTAGTACATAGGCTAAATTATTACTTAATTGGCATCAGAGAGACATGGTGGGATGAATCTCATGACTAGAATACTGGTATAAAGGGGTATAGCTGGTTCAGAAAGAATGGATAGTGGAAGAAAATGGAGGAAGTGTTGCAGTATACATCAAAAATATATGTGCTTGTTCTGATATCCAGGAGGTGGGAGGCAGACCTGTTGAATGTCTCTGGTTGAAGACAGGAGGGAAAGCATTTCTGGAATAAATGACAGAAATATCCAAAACACAAGATCTGGTAATAATAGGGGACTGTAACTATCTAGTCATCTATTGGAAAAGTAATGTAGCAAAACGCAATGTCCAATAATTTCTTGGAATCTATTGGGGACAACTTTTTTTGTTTCAGAAGGTCAAGAAAATAACCAAGGGGGCAGCTGTTTTAGACATGACTCTGATTAACAGGGAGGAACTGGTTGCAAGATCTGAAGGTTGAAAGCAATTTGTGTGAAAGTGATCATGACATGATAGATGTCATGATTATAAGGAAAGGCAGGAGTGAGAGCAGCAGAATAAGGGCAAGGGACTTCAAAAAAGACTTTAACAAACTCAGAGAACTGTTAAGTGAGGTCCCATGGGAAGAAAATCTAAGAGAAAAAGGAGTTCATGAGAGCTTGCAGTTTCCCAGAGACAATACTGAAGGGGCAACAGCAAACTATCCTGATATGAAAGAAATATAAGAATAATAGTAAGAGGCCAATATGGCTCCATCAGGAGCACTTTCTACCCTTTATAGGTTACTAGTGACTTACTCAGTGATCAGTCCTGGGACCAATCTTATTTAACCTTTTCATTACTGACCTTGGCACAAAAAGTGGGAATGTGCTAATAAAGTTTGCAGATTACACAAAATTGGGGGGTATTGCTAATACAGAGAAGGATGGGGATATCATACAAGAAGATCTGGATGACCTTGTAAACTGGAGTAATAGAAATAGGATGAAATTTAATAGTGGAAAGTTCAAGGTCACGCATTTAGGAACTAATAACAAAAAAAAATGTTATAAACTGGGGATGCATCAGCTGGAAGTGACAGAGGGGAAGAAGGACTTGGGCATATTGGTTGATCACAGAATGACTATGATCCGCCAATGTTATGTCACAGTGAAAAAACCTAAAAAGCTAACGCGGTCCTACGATGCGTCAGACAAGATATTTTCAAGATAGATAGGGAGATGATAGTACCATTATACAGGGCACTGGTAAGACCTCATCTGGAATACTGTTTGCAGTTCTGGTCTCCCATGTATAAAAATGATTAACTAAAATTGGAACAGGAGCACAGAAGGAATGTTAAGATGATCTAGAACAGGGATGTCAAACTCAAATACACAGTGGGCCAAAATTAAAAACTTGGACAAAGCCGCGGGCCAACCTTGATATTTATTGAAAAAATGTCTATAATTGAGGAAGTTTTTCCTTCTCATCAAATATAACGATGAACCTTTTCATACAGAAACAAACTTAAGTTTTGCTTAAACATTGAATCTGGAACAAGCAAAGCTTAATACTATAAACACATGTGAAATCGGTGCATGAGCTGTCTACTGGCGGGCCAGCTCTAGTAGACATTTGGTATTTTCTCGTGGGCCAAATATAATTACACTGCGGGCCAGATTTGGCCCGCAGGCCTGAGTTTGACATCTATGATCTAGAAGAGCCTTCCAAGGAGAGTAGTGGAGGCAAAAAACCTAGCTGGGTTTAAGACTGAGTTTGATAAGTTTATGGAGGGGATGGTATGATGGAACAAACTAATTTGGCAATTAACTGATCTTTGACTACTAGCGGTAAATATGCCCAATGGCCTGTGATGGAATGTTAGATGAGGTGGGTTCTGAGTTACTACAGAGAACTCTTTCTGGGTGTCTGGCTGGTGAGTTTTGCCCACATGCTCAGGGTTTAGTTGATCACCATATCTGGGGTCAGGAAGGAATTTCCCCCCAGGGCAGATTGGCATAGTCCCTGGAGGTTTTCACCTTCTTCTGCTGCATGGGGCCTTGGTCACTTGCTTGTGGATTCTCTTGTGGATTCTCTGTGCCTTGAAGATCAGGCATGAGATTAGACTAGATTATCATAATAGTCCCTTCTAACCTTGAATTCTATAATGGAAACATGGACAAATTGCTAAGGATGTGTACAAAAGAATAACATAAGCAAGTAAGGACAAAATCAGAAAGACTGATGCACAAAATGAGTTACATCTCACAAGGGACTTAAAGTCATTAAGAAGTTCCATAAATGTTAGGAGCAAGAGAAAAATGAAGGAAAATGTAGGTTGTCTACTTAGTGGGAAAGAAAGCTAATAACAGATGACGTGAAGAAAGCAGAGGCATTTAAAGCCTATTTTGCTTCAGTCTTCACTAAAAAGATAAATTGTGACCAGATATTTAACACAATATTAACAGAAGGGGGAAGGAATACACACCAAAATGGGGGAAGAACAGATTAAAGAATATTTAGATAGGTTAGAAATATTCAAATGGACAGGACCTGATGAAATTCACCTTAGGTATTCTTTAGGAACTAGCTGAAGCAATCTTGGAACCATTACCAATTAAATTTGAGAACTAATGGAGGATTGGTGAAGTCCCAGAGGAAGCACCTATAGGATATTAGAGTGATAAGGAATGGGCACCATGGATTTATTAAGAACAAATCATGCCAAGCCAACCTAATTTTCTTCTTTCACAGAGCTAGTGGCCTAGTGGATGGGGGGAAGCTATAGACAATAATATGCCTGGATTTTAATAAGGCTTTTAATACAGTCCCATTTGACATTTTCATAAGCAAGTTAGGGAAATGTAGTCTAGATGAAATTACTTTCAGTCGATTGCAAAACTGATTGAAAGAGCTTACTCAAAGAGTGGTTGTCAGTGGTTCACAGTCAGACTGGGGGATGTATCTATTGGAATCCTGCAGTGGTTTGTCCTGGCTTGGGTAGTATTCAATATTTTCATTAGTGACTTGGATTATGGAGTGGAGAGCATGCTTATAAAATCTGTGGATGAAACCAGACTGGGAAAGATTGCTTTGTCCACTTTGGAGGACAGCATTAGAATTCAAAATGACCTTGACAAATTAGAGAATTGGTCTGAAAACAACAAGATGAAATTAAATAAAGACAAGTGAAAAGTATTTCATGTAGGAAGGAACAATCAAATACACAACCACAAAATGGGGAATAATTGGCTTGGTAGTATTACTACAGAAAAGGATCTGGGGGTTAGAGTGGATCACACATTGAGCATGAATCAACATATGGTGCAGTTGCAAAAAAAGCCAGTATTCTGTGATGTATTAGCAAGAGTGTTGTATATAAGTTGCAGGAGGTAATTGTCCCACTCTGCTTGTCCCTGGTGATGCTTCAGCTGCAGTAGTCTGTCCAGGTTCAAGCACCACACCTTAACAAAGATGTAGACAAACTGGAAAGAGTCCAGTGGAGAGCAACAAAAATGATAAAAGGTTTAGAAAAGCTGACCTGTGAGAATAGATTTTAAAAACCGGGAACTTTTAGTCTGGAGAAAAGCACTGGTGGAAAAGTGGCACTATATGTGAAAAAAGCTTAGGGTCAAATGAAATAAAAATCTTAAATGAATCAAACTGTGCCATAGAATTTCTTTGGATAGTAATTCTATGCTTGAATAGTAAGAACATAGCAGTAGGGATTTACTGTCGAGCACCTGATCAGGATGGTGATAGTGACTGTGAAATGCTCAGGGAGATTAAAGAGGCTATAAAAATAAAAGACTCAATAATAATGGGAGATTTCAACTATCACCATGGTGTCTGGGTACATGTTGCCTCAGGATAGGATGCAGAGATAAAGTTTCTTAGCACCTTAAATGACTGTTTCTTGGAGCAGCCAGTCCTGGAATCCACAAGAGGAGAGGCAATTCTTGATTTAGTCCTAAGTGGGGCACAGGAGCAGGTCCAAGAGGTGAATATAGCTGATCCACTAGTGACCATAACATAAGAAAATGTAACATCCCTATGGGGGGAGGAGGGCACAACAAAGCAGCCCACAGAGGTAGCATTTAATTTCAAAAAGGGGAACTACACAAAAATGAGGAAGTTAGTTAAACAGAAATTAAAAGGTGTAATGCCAAAAGTGAAATCCCTGGAAGCTGTGTGGAAAGTTTTAAAAGACACCATAATAGAGGCTCAATTTAAATGTATACCCCAAATTAAAAAACACCATAAGAAAACCAAAAAAGTGCCACCCGTGGCTAAACAACAAAATAAAAGAAGTAGTGAGAGGAAAAAAGGCATCCTTTAAAAGTGGAAGTTAAAAGTGGACTAGATC
Organism: Mesoclemmys tuberculata; assembly: GCA_007922155.1. Lineage (NCBI taxonomy): Eukaryota > Metazoa > Chordata > Testudines > Chelidae > Mesoclemmys > Mesoclemmys tuberculata. The sequence goes on from ML675604.1 coordinate 84,080,497, forward strand.
TTTCGAGGTTCCTTTTAAGCCCACATTACCATGATTCTGTGGTTCTAAATTGTGACAAAATAAATATTAATCCTTAAAAAGGAGGGAGATAGTTTCTATGGGGAATGCATGGTAAAGAAACCAGTTTGAATTTCAGAAGAAACTTTAAAATGTATTGTAATTTATTTTATTAGTCTATGTTTAAATAGCTGGATTCCATCTGAGGAGTTTTACTGGAGTTTAAGAGGTAATGTGAATTCTCTGTCCCCTTGAGTAATTTTACAACGTTTAGGAAATTTGAGTAAAATGAAATTCTTGTTCTTATGGTTCATTACTGCATTGACACAATTCCTTCAGCTGTCTAACATTCTGATTTTCTATTCAGCACAAATTGTTCATTTGGATATGTGTGACATCAACTGACACTTACAGGACTAGTGTACTTCAGTCACAGATCAGAGTCTATTAGAAAGCTATAGAAATGGCTTACAGCTTTCTCTCTGCTACCCTTTCCTCTCTTGCTCTAGTTAATAAGGTCAGTTCAGCTAAGCAGAAATCACTTTGTCTTTAATTCATTAGTTCCATTTATGCTTAAAATTAGGACAAGAAAAATCAAGGGATTATTCACTTCTGTGCCAAATTTTATATTGCATAAGCTCTGACAGCCATTTTGGAGAATGGGTTTTGGTTTATTTTATACGAACTATAGTAGCAGCCGCAGAAATATTTTGACAACATAAAACCTCCTCCTTTATGTCTCTGAGTTCTTCATTCCAGTTGACTTCACTAATTTCTCAGCCTGCCTTTTCAAAATCTAAAATCCTAATTACTGACCTGTTTTTGATTATCCTTCCATTTAATTTAAACTGAATCAGAAATCCAAAGTCACTTTCTATGACCAGATCTTCTGTTATGTCCTCACTGATTACCAAAACCAAGTCAGAAGTAGCATCACCTCTTGCTGGTTTAGTGACTATCTGGTGAAGAAATCTCTCATCTACCCCATCCAGAAATCAACAGAACCTATATTATCAGTAGTACTTGTTCTTCAATTTGTATATGGATAGTTAAAGTCTTGAATAATGATACAAGCTCTGATAGAGTTCTACCCTGTAATTAATGTAGGCACCCTGTACTTGAGGGGCCTCAGAACTTATTTGAGACTTTTACAGTTGAGAAGATCCTTGGAGACTAAAACTCCCATGATACCTTTGGGAAAAGGGAAAGAGACTCTTCTTCATTTTCAACGGAGCTCAGAAAAAAGCATGTGTGGACTCCATTTTCTTTTCTGGGGGGTGCAATGGGGCCGAGGCTGGAAGCTGCTGCTGATTACTGTTGAGGGTCCCAAAGCTGCTGCTTAGAGCCTGCTGGAGTTTTGATTGAGCTGCCAGCTTCAGAGGTTGATGGCATTGCCCAAGCCAGGGCAGGGAATTAGCCTGGAGCTGCCTGAAGTGGGCCTGCAGTGAAGATGATGTGTGTGTGTGTGTCCCCCTCTTTTGTTTTGGGGTTGGCGTATAAAGGAAGGGGTACCGCAGAGAGACTTTGACTGGGCCTGAGAAGAGGCAGAGAGGTGTTTTCTTCGAGCCAGGGCTAGAATTGTTAACATTTGGTTGACCCAACTCCAAATATTCAGCTTGGCTGAACTGATACACTGAACCAACAGAGTGATGTCTCCTTCTTCAGCTCTTTAAGTGCAAGCAAGGGATTAGGGCTCTGAACTGTAGGGGAGTGTACACTCCAGAGGTGGGTAAATAGTGGCAGTGTAAATGCCAGTTAGACAAGTTTTATTTATTACTGTATACTAAATTTATTAATTGATTTATTCAACTGCCCCTGTGGATTTAAAATAGTAGTGATATTTAATTCCAGTCTGTTATTCCTTAATTTGTTAAGTAAAGGTGTTAACTCTAATTTAAATATATTGGATATATAATTTGCATAACTGGTATTTTGAGTTAGACCCGTGCCACAGCTTATTATTATTAGAATAGGTTTAGTTCTGGAAGCTTCCAAGGCCCACTATTGAGCGTGTACAGGGTCCAGTCAGGTGGAGGCACCACCAACTATAAACTCCTTTAGGAGTAAAAGGACTGTATCAGAGGGGTGGATAGAGGATTCCCACCTATCCTACATCGTCCCTGGGATATTCAGATTCTCCTTTGTTGTCAGCAACCTTAGGTGCCTGTGCACACAGGTGAGTGTTGCCTGTTCCCAAGTAATCCAGAAAAAAAGGGGTTACATTAATATTAAAGAGCTCTCTATCTGTATCCAAATCTTTGACCTGAGTAGAGAGGAGGAGGTCAATAAAAGATCTCTAACACTACCCCAATAGAACCTCTTTTACAACCTTTTTCACCTAAATAAAATTGTTTTATTTATGCTATCAGTTCTTATTACTCATTAGCTACTTTAAGAGTTTTCTAATTATTTTTTTAGAGTTGAGTTAGGGCTTTTGTCTTTACTATAGACAATATATTCTGGCAGCCATTTTTAGAAAGATTAAGTGATACACATAGTATTACATGGCTTCCATTTTATGAAAAGCGCCTATTAGTCAAATGATTCTAGACATACCATAAACCCACTTTGGGAAACCTCCACATCACTGAAGTTTTAATATCTTAATTATGGGAATTAAAATATGTTGAAGAAATTGGTAGCAGCAGTTCAGTAGTTTGGGAAACAGTTGTATTGTGTATTATCTTCATAGCTTGAACAGATTTTTCTTTGAGTTCTGTGTATTTCTTTAGATCATAGAAATCACCATATGAGCTTGCAAGTGCAATAGTTTTATTGATATGCATGTTAGCACCATAAGAGGTTACTACACTTTCCACACTGATCCAGTTAGTGTGCAATAATTAAGGTAACCGATACTACAGCTGATTCAATTCCAACCAAAGACCATTGTGGAAATTTCAGCTTGACGAAAGGCTGCCTGAAAAGTACTGCACAGGACTACTAGATTGTGTTTTTTTTTAAAAGACAATACCTCAGTAAAGGAGAAGTAATATTTAATTCCACAAAACTTCCATCTTTACCCTGATGTCATGAGGGTTTTAGCTTACTTTTTGCTGCCATCTAGTGCATTTTATTATATATAGGAAGCACTATGAAAGGCTAATTTGATAGTTTTGAAAAATGGGCCAAATTCATGAAAGTGGTGAGCTTTGCATTTGTATTATTTATCATATGAGAGAAAATATACAGTGCATCAGTCTGACAATGCAGGACTATTCCCTAGTAATGCCCCTCGCCTGTACCTATGGAATATTCTCCTGGGCTTTGTCCAATTTTGTTTGACTCTGCTACTTCCAACCCTAAACAAATTATCTTCCTTCCCCGGAGCCAGTTAACTCCCCTGCAAACTACATAGTCATTTAACTAATGTATAGAGAATTGCTGGCACTCTTTTTATCTTTTTTCTAAGACATTTTCTCTAAAATGTCAAATATTTTCATTTCTTGAAAATTAAATAATAGAAAGATGGCATGTGTGTAAATTCAAGCTGCAGTGAGGTGGATGTCACTATTTCAAACTCTGGCAAATATACCTCATTTGTCACTTTGTTTGTAAGGAAGAGTTTGCCTGTAAATTCTGCCAAAATTATAACAGCCACCAGCCAAGAAACTAAGTGTTCTCTAGAACTGGAGCTGCCGTAAATGGAACATCCTTCACTGTCCAGTTGGGATGCTCTAATGTTCATCTCTTTTACCTGTATAGATTTTGTATAAATGTTATAATTAGCTGTACTCAAATGCGGTATCTCAAATCCATCTGCACTTTAATGAGATTGTCAGACTGCCAGTGTCTAGTCATTGGATTTCTTGTACTTTCTTAATAGATGCATGCTACACTGAAATGAACAAAATAATATTACTGCCGTTTTGCTTGGACCACACCACCATTCAAACCTATGCTGCCCATGGTTCTGATTTCATCAGTGGGGGAGGGGAGCACCTGAGTGAGATATACTGCATTTAAAAACTGTCAAGATATTTGCACCTTAATTTTTAAAGACTGTGATCATGAAAGTGCTATATAGGCAAGTGTATTCTATTACAATTGTTGCTGTATTTTGGATTATTCTATTTTAGTAACAGCCTAATAAATTACATTAATAACACTGACTAATGTTTGACACCTCAAAGAATGGATTCTATATCGTTTCTTACTTTTTCAAGTGTTAACAGACTCATAAACATTAAGGTCAGAAGGGACCATCCTGATTATCTAGTCTGATCTCCTGCACATTGTAGGCCACAGAACCTCACCCACCCTCTCTCATAATAGACCCCTAACCTCTAGCTGAAGTCCTCAAAGCATGGGTTAAAGAATTCAAGTTACAGAGACGTCATCTTTTACACTAGTTTAAACCTGCAAGTGACCCATGCCCCTCAGGGTTTCTGCCAATCTGACCTTGAGGAAATTCCTTCCCCATAAAAGCTACTGGTTATAAGCATAATCACAAAATGTTTGTGGATAATTTAGACAGAGTAAAGCCTGCATATAGGAAAAAATATGTAGAGAATAGTTCTGAATATTTTTTTCTGAATGATGGCTCGGCAGCAATATTGCACTGCTTTAGGGTTCCCTTGTGACAGAAATAGAAAGTAAACTTGAAGGCATGACTGGTCTACTCTAAGGAATTGGAAGGGCAAGGTTATATGGTAAGCCATTTGTTTCTGCAGTATCTTCAAGCTGACGGAAAAACAGAATACCCAAATTAACAAATGAAGTTTCCAGTAGACACCAGTGAACGTAGTACTCCCGTTCAAGAGTCTCCACGTGGAAATATAACTATTTGTAAGACTTTCTAGCCCCCTTAATACATCCCTTGACTTGCATTGAGGTCTGACATAAAAGATACCACATCACTGAGGCATCAGCCTTCTCTGAATGTGTTTAGGTAATGAAACAGACAACTGAGGAAAAGGACGTGAACCAAACTCTGACACACAGGACCTTTCTTCTTTAAGTGCTTTTTATTATGAATTAGATAGGAATAAAAATGGAACAAAAATATGCAGAAAATGATACTTTACTGTATTTGGGGTAAGGAAGGGCAAAATTTTACAATATTGAAGTGAAAAGCTAAGATAAAAGAAAAACAGTTTGGGCAATTTACAGTATAGTACAGTTATAATTTTAAGACCCTATGGATTATTGAATAGCCCATGATTTCTAGGTTACATTATGTCAATGCTACTTTAAAAACCACACAGAAATACTGTGCAGTGTGATTTCAGTTACGCTTTTATGCAACTGTATAAAATTGCAATATATTACTGTAAATGCTCAGTTCTTTATTGCCGTGGAGTATATTAAGATAACTCTAAATGAACTGCACTGCAATATGTATGGTAAACTCTATATGGTAGTTTTGATTTATAGTATTAGTGTAAGAGCATTATTTTATCCTTATGGCTAAAGCGTTTACATTACACACAGTTGCCAGAATCATAAACATTACAAATTGTCATAAAGCAATTCTGAGACCTGATTGATGAAGCCATTTGACTGTGCTGCCTGGAACTTAAACATGCTTCTACTGATAGCAAAGCTTTAAGTAGCCAGCTGCACTTTGATAACAAATTGCACACACACAACGTTTGTTACATGCTGTACAAGCTTTAGTCTCCTCAGATGGCTCATGTGTGACTTGGACTTACAGTGAAAATATAGAAATTATTGAAATGTTTAACTCTTGAAGCCTGTCGGCGTAACTAAATAACTTTGTAATCATATAGCATGGTTGTACATACCCTGCCGGGGGGCTCTGTGACCATGAAGGACTCTGAACACAAAACAAGTGATGTTTCATTGTTCATGGGGACAGGATTTGGGGAGCATACAGATGAGGTATGTACCCCCTATAAACTGGCATGTTTAGTGGAGGGGCAGCAGCATCATGGTGAATCCACCAACCATTCTGTCCTGTCAGGTTCCTATTTATACCATGATCATTCCCATAGTATTTGAGCACCTGTGGTAACAGATCAGAAACCATGGGACTTAGCTATTAGATTAAGTATTGGGCACGGACTGTCTCTGTATTAGTATGGCATCCAGACCAGCACAATGGGCTCTGAATCCTCATGGGAGCCTTTAGGCACTACCGTGATATAAATGTTTTATTAATAATAATTAAAATCATGAACATTATGGTGATGGGCACCAGTGAAGAGCCCAGATAGATGAATGATAGATTTGTTCCACAGCCACTTTTCAGTCTTCCTGGGAGAAGAGTTCACCAATTCCCCAGTGATTTGCCCATTTATTAGGGCCAAATCCTTTACAAAGCACAGGGATCAAAGTATCAGAAACTTGCAATGTTAATTATAAATTATTGTGAGTATGTTGTTCAGGATTGATTACATCTCTTTGGAAAGTAGATATGGAAAAATCAGCAATAAAACAGACCCCAAAACATTACAAAATTTACAAAAATTATTGTTGACGGTATTAAGAAACCAGGGTCAGGGGATCTGTCCCAATATTGGCACATATGAATAAGCCACATTATAGTTTTAATTGGAATTAAACATATACACTGGCAAAAAGAAAATGAACTCCACGGGTTGTATGCATACTAAAAAGTAGACCTGTGGTGAAGTGCAACAGTCATTTTTGTAATCAGTTACATTGATTTTAATGTATTGTGTTCATTTAATTTATTGCCTCTTTCAGATATGTTTGCATTTCAGTTATGGCATTTGATACCATTGGTTAAGCCAATGGTTCCAGCAGCATTTACTTTGAATGTTGTCTAATCAGAATATATTTATTCTTTCAAATCTGATTTTTTGAATGAGAAAGTAACTTTTACTTGGAGGTCACCACAGCTAAAATGTCGGTAAATGCACAGTTTTTCCAGATTTTAAGATGTTGAATAGAAGTAGGAAGCATAATGTTCAAAAGTGTTTCAGTCATGAGTAGATCAAATACCAGGTACAAATCAGAAAAACACATAGTTTTCTTCCACACCTCCAAAACCTATAAAACAACTGAAGTTCTAACCCATTGGCCTGATTCTGTCCTCTCTTATGTTGGATTATCATGGTATAATTCCATTGATCTCCATAACTACTCCACATTTATACCAGAGTAAGTAAAACCAGAATCAGGCCTCTCTTCTTTAGATTCCAAAAGAACAAAAGCTGACCAGACTTTATGCAGAATCCACTCCTTAGAGTTCAAAAGTCAAGATTATACTAAAATAAGTATGAGCTGAAATATGTCTTTCACCTCCACAATATCTAAACTTATTTGCTAGCTAATTATGATTCTGTTTACAGTATTTTCACTGTCATTTGCATTCAGTAATCAAATATGTCACATACTATTGTTGACTTTTCATGTAAAGTAGCTGTTAGCATTCTAGAGAGGTATTATCAATGGAACCTTTTCCTATACGGCCACATCAAATATACTTGTTCATTCATCCTGGGCTTCTCCAGTAAGACTTTCAACAAAGATGTCCAATGCTAATTGTGCTAGTGATTTTTGTGATGTGAATACCCATCTTCTAGATACCGAATCAAGCCTACCAACTCATTTCACATAAGCCACAGGACAGATACCTGATAATATTTTTCTGATGTAGATTGAATTTCAGCAGTGACTTTGAGTTAAAAGTCTCAGATTACTTTTTAATTACTTAGAAACAAGTAAAAAAGTTATAGCTTTTTAAATTCTCTAATGACTTAATAACTTTCTCCTCTCCTCCGACCCCCACACACAACAGACAATATTATGGGTTCCTATTTCCGAACACATTATATTTGAGGACAACTAAATACCAAATTGGTATACTGCTTCATGCTGAGCTGTTGGTGTTGCTTTTTCAAGACTAGGTTGGCAATGTGGTAACTTAATTCAGATTCAGGTAACTTAAAAATTCCAAATGTTTCCTTAATGTAGGACAAAGTGGGGCATTTTGTATACAACAGTTTTCAACTTTTCTCTCCAGCTGAAAACCAGTGCAAAGTAGAGGAAGGAGTGTTTGTCTCTAGTCAAAAGACCAGCACCTTTGCAACTGCGGACAAAAGAATGAACCTCAAATAGAAATTTCAGGAGCTAATTTTCCCTCCAGTACTCATGTTGGGTGGGTATCTTAATCCATGACTAAATTCAGCATGAGTAATGGTAACAGAATCTGACTCTACATCAATCTGTCTTTACAAGGAAGTTATATGACCTCTGTCTCTATTGTATGTGAGCACTTCATAGTCTTTAATGTATTTATCTTCACAACACACATCTGAAATAGGGAAGTACTATATTCTTCTTTTTGATGTGGGCTTGTCCTGCGTTCATTAAACTCAAGTCTTGCCCCTAACTCAAGCCCCGTTCATGCACAAAGACCTTAACTCACGTGTCATGGTGCTTTTAACTCAAGTTGGCTAGCTTATTGGGGTATAGACTGCAGCTCAAGTTATCATAACTCATAACATGGTCACTCTGTGCAGCTATTATTTTGAGTGGCTATTCTCATTCAAGCTATGTTAATTCTGCAGTGAAGACACATAGCCTAAGTGACCTTCCCAAGATCAAACAGGGAGGCTGTGAAGGACAAGAGTTTGAACCTGGGTCACCCAAATCCCCACTTGACCATCTTTCCTTTCCTTCTTTGTGAGTGAACCAAGGCCCTTCACAAACTGAATAGTAATGAGTCTTATATAAATGGAAGTTTCTATTCAGAGCAGGGTTGAAAGTTACCCTGAGTTTGGCAATTATCCTATTTTTGGAGGCTTGTTCGTTTGTTTATACCAGCTTTCCTATTAGACAATGTAATTTTTAATGAGTATAATGGCAGATGTTTTTCCTGAGGAATAAGAGATATCAGTCTTGAAAGCAGAGACATCTGTACCTCTAGGACATTTATAATACTGAATATATTGCTACTGACACTTAGAGACTAGACGCCAGGAAGTCTAGCTTAGACTTTTATCTACTTCATCTGCTTTATCAGCTTCATTAGCTGATTTCTGGAAGAATTGACATGCTAGACTGGAACATAAATTCACACATATGCTATTTTGCTACAGGTTTTCTTACTGCCATTTCCAACCTTAACTTTTTCATTAAATTTATCTTCCTGCATAATGCTAAAAATGGCCAGTTGTTCCAGTGCAATCAGAATGTTTTTGTGTCCCTCTTATATTCATAGTCCATCATTTGTTTGAAATGAATTCAGATAACCTGCCTTGACTGGAAACACACTGAGAAACATCCATACTATTATTTGACTTCAGAGAATGAATATTAATTTTGTAAATCAGTTATTTAATGACTTTAAGCCAAAAGGATGCATCATAGCAAGAAAAGCACCAATTTTAAGAAAGTGATACAAGATTTAGGTATGTGGAATGAATCTTTTTCCTTTTTTGTTTTATTTCCTTTTAACTGAATAAATATTTTAAGAAATGTGGAGTCTTTTGAACTTCACCTGAATGTGCAAGATTTAATTTTTTAATATCCTCAATTTGATATATGCATCTCTGTTTTATATGTCATCCTGAAACCACGCTCCAGCACAGATGCCCCTCACGACAAAAATGGGATAAAAGGCAACAAATGATTTTATAGAGAGACAGGTTCTTCCACCTGAGAGAAAATAATCAAATAGGTTTCCTGAATACACATCTGAATAATGAAATTGTTAAAGTTCTTTTTCATTCCTACTAAAGAAAAGTGGGTGAAGTAATATCTTTCATTTGACTACCTTGGTGAAAGAGACAAGCTTTTTCAAGCTACATAAATCTCTTCTTTTGGGACTATTAATTCTTATTGGCATTCTCAAACCAGTTTTGTGCAGAAACAGATCTATAAGACATGTGGGCTATACTCTCTTACAGTTCCCTTTTGACTTTGTTAGAAGGCCCACTTTGAATAAACATAGTGGGCCTAATTCTCAGGTCCACTCCACAGCATTTCACTATGGAAAACGCAGTGAGATCCCACACTCTAATATTCTGATGATAGGAAACTTTATAAAAACTCAGATAGCTCCAGCCATTTCAGGACTCCTCTTGTACACGGGAATCCCTGGGTATCATAGCGTTGTCGTAGTCATGCTGTGCCCACGTGCCTAGTCCCTGCTGCAGGAGTATAGATGGGATAGCCTTATTGATTGGGCCCTCAGGATCTGGAATTAAGTCATTGAATACCCTTGGCATGCAGGTATTATTCTTTTTCAGTCATTTGTCCGCACAGTTCCCACTGTAAGTGTGTGCACCCCATGCAGATGAGCTTTTACCCAACAGTGCCCATTGCAGGCTGCACATACACACTGCATGCCCTGGGGGGCTCCCTCCAGATGGCATAAAGGGTAGCACATCCCCAACCTTCACTGAATTCCTTCTCACCCCCCTTGGCAGTGAGACTGAGCTAGACAATGCCTACCTGCTTCCCCATGGTATCTTACACAGTGTTTTGATGATTTTTTTCTAGTTAGTTAGTGTTGCTGTTTTTCTAGCAGTTGTTATAACTTTTATTTGTGTGCACCAACAAAGAAAACCCAAACCAACCAAACAAAAAGAAACCTATTTTTTTCTGACTATCCCCCTGGTATGGAGGTGTCATGGCTTCAGGCCTTGTCTACACTAGAAAAATAAGTCAATATAAAATACGTCGACTTTCAGCCACCATTATAATTACAGTGGTGGCTGATGTACACAGTGCTCTGCTTGGGTGAATGGAGCGTGTCCTCACTAGAAGCACTTCCACCGCCCTAAGGGGCAGTGTGGGGAGCTGAAAGACCCAACTCTCAGCTTTCTGCTGGGAGCCCACAGGCTCCTGGGCTCCCTGCAGGCTGCCCCCATCACACTCCCTGGTCCCATCCAGGAGTGAAGCAGCAGCCAAGTCCTGCCCAGTCCCAGAGAGCTGCCTGCATCCCTTGAAGCCGAGCAGCAGACACTCACGTCCCACCCAGTACAGCTCCCAGCTGGGAGGTTGGTGCCAGATGGAAGGCGGGCTGCAGATGCCTGCATCCAGCCTGGTCCCTGTGCACAGATGGGAGGCAGTCCCCTGGTAAGCCGAACATCAGCCACCTGCATCCTGGGAAGCCATGTGGCAGCCACCTACATCCCCACTGGCAGTAAATAGCAGCCACCAGCCACTCCATCTCCTCCAGTCCTGGAAAGAGCCAGGCTCCAGATGTTCCTGGCTTTCTTGTCAATTTCACCACTCCGAACACGAATGACAGCCCCTCCACCACAGGAAGGGGATGCAGTGTCTAAACCGAGACTGTGTCGCTCGAGCTTTGCTGCCAGAAGCCCTACAGCTCTCATTGAGGTGGTTTGGTTTTGTCAAAAAAACAGGGCAGTTTTGTCAGGGGGGGCTGGGAGGTTGTAGTGTGTACATCAGCACTGTTTTGTCGACAAAAGCTGACTTTTGTTGTCAAAACTCTCAAGTGTCTCCAGGCCTAAGTCTCTGGGCTTTAAATTTGCTCACTTGCAGAACAACCTGTTGCTTCTCAGAAACATGCTGAACTTCTCTTCTGTCTTCCTTTGGTCAATTGCAGACAGCTGCTGCCCAGGGTAGGAAGAAGGAGAGATCTTCTTATGCAGCCCAGAACCAGTCACCATCCCAGGTACTGGCCAAGAATAGATCTAAGTTTCACCTTTCTGATATTTCCAAACCAACTCTACTAAGTCAATTGGCACTGGGTCTCATCAGATGCTGTGAAAGGTCACTCTTCAGCTCTGGTACAGTGTCATCAATCTTCTGCGATCAGCACTGATCCATTGTTCCACCAGCCACTGATTCTGCAGTACCATCTAAAGAGTAAAAAGACCCATGCTTCTGTGTCAGTCACTTCAATACCATCACGCTCTGTGCCATCTTATCAGTACTGATTCTTCCTGCTATGCAGACTGCTTTTACAATTCCTGCTACTATAGTGAATACTCTTGAACTAGAACCCTTGCTCTTAGAGATCAAAAAAATATTCACCAACTCCATGTCCTTTTCAGCACTGGAGCTCAGAGTACTGTCTATGAAGATCTTACTATGACTTTTATCTGTTTCCCAGACAATAGAATCTGATACCAGTGCCTGTTTCTCAGTTGATAGAATCTGGATCTCTTATATCTTCTTGTAATACCTATGAGATCTGCACTACCCAAGGAAAAGTTTTTACTCTTTTGTGTTCTCATCATCTTGTGAAAGTGAGAGCTCTTCTGGATTCTCCCAGTCTGATTCCTGAAAGGGATGTGAGAAGGAATCATAGATATCGTACTTCTGAGACATCTCAGGCACTTTGGTTTTCACTCTTGTGATGTTACATGCCTTACTGGGTCAGAATGGAACCTCTGTAATTTCCAATTACTAATTCATCCAGATCAAGGACCAGATCTCCTCCTGGTAAGGAACCATCAAAACCACTACAGGCATCCGACCAGGTCATTTCGCAGGATGTTCAGCAGGAGCTGAACCTCATTTGGAAGATGAAGATTTGATGGAAATATATGAAGATCAGCCCATTCCTCTGGTCGTTTTGTCTTCATCTCCAGTTAAAACTTATTCCATCTACACCTGATGATTTCAAGATCTTTCAGGCGTTACTTAAGAGATTGGTGGAGAACTTTGAGATATACCTTGAAGTAGTTCAGGAATGGTCACACAAATACTTGACATTTTACATCCAGGCTCTCAAGGACATTTGGCTATGCCAATCAATACAAATCTCCTCAAATCTGCTAAAGACTTAGGGCAGATGGCTGCATCAATTTTGGCAACATCTAAGAGAGCAGACCACATATCTCTGGTTCCTCCCAAGGCATTCAAATATTTCATTTCACACCTAGGCCTGGAGTCTCTAGCAGTAGCAGCCGCTCATGAGAAATCCAAGCAACCTGGTTCTCCAAAATCCACAACCCAGGAAAAAAAAAAGATAGATCTTCAGAGGAGAAAAGCGTTGTATTCTTTGGCAATCTTTCAGTTGCAGTAAAGCAGTTACCAAATTTCATTGGCTAAGCATGTTTTCCTTCTTTGGGATATAGTCTTGCAAATGCATGAGAAACTCCCTCAAGATACTAAGGATGAATTCAAGATTATGGCTCCTGTAGCCCAGTGAGTAGCATAGACTGCCTTGTAAGTACTGTTAGATGGTTATGAAACTAGGGTCAGGACAATGGCTACATCGGTAACCATTCACAGAACATTGTAGCTGCAGTTGTCAGGAATTCCAAAGAGGATCAGACCACAACTGAGGACTTGCCCTCTGAAGGCCATGATCTTTTCAGGTCCAGGATAGAAGAGGCAGTGTACTATTTGAAGCAATCAAGAAGGATCTTTTGATCTCCTGGCCTCTATATACCAGAAGAGAAAGCAGTCAAAGGGCTTGTCTACATGGGGAGGCGGGTAATGTGAATGATGAGGTAGTGATTTTTAAAGCACATTAACGTTTGGGCATTAATTAGTATGTAGATTCTGCTGGTGTGCACTAAATGTTCTCTAGTGCACTTTTACATAGTGCAGTTTCAAACAGCTCTATATTAAAGCACAATAGGGAACTCTTAGTGTGCACTATCAGGGTCTACATTGATTATTTAATAAGCATTGTTCTGGAGCGCTTTAGAAATCATATCCCTGTAGTGTTCATTGTCTCACTGTGTAGACAAACCCTAAGTCTCCATCCTTCCCAGACAGAGATCCCCATGCCTTCTTAGCAATCTCATCCAAAAGCTCCTTATGCTTATAGGAAATATAATAAAATAAAATAAAAAATAAAATTAAAATAAAACTAAATAAAAATAAAAATTAAAAAGATGTTTCTTCATCTACAGGTACTACTCATTTCTCTTTGTGCCAGAAGCTGCAAGTTTGATGCTGCAGTCAGACAACCTGATACTAAAGTATTATACAGACAAGGGAGTGCAAGATCTTCTCCCTTATGTAAGGAAGGCATTCTGTTGTGGGACTGGTGCATTCTTCATTGAATCAAGATAGTGACCTTTTATCTACCTGGGACCCAAACAGTTCAGCGGATCATCTGAAAAGAAATGACACAATAATCCACAATAAAGAGATAAATAACTCAGATTTAGATCAAGTATTCTAGGATTGAGGAGTTCTCTTAGTAGACCTTTTAACGACTGATGTGAACAAAAAATGTTTCATGTTCTGTTCCCCAGGAGTCTTGACTCTCTTGCAGATACATTTCTAATTCAGTGGAATTGGGGGTTGCTACGTGTTTTCCCTCCATCCTGTTAATTTCCAATGTTCTCATGAGGATACAGTAAGGCAAGGTCCATCAGGAGCTCATCAGATACAGTAAGGCAAGGTTCCTTCAGGAGCTCTTCAGTTTTGGTTCTCTGGCTTGATACAACTGTTGATCTACCCACCTTGCCTTCTCCTAGTTCTTCTGGACATCATCTCTCACAGACTGAAAGCCTAGTGCTACACCCAGACCTGAAATCTCTTCATCTGAAAGCATGAAAACCAGCTGCTTCAGTTCAGTCAAAAGAAGAAGTTTGGCAGAGTTTCATGAGGTTTTGATCCATGGCAGCCAGATTTATGCAAGATGACGCATAGGTCTAAATGGAAACATTTCTCGATATGGTCTACTCAGAAGTGTATACAGACAATGGAGACTTCCATCTCAGTTATTTTGTACTATTTATTGTCCCTAAAAGCATTTAGGTCTATCAGTCAGTTCTAGTAGGGTGCATCTGGCAGCTATCTATGCATAACATCTTCATGTTGAAGATAATTCTTTTATTTCCACAACCATTTCCAATTTTTGAAAGGATTGATTCTTTTATTTCCACCAGTTACAGAACCCTTTCCTACCTAGGACTTTAATGTAGGACAGATGTCCTTAATGGACCCTCTGTATTATGCCTTAGATAGAGTACCTATCTCAGAGATTTGTAGGACAGCGACTTGGACTTCTGCTCTTCTTTTTACCCATCACTACTCCATCTCCATTCTGTCAGCTTCTATATCAGATGCTCAGTTTGGTAGGAGTAGGTTGAAGTCATTATTTAGACAGGAATCCTATCACCCTCCTTCCCAAGAGGGAACTGCTTATCAATTGCCAGGACTCCATGGGATCCATGTGAACAAATCCTCAAAGAAGAAAGAGAGGTTACTTACCTTAAACTAACTGGAATTCTTCAAGATGCCTTTGTTCACAGATGATCTGCCCTCCTTACCCACTTCTAGATATCAGTATTAATGAAGGAACTGAGTGGCAGTTGGAGCTCCTCTTTATTTTATACCCTTTGGGAGAAGCTCAAGGGAATGTAGGGCCACCAGCATAGCCCTTAATGGACACTTCTAGTTAAAAGACTCCAGGATTGTGTGCATGAGGCACATACAACTACAGTGGGAACCATGTGGACAAAAGCATCTTGAAGAATTCCAGTTACTGGAGATAGGAAACCCTTCCCTATCTCCATTTTACAAGAAAAACTGATACACGGAGAGGATGAATGACATAAATATAGTCCAACAGAAAGTTTGTTGCAGATCTGCAAATAGAACCTACTTTCCCAGTTCCTAATCTTGTGCCTTAGCCACAAAGCCATCCCCAAGAAGCAGCTAGTGTCACCTTCTAGAATTCTTAGTCAAATGTAGAGCAATTTGGTCTTTTATAAAGTAAGTTTAAATTATATTAAAAGAAAGCAAACAGTTAAATAATTGCAAGCAAAGTTTATGATGTCAGTTGCTGCACCTCTGTTTAATAATTCTGCACAGTTTGCTTCATATTGGAATCTTTTACATTCTAGGCATATTAAAGTGGTTTGGAGAGAAATGAATTGGATAATAATGGTGTAAGGATTGTACGGACAACTTTTTCAGTAGCAGCTACATGTTATAGACATTTCTTTAAAATACTGATTTATAAATAATACATTTATCAGACCAACCATTCTTTTTGAAAAGTGTCTTAGAATCTTTAAATTCTATCTGGATAGCTACACATGACCCTTCCCACAAAAAGTGACATCTGCAAGGACTTGTCTACATTAGGCAATTTTGCAAAATATTCCCACTGTAACTACTGCCATTGATTCAGCTCCACCAGTGGTAGCAAAGTAATTAAGTACTGGTGTCTGCCAATATTTTAAGTACTGGATTGTGGAGGGCTAGTCTGAACAGTGTAATGCGGACCCTTGCTTAAAACATCAGCAGTTGCTGTCCCCTTTCTACACAGGTAATCCCATGTTGCTACCACTAGTGGAGTTCAGCTGTTGTAGCAGTGGTATAAAATCCTTTTGCAGAAAAGTTTATTGTAAATTCAACATAAAAATACACCACTACCTTCTTCCCATACCACAGCATCAAGACTAAGTATAAACCCAGTAGCTAGTATGTTGTTGATATGTAAACTGTTTGTTCAGTAGTCTTATTCACCTCAGCAATGAGGAACAACCAAGAGGAGGAGTTCAGGGAAGCAAGCAGAAGGGGGAACCCTAGGCAGCATGACTTCTGTAGGAGTTTTATGACAGAAAGTGCCTAGGAGGGGAATTGGGGGCCCTACCAGAGAAATGGGGCCCTCCACAAACCATCTAAGGACTCCCAGGAATCTGCTAAGACCTATCCCTCAGTGAAGTAATAACAAGAAAATTCTGTGAATTCAAAATTGAAGAGCTGGCTTTCCTGTAAGTGCAAGAAACCTGGATAAGGGATAATAGTGCCCTGTATATTAATTGCCCAGAGGAAAAAGAATGAAAAACAGCAGTAGACAGAACTTCTCTCTCTTCAGACTAGCAACTGTCATTTCAAAAACTGTTAACACAGTCAGTGGGATTGCATGTGTATAGCTGAGGAAATAATTTGGCACGTTCTGTGTACTGTTGTTAAAGGTAGCCTACCTAGTTGCAAAACCTTTTACTGCAGAAGATTATAATAATTTCAGAATGTAGGAGGACAGATTCAGCTTCCTTTCAACAGCAATAGAAAATATTTATTAAAATGGGCTTCATATTTTTTCTTTACCATCATACTCCAGGTAAAATCCAGGCAAAGGTCTTTTTATGTTCAACTGAACAAACAAAGAAACAAGCAATAGCCAGTGCCAGGAGTCCACTTCCCTCAAAAAGATCTTCATGACTTGAATTTCATTACTGTGTGACAAATGAAAAGATTATGTGTGATGCTACATTTAAAACAATTCAGCAACTGACCTTTCGGCAGCTAAAAATAAAAGGCATTGTAAGCAGACAGGGCAAATTGCAAGAGCAGAACTCATCAGTTTTAAAGGCTGAAGAAACCTGTTCAGCATGTAATGAGTGAAACTAATTCATTATAATGATGAACTTATCAGAGCATATTCTCCATACTTCTGGTGGCAAAATGGTTAATAAACACTAGTCAACTAACAGGTTTTTCTATCCTAGTTGTCCTGAAACCTTTATGGAAGGCATGATTGCTTATAAATATAATAGAGTATTATATATTATTAGATTGTATATAAAGTAATATACAAACCACTGTGTTGTGTGTCACACTTAAGATTGCTCTGTACATAATCAGTGAAATACAAGCCTCATTGAAGTCAATGGGAATTTTGCCATTGACCTTAACAGAGCCAAGATATCACCTAAACTTTTAATGTATTTACGTGTTAAGTTATGGCTACCAACAATATGTATCCTATACTCTGTCCAGCAACACACTTCACTCCTAACATTATCACAATATACTACAGGGAACACATCACAACCTTAACTCTGTCAATATAGATGCCAACCTTTCAAGTACCCCTTCCCTACTCTTATCTCCACCACAAACAAAACAGATTGCCCCCTCTACTGTCCCTTCCACACAGTTCTGTGAAACTACACGCTTTATACCTTCGGGAGGTATTTTATGTGCACAGCAGCCCTACCTGTCACAAAACAAAGTTTATTGTGAATTACTTTCGTGGCTAGGATCTTCAGCAAAACAAAAAACAGAATCTTGATGGCTCAGGAGCTTCTGAAATGGCTGAATGGTTTCATGGAAATCCTGGTCTTCATTAAAGCAATGACCATTGTGTTAAAGATTGTGATTTTCATGAAACCCAGCAACCAGGCTGAACAGTTCCATAGGAATCCTAATCTTCAGCAAATCAACAGTTACTAGCCTGGAGAGACTGAACCAGCTAACAGTTTCATAACAACCAGGATCTTTGACACAAGTCCAGGACTTATGTGAAAATATTGAACATTGCTCTTGAACTGGTGGAACAGTTCACAGATAAAATACAAATTCTCCTTCACTAGCTAAATCCTTTTCCTATGCACCACATTAACCCACAGCTTAAAATGTCTGGAAACATTACTCAGAGTGTGTCAAAAATCAGTTTTATAATCCTCTCCTAAACCATTTAAAAAGACTTTGTATGCCACATCGGAGAATAGAAGTAAACAATGTAGAAAATGTTCTCCATTGGCTAACAATGGCATATAAAATTCAGTTATGACAAATGGCACTATCATTTTGTTAATTTAAATTTGTTAATTTAAAACACTACCTAACCCCAGAGAGCCAACCAACCCTATGCACACATTGTTTACTTTCTCCACTTATGGAGGCCCCAAAAATCATGAGACGCAGAGTGCAAACTTCATCTGGGTCCAATCATTAGTTGAATAGAATGCAGAAACAAATTAATCAATTTTCTTGAAGCTCCTCAGAAAATTTGGAGCAGTTACTGTTTTTATATTCCACTAAGAATGAACACCCCCCTACTTTAAATGCAGACAGAATTCCACTTTAACTGGTTAACTGGTGTCATAACAGTTCCAGCATAATGTATTAGGTTTTCAACAAAAGTAACTTTTACCATTCTCATAGCTGACCTTTTCAAACCTGCCTATGCCTTCTGTTTGTTTCAGCAATAATCACTCAAAACTTTGCCTCTGCACTGTTCAACTGTGAGCGGCTTATTCAATAGTCTTACTGCCTTTTAAGGGTAGTGGCAGCCCATTTTTTTTCAATTGATTATTACATCTAATTATTCATATTTGTCTAGATCTGTAGCTGGTGTATATTGGCATATCTCCATTAATTTGATACAGCTATACTAATTTACCTCAACTGAGAATCTGGCCCATCACCCTAATTAGAGCCTATGAATTTGGGAGAAGTACAAGAACCTCCATATATGATCAAACCATTGCATATCTACAAATAATTTGCACATTTAACTATCTTTTCTAACCTATCTCCACAAATGTACTTGAAGTCACTTTGAATGAAGTCACTACAAGAAGTTCCTTTTCCTTAAGCAGTGCTTCTTGGAGCAACATGTGGCACATCAGATAATGCTGTACTGAACATTTTATGGCTACTTAGAACTAGGGTGACTAGACAATATCTGTGAAAAACTGGGACAGGGGGTGGGAGGTAATAAGCGCCTGTATAAGACAAAGCCACAAATATCAGGACTCTCCCTATAAAATTGGGACATCTGGTCACCCTACTTAGAACTTTATGGTGAAAGTAGGGCTAGAACCTAGTGTCATGCGGACTGCATTAGGAGGGGGGGCATTTGTGTTATTTGACATTAATATGTCAAAATCATAATTATTCATGTAAGACATGCCATGTCAGGTACTGTTAGAAAGGTTATGATATGCTGAATAAGATGATAATATTTGTGTTCATGTGTGATATATGTGAGGAAAGTTATAGAGATCTTTGATATCCTGTATTTCAAACTGTGCTGTAAAAGACACACCCCAGACAGAGAGGCCGCAGGACAATAGCCCGCTTAATGGCCCATCAAGACCTTTACAGAAGCCAAAGGCCTAGGAAGAAACTAAAGGCATACCTGAAGAGTTACTAGGATTGGCCCATGTGACTCTGGACTCCATTTTGGTTCCTGTAAAATTCCACAAGCCACATGGCCAGAAACAGAGGGTATATAAGATCAAACCACAGAAACCATTTTGTCTTTTGTCTTGTTCCTTGTTCCTGTCCAGCTGCGGACACACCTCTGGATCAACACACTTTGCAACTGAACTGAAGGACTTAGACCCATCCAGGTACTGGATGTATACCAGAGGAACTATACAACTCCACAATTGTTCTAGAAACCTGATGTATATGGACTTTTAAATCATTTGTATGATCTGATTGCTTTGATCCTTTAACACTTCTCTTATTGTTTGTTTTTTCTTTTATTAATAAACCTTTAGTTTTAGTTACTAAAGGATTGGCTGGCAGCGTGGTATTTTGGGTAATATCCAAACTCATAGTGAACTGGTACTGTGGCTGGTCCTTTGGGATCAGAGGCAATCTTTTAGTAAAGAGCATAGAGTTTAAATAACTGGTCTCTTTACTAGACCTAGTGTCAGTTTGGGAGCCAGAGACTGAAATGCAGTAAAGGGGGCTGTGTGTATTTGCACAGTGGCTTCTTGATAACCAGTGTGGGGGAATCAGAAGCACTGTTTGTGGCTGGTTGGGAAGTCTGACTGCAGTGTCACCCACCAGTGCTGGGAGAATTTGCTCTCCTTTTGCAGCCTGCCCTGACCCTGGCATTATCAGTGGGCTACCCTGGGCACGGACGGGTTACACCTAGATCTTCCTTCTCCAAAAAACATAGGGCCCAACTACTAGTCCAATCGGGTAATCTTTGTTCTGTTAACAGTATAGGGCCCATATGACACAGATGAGCAGCTGTTATTCCATCTAGAAGTGGAAAGTGGTATGCAAACATGCTACCAGCCAGTTCTTTTCAATATGCCAACATTAGAATTAATAAAATGGACTAGTATCAGTTTTTGTCACTCATTACCCATCCACCTGTTTTACATGGTTAAACTTCAGATAGGTACATGCTAGATTATAATATTCTAGAATATACTAGAAGACGTCAATGAAAAAAAAATCGTCAGAAAACGGAAAAGTTTAGTTTCAACCAGCAGGTTAACATCACAGCCAGATACAAATTAAAAGCCTAGAGCACACTGTTAGAAAACATTTTCCTACCTCTACATTTATCTATCTATCTACTTTGTGTCTCTACAAAGTGTCTATTTGCATACATGTGTTATTGAAAGCAAACCATTGTATTACAAAACTTAATATCCCAAGGCTATTTGTATGAGGCTTTTTCATTTTAATAACACAGCTAGCAGGCCAGTTTCTTTATTTGCAATCCCCTTACAGTTTATATAATGTTATTATTTGTACAGCCAGTCTAATTTTCTTGATATTGCTTCCATTATATATTGTACAATATTTAAAGAACTAAATCAGATTTTGATCTCATTGGGAACAGAAATTATTTCTTTCTCTTAACAAACCCTGGAAACTTAGCTCAGTTGCTTGTTACTGTTTGTCATCCAGTTACTTGTCTCCCCCAAATAAGAGATTATCTTTAGTACGCCTGCTTTTCTAGGGCAGCCATTTACACTTTGCTACAAGTAAGTGAGTCATACCATTTTGCCTGACCAGCTGACCTCCCTAATGTTTGATTTAATGGAGTCTAATCACATCAGATGATTTTAAATTTATTCCATTTGGGAAAATGGTAAGCAAATAATCTTTTGCACCAATTATAAATGTCAGAACACAAAGCAACATTTTTTCCCTGCTACATTCTCAGTCAGTTCAACCTGGTATGTCATCCAACTGTGCTAATTTTCTACAACTCTCACGGATGCGCTTCTCGCATATTTGAAAAATGTCAACACTCAGTTTTATAGAATTTGATTTCACACTTTTTAGGGCACTAAACCTTTCAGAATATATAGCCATCATTCAGGAATGTGTCAAATGCAAAGCTGAGGCAGCAATCAAAGTAAAAGGTCAACCTACAAGACTGAAGAACCCATGTTTCAACAAAAATTATGTATTTAAAAAAAAGCACAATATTTGCTTACCTCTGACTTCCTGTAGTATCATTAATAACGCTAGTATGTAGCATTCCCATAGCATCTTTTATGTTCAAATGGCTGTATGTTGTGTTAGACACTTTACAAACAGAGTAGACAATAGCTGCCCCAAAGACTTTAAAATCTAAATAGACAAGACAAACACAGAGTAAAAGAAAGGGATTTTACACACACATACTTAGTCTTTGGAATGGAGCGGCAGAGATGACTGCCTCTTTCATACAAGAGTGTCTACTGTGGTGGCGTGGACTCCAGTTGCCCACCTTCCAAGGGAGAGCAGTAACACCAGAACTGCTGTTCCCAGCTGAAACATCCTGTACCTCTGGTAGCTGTCACAAGGAGAAGTTAGGTACTTGTATTTGCAGTGAGATTACATTCATCATCATTTGCATTAAAAAGTAATCAAGAGGGATGGAAATTACAATTCTGAAATAACAAACATGAATATGCCAGGGAGCTGCAGGATAGAGATTCTGGGATGTAATTAGCTCAGATTTTCTTCTGCAAAATTCTTTTACATTTTGCTGTTTCATGTTGAGTTTTCTAGGGTCTGTAAATCAGATCAGCACTTCTGTACTGAATATGCTTAGCTTAACTTTTTTTTTTTTTTTTACTTCTGTTGTCTCACTATGATGGATTTAAGAATGTGTTTAAGTGTGTTGCTGAATTAGGCCCTAAATTAGTTTTTTGTTTCAAGGTCAGAACATAAGAATAGCTATACTGGATCAGAGCACTGGTCCATGTAGCCCTGTATCCTGTCTTCTGACAATGTCTGATGCCAGATGCCTCTGAGGGAATGAACAGGGCACTTCATAGACTGATCCACTCCATGTCATCTAGTCCCAGCTTCTGGCAGTCAGATGTTTAAGGACACCCAGAGCATGGTGTTGCATCCCTAATTATCTTGACTAATAACCACTGACGAACCTATTCTCCATGAACTTATCTAATTCTCTTTTGAACCCAGTTCCAATTTTGGCCTTCACATCATCCCCTAGCAATGAGTTCCACTGGTTAACTGTGTGTCTATGAATAAGTACTTTCTTATGTTTGTTTTAAACCTGCTGCCTATTAATTTACTTGTGTGATCTCTGGGTCATCTGTTATGTGAATGGGTAAATAACACTTCCCTATTCACTTTCTCCACAGCATTCATAATTTTATAGACCTCTATTGCCTCTCCCTTCAGTCGTCTCTTCTCCAACCTCAACAGTCACAGTCTTTTTAATCTCTCCTCAGATGAAAATTGTTCCATATTTGTAATCATTTTTGTTGCCCTTCTCTGTACTTTCTTCAATTCTAATATCATTTTTTGAGGTGAGGTGACCAGAACTGCATGCTGTAGTATTCAGTGTGAATATATAATGGATTTATATACTAGCATTATGATATTTTCTGTCTTATCATCTGTCCCTTTCCTGATTGTTCCAAATGTTCTCTTAGCTTTTTTGACTGCCACTGCACACCGAGCAGATGTTGTTAGAGGACTATCCACAATGACTTAAAGATCTCTTTCTTGAATGGCTACTTTAGATCCTAGCATTTTACATATATAGTTGTGATTAAGTTTTCCAATGCATTGCTTTTTACAACTTTGAATACTTTGCAAATTTAAAAATACTTAAAATACTTTGCATTTAACAAACATTGAATTTCATCTGCCATTTTCTTGCCCAGTAACCCAGTGTTTGAGATCCCTTTGTAACTCTTCATGATCTGCTTTGGACCTAACTATCTTGTGCAATTTAATATCATCTGCAAACTTTGCCACCTCACTATTTACCCTTTTTTCCAGATGGTTTATGAATATGTTAAACAGTACTGGTGTCAGTACAGATCGCTAGGAGTCCCTGCTATTTACATCTCTCCTCTGTGAAAACTGATCATTTCTTCATCCCTTTGTTCCCTATCTTTTAATCAGTTACTGATCCATTAGAGGATCTTCCCTCTTATCCCATGATTTCCTACTCTGTTTAATAGCCTCTGGTGAGGAATACTTCCTATCAGCAAGTTAAAGAAGTATGGGTTGGATGAATGGACTATAAAATGGATAGAGAGTTGGCTAGATAATCAGGCTCAATGGGTAGTGGCCAATGGTTCATGTATAGCTGGCAGCTGGTCACAAGCAGAGTGCCCCAGGGGTCGGTCCTGGGGCCAGTTTTTTTCAACATCTTCATTAATGATCTGGAGGACGGGGTGGATTGCACCCTCAGCCAGTTTGCAGATGACATTAAGCTAGGGGGAGTGGTAGATACCCTGGAAGGAAGGGATACGATACAGAGTGACCTAGACAAATAGGCCCAAAAGAAATCTAATGAGGTTCAACAAGGACAAGTCCTGCACCTAGGAAGGAAGAATCCCATGCACAGCTACAGACTGGGGACCAACGGACTAGGCAACAGTTCAGCAGAAAAGGACCTGGGGGTTACAGTGGATAAGAAGCTGGATATGAGTTAGCAGTGTGCCCTTGTTGACAAGAAGACTAATAGCATATTGGTCTGTATTAGTAGGAGCATTGCCAGCAGATCGAGGGAAGTGATTATTCCCCTTTATTCGGCATTGGTAAGGCCGCATTTGGAGTATTGTGTCTAATTTTGGTCCCCCACTACAAAAAGGATGAGGACCAGTTGGAGAGAATGCAGCGGAAGGTAACAAAAATGATTAGGGGGCTGGAACACAAGACTTATGAGGAGAGACTGAGGGAACTAGGCTTGTTTAGTCTGCAGAAGAGAAGAATGAGGGGGGATTTGATAGCAGCCTTTAACTACCTGAAAGGGGGTTCCAGAAAGGATGGAGCTAGGCTGTTCTCAATGGTAGCAGATGACCGAAGAAGGAACAATGGTCTCAAGTTGCAGTGGGGGAGGTCTAGGTTGGATATTAGGAAAAAAGCTTTTCACTAGGAGGGTGATGCATTCTTCATCTTTAGAGGCTTTAAAGGTGTGGCTTGACAAAGCCCAGGCTGGAATGATTTAGCTGAGGATAGTCCTGCTTTGATCAGGGGGGTAGGACTAGATGACCACCTGCGGTCCCTTCCAACTCTAGTATTCTATGATTCTATTAAAAGCTTTCAAAGATGAAGTATTTCTCTTGCAGGGTGCTCTAGTTCTATCTTGTAAATTGGAAGAGAGACACAAGGGACTTTGATCACTTTCTTACCTTGTGATTGAAGCTTTTCCACACTAAGACATCTGAACTGAGTTAAAGAACCTAGCTAATGTGGTTTAAAAGTGAATTGCACAGTTGGCAGGATTCAGATTTTAATCTGTCCTAGAAACAAACAACAGAACTATGGACATGTGCCTGATCCAAACAGAGTTTAGAATAGAGACCTTGTTCAGGGTGTAGTAGTCTGACTGCATTAAACCAGTTTTCAAAGTGTTTTCAGTAGTACAGTTTTCCACAACAATTCATCTTACGGTTGGCATGGTCTTGGCTTAAGAGAGCTAGTCAGCGGAGGGTATATGGAGAGAACCAATTTAGAAACAGCTTCCAGTGAAAGGAAAGGAAATTTAAACTGAATCACCAGAGCTCTCAAAATAATAAGCCCTGATAGGAAAAAAGGCTCAAAACAGTAAATCCAACAAAAGAATTCAGATCTAGAGCTGATACAGTCATTGAGGAAAAGACGGTTGAAAGTATTAAGCAGCAGGAAGCCTGGCTTGATTTTTTTGGAATTGTATAGAGCAAGGTAAGATTGGCAGGTAAATTATATACTGAAAACCCCCCTGCTGTGAACCAAGGACAAATGTCTTTTTTTAGAAACTGTCCTTTGACTTCTCTAAGGTCATTGATAAGATAAGGTTGCTTCCAGCTTCAGTGCATTTCAATAAGGATTGGCCAGTCATTGAGTGAGGTTTTCAAATGAAAAAATCCATTCCATTTTTACATCATCAGCCTTTGTGAGGAAGAGATTTAACCTTTCCCAATATGAAAAGTAATTACAATTTAAAGTTTAAATTGATAAAAACTGAAGCTACTTTAAACCCTTAGTATTTAAAAATCAAGTAGCTGAATTATTTAAAAGAAAAGAAGGCGAAATAGCAGAAATAGCAGTAGTTTCAGTCTGGAAGTGAGGTAAATCTGCCATTTATTATCAGAACATTTTTGCAGGACATTTTTTAACTCCACAAACTTCCTCATTCTTTGTGGCACAGTTAACAGCATTGTACATGCACAATGGGCTGCAATGTGGGGATGGGACGAAAAGCGCTTAGGCTGTGTAATTTTGAACCCATAAGAAAAGTGGTTCTCAACCTTTTTGATACCAGGGACTGGCTTCCTATCCTGTTAGGGAAATCTCAGGCTTCCTATGCTGTGTCAGGAAGATCTCAGGGACCAGTGCCAGTTCATGGACCGGTCATTGAGAAACACTGCATTAGAACATTTGCAGGCTTTCAGTTTTTCCTGGAACTTCATGTGATCATAGCTAGGGTGAGTTTAATGCTCCACCTTTTAATCACACTCATTTCCTCATGCACCCCAGAACTGGATACAGAAGATTATGGTTCCTCCCTCTTCCACTCTAGTCTACAGCATTTTCATCCACTCCCTCATAACTCTTCTTGATTCATATGGTGGTGGTGGTGTCTATTATTTGTATTCCAGTAGCACCTACAGTCCTCGATCAGGGAGCAGGGCCATTTTGGGTTAGGTGGTGTACACTGCGGCAGTTTGAATTTCTATTAATGGCTAATCAACTGGACAAAGACATTTCAGCAAGACACTCTAAATTTGCCTTTAATTTTACATCCTCATAAAGGTGCTGATGCATTTTCTTGCCCTCTACATCACACTTCTGGTTGCCCACTCTCTTCAGTTCCTGGACATGAATATCCAATGATTTGCCCCGTAATCATTCACACTTGTACAATATGGGTGAAAAATGTTACTATTTTGACTTGATAGCACTTTGCACAGATATGAACATGCAGAGCTGTGGAGAATCCTACCTGGAAGAAAAGAGAGAGGCCCTGTGTCTCTGGAGTATTTGTATATTTCTTCCATTAAATCCATCTCTGTTGTTACTAGAATGTGGGAGTCCTAGACCCTTTCTTCCAGACACAGGGCTGTAGGAGACGACAAAAAGATGTCATCTGGAATTTTGCATTTCAGTATCCTGACTGAGTAATTCTTATTAATTAGTTGTGATTTTTTCCCTCTGTGGTAAATTATTATATTTTCCTGCTCTATACTTTCCATTCATTATTCTTCTGAGGATTTAAAAAAAATCATTTTCTTTGCTTCATTGGAAAGCATGCATGTTTTTGTTGGGAATGGTGCTCTGGCAGATTAACATTTACAAAGTTAATTTATATATTTGATCCTATGTGCTGAATATTAGTAATATTTTTTTAAAATTATAATTTGCAAACTTTCACAGAATGCAACAAATAATACTGTAAACAGAAATGTGCAATGTTAATTTACAGTTAGAACATGACACATATCATCAATATAAAGGTTTTGTTTTTTAAAGAAAAAAGCTTAAGCTCATTGCATTTTGTCCAGCACCAACAATTCACATATACAAGCACATCTGATCATTAATTTTAGAGAAGAAGATCTTCAAGCTCAGTTGAAAGTTTCCAGGAAGATTTCAGAGTAGGATTATTGCTTTAATTAGCTGAACTACATAATAACATGTTAAAACAGTTGAAAGAAGGCTCCTCAATGCTGCACAAACCAAAGCAATTCAGTATCTCATTTACATTCCTCTCCCAGTCTCTGCAGCAGCTCTATAAATAGAACAACCTATACATAGAAATGTATTACTGCAGCTGATAACAATTTTCTTTTTTAAAGGTATCTGGAACCATTCAGCAGGATTCATTCTGGTAGACTTTCCAGCTGAGATTCTCCCTCTGCTGGAACTGTGGGTGGTCAGTTTTGAAATACACTAAGGAACTGTTAGACACAAAGACTGTCAGCAGAATTATTTTATTTCTTCAGTTAAAAATGCCAGCATTCTCTCAGCTCTAGACTATTTCCTCTAACCTGACTGTCTGCATTTTGTAAGCAGTGAACGTATTTTTTAAAGTCACATTCCTTTGACTTTTTATCACTAAACTGTCTCAGGATGATGTTATTATCAGGAAAACCATAATAGCTTTGGTTTGACATGGCTCACATCATGTCTTCTGCAACCAGGCCCACAGGCATGTATGACCTTATCAAGTATAGAACAGGTGTGTTTGCAAGTTCAGTACTTTGAGAATCTGTAGCAACCATATAAACCAACCTGTCTTGTTGTCAACCTCATTTTTTATCACAAATCAAGAAAAAAAATCAGAAGCTTTTAATGGTAGTGATCCTAATTATACAGAGTAACCTGAGATGCACTGCATGCATTTCAGTCATTAATATAGCATCTTAGCCACATGCAAGTCTCACACCAACCACTGTGGTATATATGTGCCTTAAAAATAATGTATATGAATAGCCTAACAGCTATCTAATATTTGTTTTCTTCACCTCATTCAAAGGCAAATAAGACTGGTTAGAACTTATTTTTTCTTGTCCTTTTGAATCCATTTATTGTCTCCATAAATTACAATATAGGAAATATATGGGAAGACATGTTACCTGTCAATATTCTGGTTCAATTTAAAAGTCAGGCTTCTTTTGTTCTGTTTTTTCTGTCTTCCTACTGTGTTGGAAAGTACTATTTCAAATACTTTAGTATATATCCAGATGTTTTGCATAAGTTTAAATTTCTCTCTTAAACTTTTTATGAAGGCAGGACCACAAAAACTTAATGAGAAGCTCAGAAAAAGTCACATACTGTGAAATGAAAGGAGAGAGAACTTTAAAATATAACACAGGTTGTTGAAAGTAGAGCTTTTTAAATCAAATAAACCTATAAAGCAGTTATCCATTTCCAGTGTATGGTGTCAAAGCTGAAAAAAATGCTTATATTTGAAACACAAGCTAAGAGCAGAGAGGCAGAAGTGTTTCAGCAATAAATTTGAGATAACTGTATTTTTATGAAAGTGAAAACAATGCTTTTCTCTGAAGAATACTTTGATATTTATAGGATTTTTTTTTTAATTTAACTCTATTAGTGATACAGAAAACTGGTTCTGTGAGTGCCCTGGACTCTACTCTGGAAAACTTTGTCAGTTCACAACTTGTGATGAGAATCCATGTGGGAACGGTGCTAGCTGTTTTCCAAAGTCCAGCCAAGATGCAGTTTGCCTCTGTCCTTATGGAAAAGCTGGAATCTTCTGCAATGAAGGTAAGAATGATACAAAATTTAGCAGGCATTTTGACATGACTCAGTGGACAGCAGCAGGAGACTGGATGGGAATTAGTATCGCAAATCAAGTAGGTTAACTTGATTCATATTACAGATGACAAAGTTTCTACACTTTATCTTCTCCTTTTTAAATCATACAGCTTTATATTAGCATCTGCTACTGAGATTCATTGGCAATACAAATTCTACTTGTACTTAGGAAACAGGTATTAAAGAAGCAATATCTATTGTCTAGAAAGAAAAGTTGCTTACCATATAGAGCAATGGATCTCAAACATCAACGTAAGGTGATATACTGCCCCTTTAAGGCCAGAGAGAGCACTCTGGGAGGCCAGGCTACCCGTTTTAGGAATTCAGCAGTAGACAAGGGCATAGGAACTGGAAGCAGCAGGTGTTGGCAGAAAGGAAATGATGCCAGGGTAATAGCGTCTGGGAAAACCCAGCCTATAGTTTCTTCAAGTACAAGAAGCTTTGTAGTGTAGGGTTGGATGAGGGTCCCCTGTTCCTCAGCCAAACCAAACACTATAATTCTGGAAAAGAGGGCAGCGTATAGCCTGCCTTTTCCCTCATAGAGGGAGAGACATTAGCAGTGAAAGGAACAGCTTGCCTGCTGATCTCTCCATCCCAGGGAAGAAATGGCGTGACCTGGTCTCCAAGTAAGGGTGGAAGACAGTAAGGCTGCGCCCCAGCAGACATCGCTGGGAGGAAAAGACTTTTGTTAAGGAGATTTTGTTTTACATTCGGTTTGTTTTTGAAAGACATTGGCTCCAGCATAAGTGGAACTGGTTGAGGGCAATTTAAAAGGGCCAGGTGGGAGAAGTCACCTTAAGGGCCTCAGGATGCTACAATCATACTTTAAGACTATGCAAACCTTAAATTGATCATTCAAAGAAGAAATAACAAGAGTATTAAATAGAACTGTAGGTTTTTATGGCTGCCATTATCAATCCTACTGATTCAAAAAAATTAATAATAATTCAGAGAGAGAAGTGGGCTGAGTGACAGAGGGCCCAATACTGCAATTCTTAGCCCTGTCAACACTCTGTGACATCAATCAGAGATGTGGGTTACAGTGAGAGCAGGGTAAGAACCGTTGTCTCATCTAGTAAAAATGATCATCAAACAGTAAATGCATCTCACTAGATAAATACATACATACTTTGATCCCATCATGAATGCAGAGTTCTAAATCTGAGGAAACTACAGAGCTGTTGCAGTGACAGCAAATCATGCTATTAAATATTTCAATAAATAAATGGCATAAAATGTCACACACTTGGCAGCTGCGATATTGTGGATGTGTGTGGGTGGGTTGGTGGTCAGCGAAGGCAGAAATCCGGAGTTGTGTTGCTAGCAATTCGCCAGGCTTTATTTTCTAGTCTCTTGACAGACTCACACTCAACAGCCTGCGAAGGATTCTGGGTAGTATGGCACAGCAAGTGTTTTCCCTGCACTAGGTAATGCTACAGTTAGAATGACCACTTAGGTTGTTTTACCCTCCACTACTTTAGTTCATCTGCTAAGAATTGAGTGGCAATTTCACCCCCCTAATTGACAGCAGAATTGTAACCTATGTCAACAGTTCTGTGATTGACAGGTAGTCATTTTCTTAAGTACGGCCACCTCTAGGATAGAAAACAACAACCGTTCAACAGTTCACATCAACACTACACAGTAGTTTGGAATAGAAAGTAAAGAATACTTTATTCCGTTTAAAAGAGAGGG
Source organism: Mesoclemmys tuberculata (assembly GCA_007922155.1). Classification (NCBI taxonomy): domain Eukaryota; kingdom Metazoa; phylum Chordata; order Testudines; family Chelidae; genus Mesoclemmys; species Mesoclemmys tuberculata. The sequence goes on from ML675604.1 coordinate 84,111,298, forward strand.
AATTTTAATTAACCAGAATACAATTACTGTGATATGTATTTGGCCAGATAACTGGAGATTACGTGAAAGCAAAGCCATGGATTTTTAATGAGTTTAAATTGTCAAAGACCTCAGCATAGAGTCATAAAGGTTAAAGCCACAAGGGACCACCAGATCATCTAGTCTGATCTCCTGTATATCACCAACACCAGCCAGCACCCGCACACTGAAATTAGACCAAAGTGTTACAGCCCACAGAAGACTAAACTATTATGTATCACAAACAGAGGAGTGACTGAGGTACACAAATCCCTGAGGCCTGTGCAATGACAGGAAATTGATTGTGAGATATACCCAGATAATACGAGCAAATGACCAATACACTAGCACACTCCAGCCAATGTCCCAACTTCAGCTATGGCCATTTTTGATGTTTCAGAGGAAGGAGATTAAAAAAACAGAATACATCTGTGGAGGGAGGTCTCTTCCTGACACCTGCAGGTGACCGGCTGAAGCCGTGAAGTATGATTTTTAGGAACATGAGATGTAAACAGAAAGGAACCCTCAGGGCTGCCAAGGTGTACCCTCCCCACCGTGAAAAGCAAACCTATCAGAAAATTCCACTCACAAATGTATCCTTCACACTCTTAAAACTAATTTAGTTGTTTAAACCCTTCACAACCCTGTTAGGAGGCTATTCCAGAGCCTCACATATCTGATAGTTAGAAACTGTCTCCTAATATTCAGCCTGAATTTGTTCATAGCCAGTTTATACTCATTGTGCCAATATTGTCCTTTAGCTCCCTTTACCCTCCTGATTTATTTATAGAGAGCAATCATATCTCCTCCCACTCTTGTTCCACTAGGTTTAACAAGACAATCTCCTCCAGTCTCACCTCATGAAATAGGCATGCCATTTCCCTAGTAGCTCTTCTCTGCATGTGTTCCATCTTTCTTGAACATAAGTTACCAGAATTGTACACGGTATTCCAGATGCGTTGTACAATTGTATTAATACGTCTCTATCTCTAGTGGAAATGCCTTGTTTGATACAGCCAGTGATTGCATTTGCTTTTTACATATTCATGTCACATTGGCAGCTCCTAATCATCCTGTGGTTGACCCACACACCCAGGTCTCTCCTCTTCTGTTGCTTCCAACTGATGAGCTTCCAGCTTGTAGCAGAAATTCTTATTAATACACCCTAGAGGCATGATTTTACACTTTGTACTATTGAATTTCATGCCATTTCTGTTACTCCAGTCTTCAGTCTCATCCAGATCTTCCAGTATAACATGTATAATCTTCCTCTGTACTGACAATGCCTCCAAAATTTTAAGACAAGTCTATGAAACCAGTGAACTAAATCCAGGCCTCCTCTCTTTAGTAGTTCTAACAAAAAAAAATTGTGAAGACCAGGTGCTTTGTCATTCCATAACTCTGATCACAAGCATCACTTCCTCTAATGCCACTGACCTGTTTTCTGGCAAATTCATTGTTAGATTAAGTTGTAAAGTACATTTTCATGGGGATCTGTTAATTAATTCACAAAAATGCTTATACCACTGTTTAAGTTGTAGATCAATATCGTGGCAGTATTCTCCATTTTTTGTCCTTAAGTGGTGGAAGTTGCAAGAAAGTACATCTAATTAGGACCTTCAAAGTCTCAAATACACATTTCTGGTCGTGTCTTTCAGGTGCTTTCTCAATGCATTGCCCCATACTATTTCACCATTGATTACTATAATTCTTACAGGCCCCGCTGACTGCTCATTCAAGACATTTGTTTTTCTCTATTACCCATTTCCTCCTCTTTTCCAGGACAACCATTCTGCACAGTGCCTCTTTTTTGTCTCCTATAATTTGATGGTATCATCTGTAATCAAACATTGTATTTTCATTTGCTTGAGTCCCAGTTTTTCCTCCAGCAATCTCTGTGATAGAGTCCCAAAATAAAGTCCACTCTACCTCCATGCTAGACAGCTGATCATCCAACGAAGACTATTTCTTGAAAATCACTACTGTGTAACTTAATAATCACTGATCATGAAGCTTATCAACACTGAAGTGTTTTGATGCAATAGATACCGCTCTCTGGAACTGGGTTAAACAGAACTTCACTGGTGCTATTAAGAGTTGATGATCAGATTCTGTATCAAGTTCAGCATTCCTAAGCACATGTACATCTGGATGTGTTTAATCAAGGGTTTCTGAACTATAATGTAATACAAGGTTGTGTTGCCATCCGATGGATATTGAAATATTTATTTATCACAATTCTTGTGTTGCAACTCAGTAGCTGTTTAAAATAGTCCATTTGTGAAAACAACACACCACTATCTGATCTCTCTTCTGGTAAACTGTCTGGTCTGAGTATCTGTTCCAATCCAATTCTATATGGCCAGTTCTCATGTTCATATCTCCTAAATTGGCAATGTGAAGTCAGAGTAACATGCTAGATACAACAGCATCCTACCATAGCACAGAAAGCATCTTTTTCAGCTTCAGGCAGTGCAGTTTGTGGGGTGTGTTCATTAACAATGACCACACATCCTACATTCAAACTGAAACTGGTGAGTATCCGGCATGGAGAATAAGCCTGGCAGTTCAGTAGGGCACAAAACCAGAGCAACACCTATGTTGTCCACAGACGTATCACAGGCATGGAACATCAAAAGATTAAAGATTGTCCCTGCTAAAAAGTAGAACCCTGGATTTAGTTCACTCAGTTAACATAATCTACCTTTGGTCAACCCAAGTTGCATTACATCCCCTTTCCCATTTACCACCATGAATTTAATTATTCTTTTCTTCAGAATTTTCATACTACTGAATTGAGACTAACGGGTCTATACTTTCCTAGAACATTTTCCCTCCCCATCTTTATATATAGGTATGATGTAAGCTGTTCTTCAGTCATACGGTACTACCTCGAATAGGTACATTTATTAAAAATCCATGCTATTATTACATCTCATCTGAAAGATGGTGCCTCCAGTGGAGTGCCAGGACAATGGTCCAGCATGCGTCAGAGGAAAAGAGTGCCACCTGCTCAATTACTGACACCTCTTCAAGGACTCTGTTTTTCCTTTGAGGTCTGTCATGTGGGTTCACAGGTGCAGCACCAACTTCACACAGAGAACTGGCAAAGTCTCTAAGGTACAAGACTAGTAAGGAAAAGATCTCTAAACCTAAGTCTGCTATACAGAGAATTTAAATAATACGCAAGAGGAAAATGTAAAGTTATAATTCTATTACAGGTTCTGGTGACCTTACAAACTCTGAAAATAAGACATAAGTGGTCTGTTTAGTTATTGAACTCTGCAGAAAGGAAGTATACACTATAGATGCTACAGGAATTTTTAAAATTTGTATATTAGGCAAGAATCTGACACTGGATCCAAAGTGTTAGCCACATGTGTACCACCATAAGGAGCAGAGTAGAGAGGAATATGAGTAAGCACTGAGCTAACAGAAATGGTAGGGTGTGCCTGTGTAGCCAAAAGCAAGAATAACTCCTACAGAGGTGAGCAAATGTATAAATTACAGTGTTCTAGACTAAGCCCCAGTGTTTGAAATTTCTTCTTTGCAATACAAAGATATGCAAGTGAGGCATGGTATTACGTGTGTTGCAACAAAAGAATAAGGGAGCCATCCTTCCCAGTGGACTGTCACCTATGCATATATTACTTGCAATGATGCATATTTTAAACTATGTTTTCTGGTAATATTTGCCATTCCAAAGGACTCAGCACATTTTTCATGTGAAATGTATTTCCTCCAATGTACTTAAAATGCTGAAATGAGAATACAAGCTCCAAGTTACAAAGCTTTGTGGAATGAAAATCGATCTGCAAGTGAATTGTTCATATTTAGCTCTGTTTATTTCACAATGTCATCTTCAGAATAGTTCAGATCTACAGTTTAAATGTAGCATCTTGTAGATGCCCAAGGGGAATTTCCTTAGGTAGAAAGCTGCATAATTGCAAGGGTTCTGGCCGGTGTTGAGAGAGTTTGTTGGATGATGATTAGTGTTGCTATTCCTCCTATTTAGATAATTTTTTTTCAGGTTGCTTGCTGTCAGCCTACGCCTAATGTCCTACCCACTCCATAAAACGTAAACATAAAACAATGCAAGCAGGTGTATCATTAAGTGGTTTACATAAAGGCCCAAGGACAGATTGTTTTTCATATAGGGGAGAGGGTTTCCAAAAGAAGATACAGAGAGGCATTTCCTCCCTTTCCTATTGCCTTTACAGAAGCTCAGCATAAAACTGAACATTGCTTGTAAACCTTTTTTTAATGCCTTTCTTTTACTTCCAAGTTGTGAGACCAGAAGCTGGCCTAAGCAATGTAGTGAGCCATGGTGAAAGACTGCGGCCAGAATCTGAGCTCTCTTTCATACTAGTGTAAATAAGGAAAATGTCATTAACATCAGTGACATTACATTAGTATAAATGAGAACTGAATTTGTCCATGGAAGTTTGGGTGTGATGACTATTCTGTAACAGGCATATGAAAGAGACAAATGATAAAGACATCAGTCAAATTCAGCCTGAAGTAAGTAGATGTAACTGGACTGAAAATCTAAGCTAAATCTCGTGGTGGTGGTGGTGGTGAGAAGAATATAAGCATGAATAGATGCAATTATTTTAGAGGATTATTCACTGATTGTGGTGCCAGTGTATTCTTTTACAAATTCAAAAAGGACATCTTTCATTTTTTGTTTAATATATGCCCTGCTATAAATAACTGTAGAGTTATTATTACAATGCAGAGATAGTCTCATAAATGAGTCTTAGGCTCCTAAGTGGCTTAGGAGCTTTTGAAGCATTTACCTGTAATCTTTATTTGCTGAATACAGGCCACGATATAAGTAGAATCAGCTGCAAAGCCAAGCAAACATTTGGAAACACGGAGAAAAAAACCACACATTAATGCTATATTGAGGAAAGTCAGATAAATGATAGGAATGACATCAATGGAATTACTCAGACCTCTCAACCTTGAAAATTGGCAGTGTGAGCCACAAGTCATGGTAGAATGTGATACATTACCTAAAAGTAGAGCACCTTCATTCTGTTGTGCATCAAACTATAAATGACAGATTATAATGGTTTTTAAGACTCAAATCTGTTTTGTAAGCTGCGATACACTAATGTGAAGGAGTGTTGCCGATTGCCCAACTGATTTATATAAATCACCTGGTGAAAAAAACTTAATTCTGTATACATCTTATAATAATATGTACTAAAAATTAATAAATCTATTGCTTATAGTGTGATATGCAAAAAAAACCCACAGATGCTTCACACTTTGATCATTTGGGGCCTGGTTCATGGGTCCTTGTCCAGGTTTGGAGAGATAATCGTCCTCTCAGTTAAACCAGGGTGCTTATTATTCACTCTCCCAACTGCCCTCTCCCAATAAACAGATGCCGTTTTCCTTCCCTCCCTCAATTATTGAATTATTGCTTGCCTTGCTCGCTTTGCCTTCTGGATAAGGATATAAACTAGTGGCTGCTGGGTGCTGAAAGGCTTTCCTGGGGCCCAGATACTCCCAGTCTCCTGGAAAATTGGGCATCCTGCTTTTCTCTCCTCTTCCCTCCAAGAAGTTTGTAAGGGGAGACAGAGAGCTATCCAGGAGTCAACAGTAGATTTTTAGATAGAGGAAGGCGAATAGGAAGAAGTTCTGCTGACTGATGTTATTCACAGTACCTGGGCAGAGCTCAAAGTCAGCTCAGTGCCCTTCCCCTTTCTCCTTGTCATGTGAATAAGGTGTAAGTCTTATTCACTCCTCACCCCTTCTCTATCTACAATCTACTGTTAGTTCCTGGGCAGGTCCCTGTTCCTCTTCAGCTTTTCAGACCTCTCTTGCCTCCTGGGAGAAGAGGGGCAGGAGACCGCACAGTAGCAGCAGAAGTACTTCCTGCCTCCATTCGCCAGCTGGCAGCTCCCTGTCTTGCCCGAATATGCACGACAGTGGGATAGGGGGGCCTGCAGTACATACACTGTGGAATGTACAATGCAGTGAGTACATTTGAGAGGTCTGGAGTCCCCCTGGTATAAGTATGCAGTAAGGCCTTGATTCATTAGTCTATCCCCAGTCAGTAAAGCATTTATGCATGTGCTTAAAGTTACATAGATTAGATCTGGTCAATATTTTTGACTGAAAAATTTTCCTATCAGAATGGTGTTGTATCAAAATTTAAAATTTTCATGCAAAAATATTGTGTTCAATTATCTTTCTTTAAAAAAATGGATGGGAAATTTTCAATGTTCATTTTTGCAAATATAAATTTGTTTCAGTTTTCATAAGCTGAGGAAGTTCTGAAGTTACATATACATCCTCCTTTCTATTGCATTCAGTGGGGATGAAAAGGGAAAAGCAAAAATGTGAAATGTTTCAGGTTTTACCAGCTGAATTGAAATGAAACAATTTACTTCATTTTGAATTAAAATGATATTTTTGTTTTGGTTCATTTCAAAGAGTTTCTCACAAAAAATGAGTTTTTCTTCCAGCTCTACTAAATCTGAGTTTAAAGCCTGCGCTTAAGTTATTTAATGAACAGGGATGGAGTTAAGCATATGCTTAAATGCTTTGCTGAACTGGGTGCCTAAGTGAGAGCTCAGTGGTGCTTTTAAGACACGAGCTTGCATTGGCTGAGGGGAGGGATGCAAACTGTTGAGTTGGAACTGTGAGTGGAGAAGCACCATGGCATTGTTTCCTCTCCATCTTTTGGCATTTAGTCACATGAGCTCCAGTTCAGGAAGGGATTTAAACATTCACTTGCATCCATTTCTATTCAGTTCAGTACTTAAGCATGTTCTGAAATCCCATACATATTCTTCAGTTCTGATCTGCAACAGCAGCTATGACTTATTCAGTACACCCTTAAATTATGCACTTTTGCATCTGCTATTTGTATTTATTTATTTTCTATTTGTAAAAAATACTGAACCAAATATTAGTTACCCCTGTGCAACCTAAGTTTGTATAGAGATAATGGAAAATGGAATGAAGTCCATAATGTACAGATATGATACTATGATCCTGAGTGCCTGCTCGTTCTCTTGTAAAACAGTCACGGCTGTAACTAAGGTTGATGGAGTCACACCAGTGAAAAACTTGTTTTTCACAGAATGCTATAAATATCGGGCTGGAAGGGACCTATAGAGGACATCAAGTCCAGCCCTTCACACTGAGCAAGGACAAAGTAAACCTAGGCCATTCCTGACAGCTGTTTGTCCAACCTGTTCTTAGAATCATAGCATCATAGAATATTAGAGTTGGACGGGACCTCAGAAGGTCATCTAGTCCAACCCCCTGCTCAAAGCAGGACTATCCTCAGCTAAAGCATCCCGGCAAGGGTTTTGTCAAGCCACAGCTTAAAAACCTCTAAAGATGGAGATGCCACCACCTCCCTAGGTAACCCATTCCAATGCTTCACCACCCTCCTAGTGAAAAACTTGTTCCTAATGTCCAACTTAGACCTCCCCCACTGCAACTTGAGACTGTTGCTCCTTGTTCTGTCATCTGCCACCACTGAGAACAGCCTAGCTCCATCCTCCCTGGAACCCCCTTTCATGTACTTAAAGGCTGCTATCAAATCCCACCTCATTCTTCTCTTCTGCAGACTAAACAGGCCTAGTTCTTTCAGCCTCTCTTCATAAGTCTTGTGCTCCAGCCCCTTCATCATTTTTGTTGCCCTCCGCTGGACTCTCTCCAACTTCTCCACATCCTTTTTGTAGTAGGGGGCCCAAAACTGGACACAATACTCCAAATGCAGCCACACCAATGCCAAATAGAGGGGAATAATCACTTCCCGCGATCTGCTGGCAATACTCTTACTAATGCAGCACAATATGCCATTAGCCTTCTTGGCAACCAGGGCACACTGCTGACTCATATCCATCTTCTTATCCACTGTAACACCCAGATCCTTTTTTGCAGAACTGCTGCCTAGCTCGTTGGTCCGCAGTCTGTAGCTGTGCATGGGACTCTGCACTTGTCCTTGTTGAACCTCATCAGATTTCTTTTCCAATTTGTTTAGGTCCTTCTGTATCCTATCCCTCCCTTCCAGCGTATCTCCCACTCCCCGTAGCTTAGTGTCATCTACAAACTTGCTGAGGGTGCAATCTACCCCCTCTTCCAGATCATTAATGAAGATTGAAAAACCATTTTGAAAACCTCCAAATGATGGGGATTCCACAACCTCCTTTTGAAGCATATTCCAAAGCTTAACTACCCTTACAGTTAGAAAATTTTTCTTAATATCTATCTAAATCTCCGTTACTGCAGTTAGAGGACTTATTGTCCTACCTTCAGTGGACATGGAGAACAATTTTTCCCCATCCTCTTTAAAACATCCCCTAATGTATTTGAAGACTGTTATTTGGGACCCCTCAGTCTTTTTTCAAGACTAAACATGCCCAGTTTTTTTTACCCTTTCCTCATAAGTCAAGTTTTCTAAACCTTTTATAATTTTTGTTGCTCTCCTCTGGACTCTCTCCCATTTGTTCACATCCTTCCTAAAGTGTGTCACCCTAATAAACAGTGCACAAACCCAAAGCAGGATGAGAATATATGCACCAAATTCTTCCCTCAGCTACATTGGTCCAGCTGCTTCTGGCTTTAGTTGGAGTTTCAACCCATGTAACTAAGACAAAATTGGTCTTATCCTAAGTTCATGGAAGTAAATGGGAAGGTTATTTTAAATCTTAATCTCATTACTGACATACACAATAAAGAAAGTAAAAAGGAAAGCAGAACAATAAAAGAAATAAAGAGCCTTGTTAAAGATGCAGCTCTTAGTTTTAATGAACATACTGTGAATTACATTATACTAATACTTATACTAAAACAACATTCAGATATAAGAATCAGAAATAAAATTTGAAGATTCTTCTTGATTAGTGGGAAATTAAAAAGATGAACATGTGAAAAGTTCTCATGCCCTCAGTCCTTCATCTTATTTTTAGCCGTCTCCATGGAGATGATATTCTTTACATTCTTTATCCAAGTATTAGAGGCTAACGAAGAGCTTAGGAATTGTGGCAGAGGGACTAATGGGTTTGAGTATAATGGAGGTAGAAATTACCACATCTGAGGTAGAAGCCAAACTCGAACTGCTTGATGCGACTAAATCGGGGGGCCGGGATAATCTTCATTCAAGGATATTAAAGGAACTGGCATGTGAAATTGCAAGCCCATTAGTAAGGATTTTTAATGAATCTGTAAACTCAGGGATTGTACCAAATGACTGGAGAATTGCTAACATACTTCCTATTTTTAAGAAAGTGAAAAAAAGCAATCTGGGTAATTATAGGCCTATTAGTTTGATCTCAGTAGAACATAAGGTGTTGGAAAAACTTTGAAATAGAAAGTACTTAAGGATATCAAGGTTAATGGTAATTGGGACAAAATACAACATGGCTTTACAAAAGGTAGATCGTGCCAAAACAACCTGATCTCCTCTTTTGAGAAGATAACAGATTTTTTGGACAAAGAGAATGCAGAGAACTTACCTAGATTTCAGTAAGGTATTTGATATGGTTCCACATGGGTAATTATTAGTTAAATTGGAAAAGATGGGAATTAATATGAAAATTGGAAGGTGGATAAGGAACTGGTTAAAGAGGAGACTACAACGAGTCATACTGAAAGGTGAACTGTCAGGCTGGAGGGAGGTTACTAGTGGAGTTACTCAGGGAATCAGTCTTGGAACTGATCTTATTGAACCTTTTTATTACTGACCTTGGCACAAAAAGTGGGAGTGTGCTAATAAAGTTTGCAGATGATACAAAGATGGGAGGTATTGCTAATACAGAGAAAGACTAGGATATAATACAACAAGATCTGGATGACCTTGTAAACTGGAGTAATAGAATTAGGATGAAGTTTAATAGTGGAAAGTGCGAGGTCATGCACTTAGGAAATAATAACAAGAACTTTTGCTATAAGCTGGGGATGCATCATTTGGAAGTGACAGAGGAAAAGAAGGACCTGTGTGTATTGGCTGATCACAGGATGACTACGAGCCACCAATGTGATGTGGCTGTGAGAAAAGCTAATGCAGTCCCAGGATGCATCAGGCAAGATATTTCCAGTAGAGATAGGGAGGTGTTAGTACCATTATACAAGGCATTGATCAGACTTCATTTGGAATAACGTGTGCAGTTCTGGTCCCCCATGTTTAGGAAAGAGTAATTCAAACTGGAACAGGTGGAACAGGTAATTCAAACTGGAACAGGAAAGTACTACTAGGATGATCCGAGGAATGGAAAACCTGCCTTATGAGATGAGACTCAAAGAGCTTGGCTTCTTTAGCCTAACCAAAAGAAGGCTAAGAGGAAATACGATCGCTCTCTATAAATACATCAGAGGGATACATACGAGGGAGGGAGAGGAGTTATTTAAGTTCTGCACCAATGTGTACACAAGAACTAATTGATATAAACTGGCCATCAGTAAGTTTAGACTTGAAATTAGATTAAAGTTTCTAACCATCAGAGGAGTGAAGTTCTGGAACAGTCTTCCAAGGGGAGCAGTGGGAGCAAGAAACCCAGATGGCTTCAAGACTGAGCTTGATAAATTTATGGAGGGGATGGTACGATGGGACAGCCTAATCTGGCAATTGACTGATCTTTGACTGCTAGTGGTAAATATGCCCAATGGCCTGAGAAGGGATGTTAGATGGGGGGGTTCTGAGTTACTACAGAGAATTCTTTCTGGCTGTTTGGCTGGTGAGTCTTGCCCACATACTCAGGTGATGGCCATATTTGGAGTCGGGATGAAATTTTCCCCCGGGGCAGATTGGCATAGACCCTGGGGAGGGGTTTTGCCTTCCTCTGTAGCATGGAGCATGGGTCACCTGCTGGTGGATTTTCTGTACCTTGAAATCTTTAAATCATTATTTGAGAACTTCAGTAACTTGGCCTTAGTTTAGGGATGTATCACAGGAGTGGGTGGGTGACATTCTGTGGCCTGTGTTGTGCGAGAGGTCAGACTAGATGATCATAATGGTCCCTTCTGACTTATAGTCTACGAGTCTATGATTTTCGGTTTTTCCTTTTTATTTCTTTGCAATAATGCTGATTTAAACATGTAGGGACAGATTTCACCACTCTTACTCATGCTGAGTAGTACCTTCCTCCTCTAATAGTCCATTGATTTCAGTTTCACTATTCAAGGAGTAAAGTACCACTCAACTAGAGGTAAAACAGCTTTTGTTGTTGTTTTTAACTTTATTACATACAATAAAAATAGGATGGGAAACATAGGAAACAATTTTTATTGTTATGCTGATGATTAGGTGAGACCTTGTTTAAAATGGTAACGTAACAGCAGCTGTTCATTTAGGATAAAGGCAAAAAGCTATCAAATTCCTTTGCGGAATAGATAACTGAAACAAGAGCAGCCACCACCAAAGCACAGGCCTGAAGCATGGCTGAGTAGGAGTTGAGCCATATAGTCTGAGGGCTTTTCTCTGAGGTTTGAATGCAAATGCAGGCAGCTGGGTATTGTTTGGTTGGGGCTGCGTATGTGAAAGAGAAGCAAGAGAAACATAACAGATGCAGACAGAGAAGACAGCAGGGAAACCTCAAAGATCGCCAAAGAAACAGGTGTAGAGTGACCCTGAGGAAACACTAAAAGAGAGAGCTTTTGGGTAAGTGCTGTCTGCAAAGGGGCCTGGAGCTGTAAGGGAAACAGGACCTTGTATGCATTCATTGTAAATAAATAGGATTGCAACAAAGATAGATGAATCCATCAACAATTTCTCTTCCTAACGAAAACAACAAGATCCCAAATATTAGCTAACCATTTGGATCAAAAAGATTAACAATGTAATGTTGGAAATATTGTGTTCAACTAAAGTGAAACAGAGTTTGGGGAGGAGAGGCAATGGCCAAAATATTTGAGACAAGGTACTTGATTTAATTCTGTGCCATTGACACAGATAGTGATGGATAGATTTGTAACTGGCAAATTTACAGTGGCCAATATTGCATATGAGTTTGATTCTGCAATATTGTTGTAGCCATGTCAGTCCCAGGATATTAGAGAGACAAAATGGGTGAGCTAATATCCCTTCTTGGACCAACTTCTGTTAGTGAGAGACAAGCTTTCGAGCTCACACAGAGCTCTTCTTCAGTTTCCCACACTTGAAGAGCTAAAAGCGACATTTATTTTAACTCTCAAAAGTTATAAAATTCAGTTGTATATTACCCTTATTCTCTCTCCTTTTGCCTACCTAATTGTCTTCCCTTGATCTCAGACCTTCTCAGCTCTTGTTGCATTTTCCTGCTCCCTTCTCCTTTCCACTGACCCCTGTATCCACCTCACAATGTTAGGACAGCTTAGTAGGTAATCTTATATCAATGTATCTATATAATGTGATAATTTACCAGTTAGATTATGAAGCAGTGGAATATATTGTGAACTTAATCATGTAACCATAAACCCTATCATACTGCAATCCACAAGAGGACAGAACTGAATGGTGTAGAAAAGACAGAGGGACATAGATCAAGGAAAAAGAAAGGCAAAGAATTGACAAAGAGCTTCAGGTAATTTCCTGGGTTTTGAAGATGTCAGGCTGAATGTTATATTTACATAATGTTTTCAACTGAATTACAGTTAGAACCACTGGAACAATTCTCCTCCCCTCCTTCCACTTAAAAAACAAACAAAAGAAAAATCTGTCAGCTGCTTCTCTAGCCAGGAAATGGAAAGCTATGGATATGGAAAGATATGGTCAGCTGTGCTCTGTTCTGTTCCATCAGCTTTTTAAATAATTTACAAATACTATTTTTAAGGACTGTTTTCAAAGAAAAGAGAGCGAAGTTGCTACTCATAATATTTTGTCCCACATAATAGCTCTGTTGTTCTATAGTGAAAAAAGGGATTGTTTTTTATTGTTAATGTATCTGGGAAACAACCCACTATTTGGGGGAGTAGGGGAGTGTGACGGTGTCCGCTTACCACCGTAATGTCTCCCGCTGGCCATCATGGGGATTAGCTCTGCCAGCCAGTGTGCCTTCTCCAGCTGATGCTTCTCCCATCTTCTTCTTCACCTGCAGACCCACCTCAGCCCAAATACCTTTTCATGACTCGGCCCTCCAGCCATGTCACCATCCATATTTCCCCCTTCTGGGGGTGAGTACCATTGTTCAGTAGTCCAGCCACTTTCCCAGTGGTGAAGGGAGTGGGACTCAGGCCTGTCCACTACTCCAGGTCCCAACCCAGGGAACCTGTAGATAGCAGCCTCCTGCTGTGTGTCTCCTTAACTTCCTTCAATGCTGTTTCGGTTCCCAAGGCACTTCCCATGGCCCCAGCACCTTCTTCACTCTCTTCATTCAGCCAGCAAGTCCCAACAATCAGCCAGGAACTGCCTGCCAGTAAGTGCTCTGTCCAAGGTGCTACCCTTTCTGTAGCCTGCTCAGAATACAGTCCTTACTTCTCGTCCTTCCAAAGTAACTGCCCCTTCTCTTCCCTTCAGTTCCTTTTGTACTAGCCGGATGAGCCTTGACTGACTGCTCCTTGGAGCCTCCCTTCGATTGGGCTGCTTCCTGTGAAGCCTCTTTAGGTAGCTAGGAAGACTCACTTCCCCTGCACCTTTCTGGGACGGGGTGTGACAGGCCCCCGAGGCATCCATGAACCCCTTCCAATTGGGTATGGGAGAACACCCCATCACAGGAGGCTTTCTGGTAAGCTAATAAGCCAAAACTGCTCCCTCACCAGCTATAAACACATATAACCCCTGTAAATCAAATCAAATGAGAATAACAAGAATAACACTAAATGACATTAATAATAATAATAATTAATAATAAATTACTCTCACCTGAGTAAGAATCTAAGGCTTCCCCGGCATAGCCACCACCACATGACCCATGTAGCCCCACCTCTTCCCATCCCTCATGGACGGAGGGTAATGGAGGCAGTGGGCACTGGCAGGAAGGCAGAGGCTGCTCCCCCACCTGCATGGGGCTACTTCACTCCGGCCAGATTGGGGCTGGGTGAGCTGCTCCTCTGCTCTAGCTGGAGCAGAGCTCAGGGCTGCTGCATTCAGCCAACACACGGCTCAGGGGGCTAAATGACCTCAATATTACTGATGCCTCATTGACCCCCTGTAAACATTGGGGGCCCTCCCCCTCCAGTGGGTTGCACACCCCAGGTTGGGAACTGTTGCTCTAGCGCAAAGCCTGGGTTGGGACTATAGTCTCCTATCTTCTTCTGACAAATACACACCCAAGGTAAAGATCATGGGGACAGTCGGTTCTTTCAGGTGGCCTCAAAACAACTGTCCTGCCTATAGCAACTCTCAAGTAATGTGTAATATGTTGACAGTGTCAGAAGTACATTCTTCAGTAAGGTCTTCTTTCCTTGCACAATTCTGTTCCAAAACATGTCACTTCTGTCTAAGGTATTTCTAAGGTGCTTTTCACAGTAGTGTCACTAAGATTCTAGAGTGATGCCTCTAAGAATGAGTTTTAAATGACTTGACAGTGTCCATCAAGTTCAAATGTGCACTTGTTATCAAAACACGACTTACCTGCAGTCTCTGCATGTCCCCATCTATATTGAGAGGTGCTTTGTACTTTTGTTGTTGGTGTTTAGCCCATCTGTGACATTTATTTGCTTATGCACTGTTGAACAATTCCCCCATCAGTTTGGGCTTCCAAAGCTCTCTCTCTCAAGCCTCTTTCCCCAGAGCACCTCCCAAATATAGAATTTTAAAGCAACACTAGAAAAGGGTGGGTGATGACATTAAATCCAAGAAAATAAACAGTTAACTCTGTGTGATAGCATTATATGAGACAGAGCTGGTTTTAATTAACATTTTTTAATTTACCAAAAACAATTTAGAATATTTCACAATTTTGTCAAAATACTTGGCCAGCTTGGTAATACACATATCTAAAGTGACCCTTAGTGTAGTATCTGGACACTCATATATATTTGCCTTAAGCAGTGTAGGCAAACTACTGGCATACGTAGAGCTTTCAACATGCAGACCTATTTTGCCTGGCATCCGCACACACAAATAAATTAATAATGCCCAGACTCTCTTGCTCAAGTTTGTCTCTAAATAACAAGGGAGGAGGAAAAAGTTTATTAAAACATATCGCCTGATAAATACAAAACGAGTAAATTCTGATACTTTCATTTATAGGAAATCACAATCTTATCCTACTTGTTACATACAGAAAGTCACATGCATTATCAAGGGTTTTGTTTTATAATCATGTTTTCCTTGTCATATTCTTAGGAAGCAGTCAATAAATAATTGATGTGGGGTGCGAGGGGAGGATATGGGGATTGTGTCAAACCAAGTCTGATTCTTTTTTTCAGGTTTTCTCACCACAGTGAAAAAGCAAACTAATTTCATTTGGGTCTAATGAAACATTTGGAATGTCAATTCAAAACATAAAAAAATCAATACCCAGATACAAATGATTTACTCACTGTTGTAAATGATAGAATTTTTGGTATATTTGTTACTTCTGTATGTCAAATAGTTTAGATGATTCAACACGTCAGTCTGCAGAAAACAGAAAAGAGAAGTCTCTTGAACTGATGCCTTTTGTATTCAATTCAGTTTACTGCAAACTTATCCTCATGTTATTTCTTTTTTATTAATCCTTAGCCCCCTGCAATACATTCCTATGTCTGCCCTCATTCATATATGTGTAAGCAAGAGTGTTGCTTAATGGAAAAATTTCTTTGATCTCTTAGCATTGAACAGTAATGTAGCTTCTAGGGACCAGCAGATGGCACCAATTGCCAATAATTCAGTTGTAAAATAGCTCCATTTATAAAGGCTTAATGGTAAAATGAAAGTGGTGTGTGTAAATCTGATGTATTATGACAGCACAACAGAGTAACTGATTATTGGTATTTATTAGTTTTCAAGCACTAAAATGGATTTCTACACATTCTTTTAAAAAATCTTTTCGCAGATTTGCTGTAACACTGAATTTCTTTGGTTTTTATGCAGCTATTAATATTAGCCAACCCAGTTTCAGTGGCACAGATGTCTTTGGCTATACCTCATTCCTAGCCTTTTCTGCAATCCCAAATATCAGCTTCTACCATGAAATCCGTCTGAAATTTCAGTTGGCAAACAACAACTCAGCAGTACAAGATAATCTGATATTTTTTACTGGACAGAAGGGCCAAGGTAAGTCATTTGTCTCTTGAAATCTTAATAGAGAATATTCCTAGATAAATCAACAAAAGGAAAAAAGTGATTTACAATTATTTATGTTAAGGGGCAAATCCGAATCTTCAGGAACAAAAGGAAATACACCTAGATTTCTCATTGTGTTTTCTTGGTTTCGATATATTTTTATATGGAGGAAAATAAACTCTTTAATGAGTTAGTCTTTTTTAAACAAACATCAATCCACAAAAAACAAATGATAGTAATTTCATAAAGAAAAACTAAAATCATTAGTGGTGATTAACATTAGCAAAGCAGCTGAAGCTTCAGCTATTAGATTTCTGAAAAAAAAGAGAAGTAAAGAGAAATCAAAGTATCAAGCTTTTCATTCTGTTTTCTGCAGTAAATATAAAATTTGTGATAGTTTACTGTACTCTAAGGGTAATAATAAAAGTCCTGAGAAGCAGTATAGTATACCAGAGTAACTACACCAGCAAAGTGCTTTTACTGTAGACCTGGCTTAAGAGTGACTTATTCAGTTTCATTTCTCAGGACAGGGGAAATGCAAACAGTAAACAAATGGCACAAATAATTAAAAGAAAATTATGTTCCATAAATTTTCCAAATTTAATTATCTAAAATACTATTAATAAAATGGGGATTTTATATTAATTTAATTCTGACAGCTTTCCTTTAAAATTACACCTTTACAGAGGGATTTACTCAATCCCTTCATGGTGAATACTAAGTCCTGTTTCAATCACATATTTTTTAAAATGCCCATGTACACTATGTGATATATGACATGAGCCATATGTGTGAATATGGGGAATAGTCATTATTGTCATGGCCCTGTTTGGCTGATTTGATCTAAAAAGTGACTTCAGAAGTAAAGATCCCTGGTTTTATTTTTTTATTAACCAGAATATTAACGTTTGGGTCTCACTATACAACTGACAAAAAGGGGATCTTATTATTTCACATACTATGTTATAAGCAATACATTTGGAGAAAAAAACCCAAAAGCATTGGTGCATTTTCATGTTACGCCACCAGAGAGCACCAGAGCAAAAGCAAAACTAAACAATAAAGGGAGCCCATCTAGAGTATCTTCTCTTGAAATTGGCTGGGTGACTGCAAGGACTGGGCAAACTGCCATCACTCATGTCCAGAAAACAACAACTCTTCCCGAGATGAAGTCACTTCTTTCTTAAGCTACACAACGATTTTGACAAATAAGGTTTTAAATATCCCAAGCAATAGAATTTCCCCCATTTTTCTTGGGGACACAATTCCACAGCCTAAAAGATCTTCCTGTCAGAGTATTTCCTAAATACTCAGTTCATCTGATGAATCCTGCTTAACATTCCCTTGCACTTATGCGCTAAGTTTCCCTCTCTCTCTTCTTTGTTAAAAATAAATTAAATGCAGGGTGCATCTCACTATGAGCTCTTCATTTCCTGATCAGACTCCTGCTTCCCAGTACTTTTATTATTACCCTTAGAGTACAGTCCTTGCAATTCACATGCATTTGCATACTCAGGTCAATTTGAATTAATCTTGAGGCTGACATTTTTTCAGATACTATCAAATGCTTTTTTCTAAAATTCCTATTCCTTTTTCCCTTCTCCCGGTAATTTTGCAATTCCATCAGAAAAGTCATGCATAGTGTCCTAACCCCTCATTTAGCTTAATATCTCATTAAGCCTATTAACACTTCATACTCCTATGCAGACCTTTTGTGGGGTTTTTTTCCTTTAATGACCTTTCATTGACTTTATAAAATATAATTGGGTGCCAGTGCTGATGCCCTCTTGCTTACAACAAACCACTAGCGTTATCGTTTCTTCAGGAAATTAATCTGAAGGAGAGTGGAAGGTAAAGTCCTTTAAACAAGCAAAATAAACAGATGTCTTCCATGTTTATCTATAGTCTTGCTATAATTGTTTGTGTTCAGGTTTCCCAGAAGTGAAGTGCAATATGTCCTGGAACAAAAAAAGTGTGTCATTCGTGGATAATCACAGAGTTCTTTATCAGCTCTTTGTTTTTTTACAGAAGGTACAGAGTTTGGAACTTTCCTATTTGAGAGCTTACTCTTCTCCCAATGTGATTCTGCGTCTGTTGTAAACAGTGGAGGTGCTTGAGCTGGAGCCATGGAGGGAGGGACTCTGGGGAGGATGTGCTCCCTGGAGAGCCTTTGCCTTTGGAATTCATTCGACCCTTGGTCCAGAATAGACTAAATGTGCTGACCTTGAAGGCACACCACAAAGACCATTTATCACCCCAGGCTTTTGAGGAGAAGGGGGAGGGAAGAAGCTTTTGATGAGCACACAAAATTTTAACTTTTATCATTTTGTTGGTCATCCCTTGTGTATATGGTTTGAGATAGGCTGAGGTATTTGTTACTTTTTGTATGGATTATTTTAAAACATACTGCAGAAGCAGCTGCAGCTTGGGTGATGTCCTTCGTATTTTGTATATAAATAAAACAAAATGAAAGACATAAAGATGCTATGTTCATTATAAATTCATCAGCTGCCAAAAGGCATTACAAGCCATGTAGTTCCCATTCATCATTGGGGGTTTATTGTGTTTAATTAGATCCATCAGGTCACAGGTGACAGATTTGGAAGGGGCTTCCTCAACTATCTCTATTAAACAGAACAGGCTCTGTCCAGTTTTTTTGATAAAACAGGTGTAGGTTAAACCCCAGATTGTAGATAGCATACATAATGATTACCATATCATAGCTATATTTATATTATGTTGTCAGTAATCCTTAAATATTTTTAAATATTAGTTCATGCTTATTTAACATGTAGTACATGTCTTACTAAATCAGAATTAAAATAGTGTATGCCTTTTGCCTTATACATTTTCAGATGGCTGTGCAGGGCAAATGGACATAATTTTCTCTTAAGATCATTTTTAAATCAAAATGATAAATTTTCCTTACTATCTTTCAGTGCTTCTTGCTGGCTGAAACCACAAGAAAATCTTTAATATTTTAGATCTGCTCCGGTAATACTCGTGACTCCTCCCTTGCCTGACATCTAGAATAGCTACAATGGAATATAAACGTTATCCACAAACTGGCTGTAGCACAGTATGGTATAAGAGCCCAGTCCTGCCAACACTTACATATCAGGATTAATTCTACTCCCTTGCGTAGTAAAGTTATACCTGTTTTTATAAGATTGGGCTGATGGAAGTAAACAATATGGGATAGGTGCAGTGACTGAAGTCTGGAAGGAGAACGCTACATTATTCATTTAACAGGGAAAGAAATTAGTCTCAGAAAATTGCAAATCTGTTGGTATAAAGGCAAACACTTCTAATGAAACTTGTGATTTGCCAAAAAGTGATATCTGCAACTCAGGCATGAGATTATTTATATATACTTAGACCAAACATTTGCTCTCAGTTAAAGTAATTTTTGAAGGAGGTAATGAGAGTCTAAAACATAGGGTGTATTTAAAAGTGAAAGTCTAAGAAATGTTCAGAGAATGAAAGGGTATGACTGTTCCAGCCAGAGAAGTTGTATTAAAAGTATACTAAAGAGCTAATATGTGACATAGCAATAGAAAATTATTGGAATATTCAACTTCCTGGAAATTCATTTTGTGTTCACGTACCAATATGTACTCTACTGAATAACAATCGGACAGCCAGCAATGTTCAGATCTGCAGTACTAGTCATTACATTTACAACCTCAACATTAAGTATCAAAACATTTGGGCCTGATTCTTCTCTTTCTTATATCAGTGTAAATGAGAAGTAACTCCAACAAAGTCAGTGATGTTATACCAGTGTAAAACTGGATTGGGAGTAGAATACATCCCTTATTATTTGTTTAAACATTTGCTCAGAAGTAAAAGGGAATTAAAATGGCTTGGTTTCCTGGAATCATATCTAGAAATGTATGTTGCTTCGGTTTCATTAGAGGTGGGGAAAGAAAGACAAAAAAGGCAGTACTGCAAGAGCCAGTAAATCAGACATATGCAGACATCTGATGAACATTATCTTTGCCATCAGCCATTCCATAGCATAGTGTCATTTCACAAACTGTAATGGTGCCCCACGTTGCATTTTCTTTTAACAAAGAAAAGCATCCATCATTTCCTTTGTCGGAATGAGTAAAACTAGAGCTAGAAATAATTTTGCCATAAAAATACAAGCCAGTAAAGCACAATGCTGCTAAAGTTCATGAGAGACATGTTTTAAGAAGAACTATGTACTCAGAGAAATATCACATTGTTGACATACAATAAGAAATAGCATAATGACACAATTAACTTAATTGGATACAACAACTACTGTCTCTAATGCCAGTAGGATAATAAAACTTTGAACTTGGCTTGGACAGAAAGCAACTTGCTTAGGAAGCTTATAGGTGCCTAACTCATTTTAAGATCAACGGGAGTTAGATGCCTAAATAATTTTGAGGATCTGAGCACAAATGTATTGTGGCTGCTTTCTGAGATTCCCTCTGTGATCTCTTTCCACTTGGCTTCCCAAGAACTCAGTTAACTCCAGTCTTCATCACTCAGGCATCTTTATTTGGCATATAGCAGACTCAAATTCAGGAGAAGGGATACAGGGTATCATAGAATCATAGAAGGTTAAAAGACCATAGGGTTGGAAAAGACCTAAGGAGGTCATCTAGTTCAACCCTCTGCCAAAGCAGGACCAACCCCAACTAAACCATCCCACACATTGTCAAGCCACACCTTAAAAACCTCTAACAATGGAGATTCCACAACCTCCCTAGGTAACCCATTCCAGTGCTTCACCACCCTCCTAGTGAAAAACATTTTACTAATATCCAACCTAGACCTCCCTCACTGCAACTTGAGACCATCGCTCCTTGTTCTGTCATCTACTACAACTGAGAACAGCCTAGTTTCATCCTCTCTGGAACCCCCATTCAGGTAGTTAAAGACGGTAATCAAATCCCCCCTCATTTTTTTCTCTTCTGCAGACTAAACAAGTCTAGTTCCCTCAGCCTCTCCTCATAAGTCATGTGCTCCAGCCCCCTAATCGTTTGCGTTGCCCTCTCCTGGACTTTCCAATTTGTCCAAATCCTTTCTGTAGTGGGGAGGCCTAAAACTGGACACAGTACTCCAAATGAGGCCTCATCAGTGCTGAATAGAGAGGAATAATAACTTCCCTTGGTCTGCTGTCAATGCTCCTACTAATGCACCCGAATATGCCGTTAGCCTTCTTGGCAACAAGGGCACACTGTTGACTCATAGCCAGCTTCTTGTCCACTGTAACCCCGAGGTCCTTTTCCGCAGAACTGCTGCCTAGCCAATCAGTCCCCTGTCTGTAGCTGTGCATGGGATTCTTCTGTCCTAAGTGCAGGACTCTGCACTTGTCCTTGTTGAACTTCATCAGATATTTTTTGGCCCAATCCCCTAATTTGTCTAAATCACTCTGTATCCTATCCCTGCCCTCCAGTGTATCTACCACTCCCTCCAGTTTACTGTCGTCTGCAAACTTGCTGAGGATACAATCCACTCCATCCTCCAGATCATTAATGAAGATGTTGAATAAAACTGCCCTCAGCACCAACCGCTGGGGCACTCCACTTGTTACCGGCTTCCAACTAGACATTGAACCGTTGATCACTACCCACTGAGCCCAATGATCTAGCTAGCTTTCTATCCATTTTATTTTCTATTCATCCAACACATACTTCTTTAACTTACTGGGGGAGAGAGTATCAAAAGCTTTGCTAAAGTCAAGGTATATCACATCCACCATTTTCCCCACATCCACAGAACCAGTCATCTCATCATATAAGGCAATCAGGTTGCTCAGGCATGACTTGCCCTTGGTGAATTCATGCTGACTGTTCCTGATCACCTTCCTCTCTTCCAAGTGCCTCAAAATGGATTCCTTGAGGATCTGCTTGATGATTTTTCCAAGGACTGAGAAGAGACTGACCGGCCTGCAGTTCTCCGGATCTTCCTCCTTCCCTTTTTTGAAGATGGGCACTATATTTGCTGTCTTCCAATCATCTGGGACCTCCCCCAGTCGCCACGAGTTTTCAAAGATGATAGCCAATGGCTCTGACATCACGTCAGCCAACTCCTCTACATTACAGCAACAAAGTTATGCAAAAACTTTATATACATTATACATCTCATTGAATTTACTATACATCGCATCACACATTTTTTGATTGGCTTGGTTACTTTGCAGGAACAATCCCTGTGCTGTCCACACATTGTCCATGGTTCAACGTTCTCTTTACCTCATCTCTACATTCTTAACTTAATTTGTCTCTTGTTATCTAGTTCATGGTATATAGTTCCCTAGGTGTTCTACCTCTTACCTTAGGTGGCTCAGACTTTCTGTCTTCTTAGCCTTCTGACCTATTTACTTATCTTATTTAGCACAAACATTCTGTTTTCAGTCTCATGATTCATTTACTTCCCTAATTCTATCTTCCAAATGATAAGGCCTTCCTCCATGTCTTAAAATTAATCATGTCAGGCCAGGCTTCAGCTACAGTGCTACTGTAAATAATGATAATATATGTTTCCCTCAGTGACAGCTTTGGAACCCTATTGCCTTCAGTGGGAATGCACAAATATGAATGAGGGCAATGAGGTTAAAAAGATGATCATTAACAATTCTGTCAATGATAATGGACCATGAAAGAAACCATTTTGCCCTCCAAGTGCTGAGTTGGTTCTCAGGGCTAAGGTTAATAACATTATTATATCTTTTCTTTTCAATTCATTAAACAAGCAGTTATGACTGTAAACACAAGCAGAGCAAATCTACTGAATGTCAACCTGTCATTTTTTACAGCACCAGTTTTCAGTGTTATGAGCTCAGTTCTTTTCCACTGAAGTTCATGAGACTTTTCCCATGGACTTCAGCTGAAAAAAGAGAAGATTCTAAATGCCACTTGTCAGTTAGTCATCCTGATTTCTGTAATTACGCTATGTGGCTCAAAAAGACCAAAAGCCTTAAAAGCGTATTAATTATTAACTGTTTGCCAAAAATAATGTCTTAGTGTTTGACTAGAGAAATATGGTCTGAGTGAATATCTGAACTCAATGGTAATTTGTCCTGTAAGTAATGTGCTGCTAGATCTTTTTAGAGACTTGTGTCTGTATAAAGTAACCCATGTGAACTTTTGTAGTTTTACTCTGACATTTAAACATTGCAGTTTCATTCTGCTTTTTATTTGTAAAGAGTTTTTAAAGATCTATGTGAAAGACTGGCCTTAATTATAGCTCTCTGATTAAGAATAATAAATATGGGCTTTATCTATGCTGATGTCAATGGAGCCGCACTGGTTTACACTAGCTTAAGATCTTAGTTCACAATTGAATCAGTGATATCAATTATGAGATAGTGTCTGATTTTTCATAATAAGTTCAGTTAAGTAGTAATCATGTGTTTCACATAATTAGTGATCATGACACATGCTATTATTAAGATGCTTTCTGAGTTATTTTTGTGATGTACACAGTCTCAGATGTAATCTGGTTAAATTGGTTTGAAGTTACTGCCAACATTAAACTTTTTTACTACCACTTTGATAGATATTGAATAAAAAAAGCTATGAAAATAAATGATAATCTAGTACTCTTGTGAAATAACATTCTGTCATGAGCAATGTAATATTCCATAGTATTCTTTTCCTTCTGTTCTTTACCCCCAGTCTTCCCCATGAACAAAGGGTGGTAGAAAAGAAGAACTATCCCCATTTTACAGATGGAGAACAAAGAGACTGATTTTTTCCAAGTCACAAAGGAAGTCTGTGGCAGAGCTCTTGATGAGCCAGGTCCCCTGAATCCCCAACCAGTGCCTTAACTTCAACATTATCTTTCCTCTCATGATTTTGTCCTGCCAGAAAAAATATCTGCACAATTTTTTGAAGTGTCTATGAAAGCATATTTTATAACAGTTACTGCAATACAGTCATTGTATGATGGAGTTAAAAATGCACTGGTAAATCTTTAGTTCTGTGCCAAATGCCACACTTGCCTGTTGTGTCTCATTAATGTAATCATTGCAAAATAGTGTGAACCCAAATATTTTCGAGTTACACAGAATCGACACATAAGTATATCTTTCAACAACAGTTGAGCACCTGAAAAATAACCTTTTGCTGCACTGCTGAAGGGTTGAGATAGTATTTTACAGAAAAAAGTGTAGAGTACTCTTTTCTGCTTAATTATTTGTACATTGTGCTAGTTTACAGTCCACAAGACACCATAGATTCCTAGATTCTAAGGTCAGAGAGGACCATTCTGATAGTCTAGTGTGACCTCCTGTATATAACAGGCCATAGAACTTCCCCAAAATAATTCCTAGGCGTATCATTTAGATATCTTGATTTTAAAATTGTCACTGATGGAAAATCATACATGATCCTTGGCAAATTGTTTCAATGGTTAATAAATCTCACCGTTAAAAATGTATACCTTATTTCCATTCTGAATTTGTCTAGTTTCAATTTCCAGGCACTGGATGATGTTATACCTTCCTCTGTTAGAATGAGGAGCCCATTTTTAAATACTTGTTTCCTGTCTAGGTACTGTAATCAAGTTGCCCCTTAATCTTCTCTTTGTTAAACTAAATAATTTGCACTCCTTGAGTCTATCACTAAAGGTTCGTTTTCTAATCCTTTAATCATTCTTGTGGTTCTTCTCAGAACCCAAATTATCAACATCTTTTTTGAATTGTGGTCACCAGAACTGGACATGCTTTTTCAACAGCAATAGCACCAGTGACAAACACAGAGGTAAAGTTGTCTCTTTACTCCTACTCGAAAATCCTGTTTATGCATCCCATGATCATATTAGTTCTTTTGGCCACAGCATCACACTCAACGTTCGTGTTCAGCTGATCATACAACACAATCCAAAATCTTTTTCCAAGTCACTGCTTTGCAGAAGAGAGTGTCCCATTCTATAAATATGTCCTACATTCTTTATTCCCACATGCTCCCAGTTTACCAAGCAATGTGAATCACACTGAATCTGTGACCTGTCCTCTTCGTTATTTACCACTTCCGTTATTTTTGTGCCATCTGAAACTTTATCAGTGAGGATTTTATGTTTTCTTCCAGATCATTGATAAAGGTGTTAAATAGAATAGGACCTGTGGAACCCCACTGCAAAAAGACACGCTCAATGATGATTTCTCAGTCATTAATTACACAGTCACAGTTAAATTTTTAGACCAATCAGTTAGCCAGTTTTTAATGCATTTAATATTTGCCAAATTAATTTGATGTCATTCTAGTTTTTTAATCAAAATATCATGCGGCACCAAGTTAAAGACTTTACAGGAGTCTTGGTATATTACATCAACACTATTACTTTTATCAACCAAACTTGTAATCTAATCAAAAAAAGCTAACCTAACGGGATCTATTTTCCATAAACCCATGTTGATTGGCATTAACTATATTACCGTCATTATTAATTGAGTCCCTTACCAGCTACTCCATTATCTGGCCACAGATTGATGTCAGGCTTTCAGGATATAATTACCTGGGTCATCCCAATGACCCTTTTTAACTATTGGCACAACATTAGCTTTCCTCAAGTCTTCTGGGTCTTCCCCAGTGGTCCCAGACATACTGAAAAATCAGCACGAATGGTTCAGCAAGCTCCTTGGCTTCCTTTTTTAAAACTGATGGGTTTAAGTTGGGTGGACATGCTTATTTAAAATATCTAACTTTATTAGCATGATAATAGGGGAATTCGCTATAAGGACTAGGCCTGAAATTATGCAAGGCCTAGCAAAATATAAAGAATTAACCAAATTGCACAGGGAATTCAAATAGAGCAATGACTGAGCAAAAACGGTTAAGCAAGAATAGAACAGAAATACGCTCAACAACAGAGATAAACTTAAATTGCAGGTCAACTGATGGGGGCAAGCAACCACAGAACACCGGATGTGCTTAGGCAGACTTCTGCAGGATAGCTAAACCACGTAAAATTGTTCAACCACTTTTTTTTACTTCAAAAAAGTAAATAAATACTTAGAGCAGACAGGGGTTCAATAGACTGCAACCTGGCTCAAGAGGTGGGTGTCTACTCTTGAGGCTATCGAGAGGACACCAACCATAAGAAGCCTGCAATCTCCTGATCCCAGCGACCACCTGTCGAGGATGAGGGTTTTGAATCAAGGAGCCAGACCAGAGGCTGAGGCAGAGTCTGGCTGTGAGTATAGCATCCGGATATATCAGGAGTCTGTGAACTCAGTTAATCAGGGGGATTTAATTGAGATCTGCAAAGCACGTCTCCCCTAAGCAATTGCTAGTGTGCTATAAAGAATAAAGGTTAATAGGAAATTAAGGGAAATAGTTAGGTTTGTTTAGGTTTAAGGATCAAGCATAAGTTGTGTATAGGTTAAAGGACTTGTCCCAGTGACCATCTGTCGAAGATACGGATAATCAATAAAGAAGCCCCCATAAATAGTACTGATCAGTGTAAGTGGTAATTGTCAAATTGTTTGATTGTAAGAAGTATTGTTAATTGTCTTGTTTGTTTGTGTTATCATCAATATAGTTATTCATTGATTCAACCTGGGGTGTTCTTTCCCATTAGTCTTGGAATCCTCGTAAAAGAACATGGGTGTCTTGCTACCCGTCTAATTCAGACTTTCCTTACTAAATTTTAATAGGCGCAAGATTAGCTTCTGTTTCACATCCTCCAAAGTTACAAATGGGATGGAAAGAGTATTATCATCACCATATGATGGCACTGAATTCTCTGGTTTTTTTCCCCAAGTTTGGAACAGAACTATTTATTGAACCCTTCTGCCTTTTCTGCATTATTATTGATAATTCTACCATTTCCATCTAGCAATGGACCAGTACTATTGTCAGGATTCTTTTTTGTTCCTATTATATGTAAAAAGCTCTTTCTTATTGTCCTCAACTCCACTTGTCATAGAGTTCGCCTGGTGTCCCTTGGCTTCCCTTATCAATTTGCTACAATTTCTAACTTCTGATTTATAGTCATTAATATCACCTTTCTCTTTCTTCCATTTGTTAAATTTTTTAATTTTTTTTTTACAGCTGTCTTCACTTCCCCACTAAACAAAGTTGTATTTTTCCTCAATTGTGGGATCATGACATTTTAGGCAATATGTGATCTGTTCCTAAATGATGCCCAATTATTGTTCACATGTTTCTGATTAAATTCTTCTGCACATCTGATTTGGGTCATAATTGCTTTGTGAAACTGACCCTGTTAAAGCATTAAGTATATAAATTACTGGTCTCGACTTTATGCTGTTTTCAAATTATAAATGTGATCAAGGCATGATCATTTGCATCAAAGCTACTATTAACTTTTAGTTCTATGATCAGTTCCTCATGAGTATCAACCCACCACTTTAACTACACCATCCTTCCTCTGCACTAGGTGCAGGGATTTATTGCTGCAAGTGTATGTATGAAAAGGATGTGGGTATGCAAAGAGATAGCTTGGTCATGATATTCTGATCCTTAGAGGCTTCACGCCTGCCTGGGATGGGAGGGCTCCTCTTCACAGTTCTCTATTACATAGTTCAGTTACTTAGGCTGAAGATTTGGGGCTGTTATTGACTCATACTCATGTGTTATGTGTAAGACTTAGCAGGTAAGCTCCTCTGGACAGGGAGTTTATCTTTTTTGAGTATATACCTTTAAAGGAGCATAGACATGTATATTAAAAATGAATTACAAATGAGTCAGAGACAGGTGGAGAATGTAGTTTGTTTTCATTTGTAAGGAAAAGTGCACATTAAGAGACCTGCGGTAACACCTGTGTCAAATCAGGGGCCTGCTTCTCCCTGCAGATAAAACTTTAAGTTTCAGACATCTTCAGCTATGGTTTGGGGTTTACAGAAATGTGGGACTTCATGCTTGTGTTAGTCAGGAGAGTTTAGTGAACCAACAACAAAGGCTGTCAAATCTGCCAGATTTAGCAGGGCTTGTAGGCTTTACCAGACCACCTCTAGGGCAGAAAGTGCTTCCTTTTAAAAGGTTTTAAAGAGGTTTAAGAATCTTTGTGGTTTCTATTAGAAGGTGCCAAAATACTACTGAAAAAAGCATTAACAATTGAGATGATATATTTTTTTTTAAATTTAAAATTTAAATCTTTCTTGAGACATCTTCCTTTCTTGATATATTTTCAATTAATTTTGAGCGGGGGGATTGTGTGCCTTTGTCTTCAATTAACACACAATATATATATTGTTAATTGAAGACAAATATATATGTATATTATAACGATTGCCATGATAATACAGTCATGAGATATGGGTAGCTTAAGTCTCATCATTCATGAGCATCGTAGCCAAGCTCAGCTGCCTTTTTTGAGTTTCCTAAACAAGATTTTAGTTGTAAAGGATTTCTGGTACAGCAATTTACAATGCTGCTTTTAGCTGTAAGGTAACTGAAATCACAGGGATTCCAAATTCCCTCTTCAGGAGTCAGGAAATTCTTGCATAAATAGCCATGCTATTCTTGTCTTTGCAGGTCTGAATGGAGATGATTTCCTAGTGCTAGGCCTGCACAATGGCAGTGTGGTGTACAGCTACAACCTGGGCTCTGGCACAGCCACTCTCATTAGTCAGCCACTCGATCTGACACTCAGTATTCATGTGATCCAGCTTGGCAGATCTCTCCGAACAGGCTGGCTGAAGGTAAGGGATCATACCTTTTTTTTGAGAGAGAGCTATCAAACTGAAGGTAGATTTCCGTAAAGGACAGTATGATCTTTGCATACCTGTAAATGCACCATCAAAAAAAAAAATAAAAAGAACGTTAGACATCTGCAGGAAAAGACAAGTTTTAAAAATTAGTTTGTTTATCTGTTTCTTTATTAAGATAATTGAGAAGCAAAGAAAAAATTCTTTATGCGACATACCCATTAGGAATAATTTCCTTTGTTGTAAGTAACATAAATGTTTTCATTGAAAGGTGGATGATCATAAGAATAAATCCGTCACATCCCCAGGAAGATTGGTTGGGCTCAATGTGTTCAGTCAGTTTTACGTAGGCGGTTACAATGAATACACTCCAGAACTCTTACCAAATGGATCCAAATTTGAGAATGGCTTTCAAGGTAAGGAACTTTTTTTTTTGTTTTATAAAAAACCTCCTAATACTATTGCATCATAATATTTCTACTGCCTATAAAACAATTAGTTAAAAATATTTTTTCTTTTAAAAAAGTTTCTTTATTTTAATAGCTTAAACCAGAGTCTATATTTCACTTTTTTAATATTTCATTTTGATTAATAAGAAGCAGGATGCTTCTAAAATGTTCCCACTGTTGCTACTACACTTTACTATGTTTGTCATGATTACCTGTTATATCTGTTTTAGTGAATGGGAACACGTAGAGGAAGGTTTAAAGCATGAGTTTTAAGACACAGGTGATCTAAATTCTATTCTCAGATATCAGTGGTTTGAAAATAATTTAACTTCTTTGATAGTTTCCCCCCACCTAAAAATGGAGAGCATAATTCTTCCCTGCCTCATAGGACATTTAGCAAGACAAGGTGGGTGAGATGATATCTTTTACTGGACCAACTTCTGTTGATGAGAAAGACAAGTTTTTGAGCTTACACCGAGCTGTTCTGTAGGAAGGGTTGTAGTTTATTAATGTTGTTCATTAATGTTTCTAAAGTGCTCTGACATCCTTTTGATGCTATAAAAGTAGAAAGCATTATTTGTTAATTATTATTTTACTTTGATTTTGTTTAGTGGTAAGCGAAGTTCAGAAAAATGGAGAGGGTCTATTCCAGGTAGATAAGAGCCCAAGATGCTTCTCTAAAGCTAATCTGACCCACTCTGATTTTCAAAAAAAAAAAAAGGCTGGCAAGTCTCACAAGAAGGGGTTTTATTATGAGATTTTCAATACATCCTGTTTCAGGCTGGAAATGATGCATCAGGAGTATTGTGTTCCCCACCACCACTACCACAAGCACCGCACATGCACAGACGGTATCTCCTCTCTTCTTCATCAGCTACCCAGCAGGCAGTTTCTGAAATCCACCTCTGTAGGTCCCTCTGACTGCCAGCTTGGCTGCCACTCCTCACCTGGCCCATGTTAGGATACCCTGCCTGCTTCGTTACTCCAACCCTACTCTTGGCTTGCCAGATGTTGCAAGGAGGTAGGATGAGGAGAGCAGAAAAAAAAGGGAAAGAAGGCAAGTGGGGAGCAGGAGGAGGAAAAAGAAGGACAGAAAGAGTGTGACAAACCAGCAGGGGAGTGGCAGGGCAGAGGCAGCTGTAGAATCTGTACGCCTAAACCAAGTGAGCTGCTGTACTGTTACTGAATGTGGCAGGCTTTTGGGACTGGGACAAGAAGTGGCACGTGGCGAGTGGTCAAAGCAAGTGCAGAGGCCGAGTTGTGCAGCATCTGTGTGGCTGAGCATTCTATCAGGATCTAAGGGGAAGCAAGTTCTTTGAGTGTCTGCACACAACCATTACACTGTAGGTGTGCCTTGTGCTCAGTTGTCAGAGATTCTTTTCCCTCAGCAGTACCCAGCGGGATGGCGTGAGCACCCTCTGCTGTCTCGCAGCTATAAAGGGTGGCGCCATCCCAGGCCTCCCTCAGTTCCTTCGTACCACCAGTATCAGTTGTTGGAGCTGCTGTCCTTGCATTTGCACGTCTTACCCTCTTTAGTGTTAATTTTTAGTCTAGTTTAGAGTTTTTGCACACAGTTTAGCTATAAGAGTGAGTCTAGGTTTGTATTTAATACCGAGGGGTCACTGGTTCCTGTTTGGGTACCAGCACCAGACTCATGCCTCGTTCTCCTGGCTTCAAGTCCTATCACTCATATAACAAGTCTATGCTTGTGAGTGACCCGCACCTCAGCTGCCTTAAGTGTCTGGGGACGAGCATGTGAGTAACAAATGTCATATATTTAGGGGGTTCAAACCCAGATCAAAGAAGGACAGGGAAGCCAGACTCAAGAATCTGCTTTTGGAGTCTGTGCTTCACCCATCATCAGAGTCTCCCCACTCCGAGCAGGTACCAAACATGTCCGAATCGGTTAGGAATGCTCCCCCTGATCTGACTGAGTTGAGAGGCAGATTCTCATGTCTGGTACCAAAGATGAGACAATATAAGTCTTCTAAGACTCAGTACCATGGTCTTTGAAATCTCTGCGATGAAAGCACCAAGTGGTAACAAGGACACAGAGGTGCACTCAAAGAAGAGAACGGGTCTACTGAGACCAATCTCCGAAGCGCCTACACAGTTTTCAGTACTGCAGAACCAAGAGCTCTTTCCAATGCCGTCTCCCCTGAGGCTTTTGAGACTGCTCAACAGTTACTGAACCTGGCCATACTGACTGCTCCAGCTATTCAGGACTCCCCCACTAGGACTGGGGTCAGCACACATGCTCCTTTGGTTCTGGCTCCAGCCTGAGCACACTGTTCAGTGCCAGTGGCCACTGGAGTTATTGCACCTCTCAAGAGGATTCCATACTCCCAAAGGGAAAATGGGACATTACACAGGGCCGACCAGAGCCCCCTCCATTCCCCTCTGTTGGCCCGGCCCAAGTCACACACCTGAGCCCTTCCCCCCCAGATGGGGCTGGTGTCGCTGCTTGCCCCCCTGCATCCTCCACACCCTGCTAGGGGTCTCACCCCACTTTTATGACAAAACTGAGCATTTAGAATGTAAGAACATAGGAATGACCATACTGGGTCAGACCAGTGGGCCATCTAGCCCAGTGTACTGTCTTCCAACAGTGGCCAATGTCACGTGCTTCAGAGGGTCAAGCTTTGGTTACTAATGATATCTCAGATCATCGGCTGCTATCAGATCATTAAGGACTGCACCAACTTTCTTTCCAAAAGTTTTTCTATGTCTTGAGTCAGACAAAGTACCTGATATTGGGTGCATCATCCGCTCCTGTCGTCAGACTGAATGCAAGATAGTTGAGGATTGACTATCTCATTGATAAGCATCAGTCTACTGTGTGATCAGTGTGGGACTAAGACTACTGCCTTCATGTACCCCACCTCCCCATCAATAGCAAAAGCAAAGCTCAAGTAGATTAAGTGCAAAATTGGAGATCAAGTTCTCTGAGTTGTCAAAAGACACCTCATCCCAAATTTTCAAAAGTAGCTACTGCTTTGTTGCGTGCACACTGTGAGACATTTTGGCCTGCCATTTTGACATTTTCAAAGGTGCTGAGCACCTGGAGCTTCCACTGGGGTCAATTGAAGCTGTAAGGCTCAGTTGGAAAAATTGTAGAAGATAGTAAGAAGTAAGACTTTCAATAAAGCTCAGAACTCGTCATCCGCCATTCAGACTGCTAAATAAATGGGCAAATTAATGACAGTGACTCAGTGCTGAGCACGCTTGGAAATTTCTGCTGCAGTTATGAATGATTTTGAGAATGACTTTTGAGAATGGGCCATTAGTTTTTTTAAAGTTAGGTCCTCAAAAATGTAAGCCACCAAAATCAAAGATAACACCTGAAGAACTTGGTCTTAGCACTGTTGGACCTATCCCTCCACCGCTTTGTCCTTTGTGTACTCATTTATACATCTGTAAAGCAGGGTACTTGTGGTAGTCATTTATACCCCACTGTACTCGTTTTGCATACATGTAAATGATGACACAGGGTGTAAAGTAGGCAAGAATCAGGTCCTATGTGTCTTAGGGCTTGTCTAAATGAAAAAAGTTGCACTGATTTAACTTAAGGTGTGACTTTAAAGTGATTTATTTCAACTAGTGTAAAAAGCTGTGTTGAGAGTCTTATTTCACTTTAAAGCAGGCTTAATTTTGTTTAATTTATGCTGATTTGGAATAGGTTTAAGCTGAATTGAAGTAAGCTGTTCTTAGAATTTGTCTACAATTAAAAAAAATGGTGATTTTTTCTTTCACCAGGTGTTAGCAGTGTAGTTATATTTTTTTTAAATTTTCATGCATGTTACCATGTTGAGGTAAACACTGCGGGGAGCCTACAGTTTACCTCAATCAGCTAGCATGTGGAAATCACAATTGTCTTGTCCACATTAAAATATTACCATGTGTTAGTTATCACATTAGCTAATGTGACCACACTTTTTTTTCCTAATCAAGACAAAGACTTAAACCAAAATAAGATTGTTCACAGATCCATTTGCACTGATTTAAACTGAGTAACTTTAAAAAAACATTTTGTGAAACTGTTTCAACTTATGCGTGCAAACAAGGCCTTAGGGTTTTTTTTCCTCACATGTAAAATGGGACTAATACTAACCTAGCTAATACAGTTGTTATGAGGGTTATTTAATTTATTAATTTTAAATACTTTGGAGATGAGATGTGTAAATCATGGTTAGCATCCTGTTCTATTCCAGATTTTCAGATCAGTCAGTCTTTGTCGTCTTTGTTAAAAAAGGCTGATTTCTGATAGCTTTTAGCCACTTGTGTCCAAGCCTACCCAACCCCCTCGGTCTGACCACAGGTGACTATCGTGAGCTTCAGACCATGCCACAACATCCATACTGCTATTTTTAGCACACTAACTCCAGCTGTCTATCTGTGCTGAGAATCACACTTCCCAGTTTCCCACCTTAAACCTTTTATAGTTTTTGTTGATCTCCTGACTCTCTCCAGTTTGTCTACATCTTTCTTAAAGTATGGAACCCAAAACTGGACACAGAACTCCAGCTGAGGCCTGACCAGTGCCAACTAGAGTGGAATAATTGCCTCCCACGTCTTACTTATGACATTACTGTTAATACACCCCAGAATGATAAATCACCTCTTTTGCAATTGCATCACATTGTTGGCTCATGTTTAATCTGTGACCCACTATAACCCCCAGATCCTTTTCTGCAGTACTAATGTGTAGCCAGTTTCTCCCCATTTTGTAGTTGTGCATTCGATTTTGCAGTTGTCTTATTGAATTTTATCTTGTTGATTTCAGTCCAATACTCTGATGATTTAAGGTCATTTGGAATTATAATCCCATCCCCAAAAGTGCTTGCAGGCCCTCCTAGCTTCTTGTTGTTCTCAAATTTTATAAGCATATCCTCCATTCCATTGTCCAAGTCATTAATGAAAATACTAAATAATACTGGACAGACCCCTGTAGGACCCCACTAGATATGTCCTCCCAGTCTGACAGTGAACCATTGATAACTGCTCTTTAAATATGGTTTTTCAACCAGATGTGCACCTCCCTTACAGTAATTTTATCTAGATCACATTTCCCTAGATTGCATACAAGAATGTCATGTGGGATTATGTCAAAAGCCTTAATAAATTAAAAGTTATGTAAAATCATGACTACTGCTTCCCCCATACACTAAGCCACTAACCATGTCAAAGAAGAAAATTTGATTATTTTGACATTATTTGTTCTTAACCAATCTATTTTGGTTATGACTTATCACCCTTTTATCCTCTAGGTGCTTACAAAGTCATTGTTTAATAATTTGCTTCAGTATCTTTCCAGGTATTAGGGTTAAACTGACTGGTCCTCCTTGTTTCCTTTTTGAAGACAATTATTATATTAACCCTTCTCTCATCTTTTGGGACCTCATCTTTCATCCATGAGCTGTTGAAGATAATCACTAATGCTTCCAAGATTGCTTCAGCTAGTACTTAAATACCCTATAGTGAATTCCGTCAGGCCCTGAAGACTTTGAATATAACTAACTTATCTAAATATTTTTAACCTGTCACTTCCCTATTTTGGCTTGTGTTCCTTCCCTTTTATTATTAGTGCTAATTGTGTTAAGCATCTGGTCACAATTAACCGTTTTAGTGAAGACTGAAGTAAAACAGGCATTAAATACCTCAGCCTTCTTGATGTCATCTGTTATTAGTCCTCCTTTCTTGTTAAATGACGGACCTACGCTTTCCTTTGTCTTTCTCCCAGTGTATTTTCTTTCACTCTTCTATCTTGCGTGTGTTATTTTTTCCTCAGTTTCTCAGTTTTCTGTTCTGCCCACAATTGAGGTTGCCCTTCCCTTTCATGGGGAGGTCCTGTGGCTAGAACACTGGCTCAGTAATCAGGGGACCTTGTGTTCTAGTTTCAGCTCTGACAATGACTTGCTGTGTTTTCTTGGACAAGTGGCTTAACTTCTGTGACTCAGTTTCCCTGTCTATATAAAAAGATCTCATGATAACTTTTTAAGTGTTCTAAATTAACAAATAAAAAGTGCTAGTTGAGTGCTAAATAGTACTTATATTTCACATTTTGACTCTATAGTGTAAACATCTCTGTGGGAAATGATTGTAATGTAGAAGCACATGACTCCTCCAAACCCTAAGAGGTGCCATTTACACCAATGTAAATTTAATTCAGAATGGAGTGAGATATATGCAGTTAAAAGAAGCAAGTCTTCAGAGGAACATGCCTATTGTATAATCTAGTATAAAGATCTCTTTTGGTGATTCTGGCATCAACCACGTGAAGAAACAACTGAAGACAGCAAAACATGTCACTTGTGTAGCATCTTTATCTTCCCAGTGGAACACTAATCCTTTCAGCCAGGAAGGTTGCAAGTGCTGAGTATGTTTTAAAGACAGAGCATTGATGAGAAATGTGACTTTTTCATCGTTTCACAGGACAACTGTTTTGCAATTGCTGAATCGAGTATATCATCTTGAAAAGCATTGTGAAATAGTCAGCATATTGGATAGGAAACCTGTGCTCCAATATTGCTAGGAAAAATAACTAAAGTTTCTGCAGTGAATTATGCCAGCTCAAGTCCTTTCACTGTTTTGATGGTTAGGTTAAAAGTTATGAGACTCTCAGGAATAGGAGATCTAAATCAAGATTAGCTATTTTAATGAGGGTACAAAAATTCTGAAAAAGAAATTTATTTCAATGGCTGTTTGTTATACTGCAAATACCTAAAACCTTTTGACTTCCTGAATTCAGCTTTTTGTTTCGGCTTTCTCTGGACAAATGTAATTGGATTTTTCTCTGACTCAGAAACAGTGAGTGTTACAAAGCATGATTCTCTGTTAACAAGAGTAAATGAAACATCAATCCCTGCACCTCTCCGTGGGTGTTTTATGTGCTTTACTCAGCAGCAAAGGTTGCTGCCGAAGCCATCCCCAAAGTCATGGAAGACGTGCTGGCTGACATCCTCTGCTATGTCACTGGCAGTGTAAAGCAAAAGAAGGATTATCATCAGTGCCAAGAATGGCGCAGATGATCTGTCCTTGATGAAACAAGATAAAACTAAGTGACCGAGTCTTCAATCAGTTGTTAAAAGGTGCAGTAACCAGTGGGAACTGCTTCTTTCAGTGACTGCTCTGAAATTGAAAAGCAAGGCAGAGTCAAATGCATTGTTTATTTAAAAGAAAACGATATGCAACTGCTTTATCTCTTCTTGGAGAACATGCAGAAATATGGTGATTTCTTTCGATAGAAATTTCCAGCATGGTCAGTCTATGGGAGGAGACCATGTTTATTTTTTCTGAGGATTTTCTGGAATAGATGTGTGAAGAGAGAGTTGGTGAACCAAACTGCAGACATCACCAGCCTCAGTTTTAGAAACCAAAAACACCAGAGGGAAGATAGTAAGTTATCTATTGGTTTCAAGACTAAAACCTTCACTTCACTTAACCTCACATGGACTTTTCTAACCTAACAGGATTTTATCAAGGAGTCAGGCAATTCTATTCTGCAGCAGTAGATAAACCACTAAAGAAACTGCTGCTGAAGGACAAATTGTTGCAAGATCTGGGGTTGCTTCATTCTTTAAACAAAGAGAACCATTATGAATATACTGTTCTTTGACTGTTTGAACAGTTACCCACTTTGGTTCCTTCAGATGAGAAAAAGCAAAAGATTTGAGATGAATGGATCAGATGTCAGGTTGATTTCAATTTACCTTACGCTAGACCAGGGATGTCAAACTCAAATACACAGTGGGCCAAAATTAAAAACTTGGACAAAGTCGTGGGCCAACCTTGATATTTATTGAAAAAATGTCTACAATTGAGGAAGTTTTTCCTTCTCATCAAATATAACGATGAACCTTTTCATATGGAAACAAACTTAAGTTTTGCTTAAACATTGAATCTGGAACAAGCAAAGCTTAATACTATAAACACATGTGAAATCGGTGCATGCGCTGTCTACCGGCAGGCCAGCTCTAGTAGACATTTGATATTTTCTCACAGTCCAAATATAATTACACTGCGGGCCAGATTTGGCCCGCGGGCCTGAGTTTGACATCTATGCGCTAGACCAAGATAAAGCAAATCTGATGTTTGGTAGGCCTGTTTGCTTTGAAAAGAGATACTCTCTGCTTCCTAAATTTATCACAGTTCTTCTGAGTCTACCATATAATCAAGTCAGCACTGACCAAGTGTTTTCAGACATGTGTAAAAAGTAAACCTCTGGTGTGCCGATGCCCAATGATTTGTTAACTGCAAACCCAATCTGCAAAACCAACTGCAGTGAGCAGAGCTGTTATGAATTTAAGCCAAATTGGCAAAGCAAAACAACTGTACCAACCTCTTTAGTGTAGTAGGACCCAACTAATAAATCTGTGGGGCCATAGATCTGCATACATTTATTGTGCATCCTTTGGTACTACACTAAAATCTTGTCTAGCTGTTGGAATAAGTATACTGGATTTATAATGATATTGCTGAGGAAATGTCAGGGATTCCCCAAAGTAGGTTATGCATCACAATGCCACTGTTTTTATAAAGTTCACTTGTTGTTTGAATCAATTATTTATATTTTCCAGTTAAAAATATAAACCCCGGGAGTGCCCGCCAGAGTGCCAGTCCCAGGCCTGGACCACTGGCCCAAGTGCCGCTGGCCCAAGCCCTGGCCCATCTACCCTACAGCCAGCCCACCCAAACCCTGGAGCGCCAGCCCGGGCGAGGCAGCCCCAGCCTCAGAGTGCTGAGTCAAGCACTGACACCAGCCCCAGTCCCTGGTGGCCTGCTTGAGGGTGGCTGGCACAGCGCACCTGTGCTGTAGGCCCAGGGGACCTTCCCTGGCTTTATGGACCCACCCACCCTTGCCCAGTTTTCTAACCTTTCCTCATAGGTCAGGCTTTTTAAACCTTTTATGATTTTTGTTGCTCTCCTCTAGACTCTCTCTATTTGTCCACATATTTCCTAAAGTGTGGTGCCTAAAACTGGACACAGTCCTCCAGGTGAGGCCTCACCACTGTCAAATGAAGTGGGAGAATTACCTCCTGTGTTTTACATACCATACTCCTCTTAATACAACCCAGAATATTAGCCTTTTAAAATTCCATCATGTTGTTGACTCAGATCCAATTTGTAGTCCACTAGAACCCCTCAGATCCTTTTCAGCAATACCATTGCTACCATTTTATAGTTGTGCATTGATTTTTCCTTCCTAAGTGATGCATTTGTCTTAAATGCATTCCATCTTGTTGAATTCAGACCAAGTTTCCCATTGGTCAAGGTCATTTTGCAGTCTAACCCTGTCCTCCATAGTGTTGGCAATCCCTCCCAGCCTGGTGTCATCAACAAATTTTATAAGCAGCCTTTCCACTCAATTATCCAAGTCACTAATGAATATATTGAATGGTACCAGATCCAGAATTGATCCCTGCAGGACCCCACTAGATACACAACCCCTAGTCCGACAGCAAACAATTGATAACTATTCTTTAAGTACACTCAACCAGTTATGCACCCATTTTATAATTTCATCTATAGTATATTTTCCTAGTTTGTTTATGAGAATTTCACATGGGACAGTTTCAAAATCCTTACTAAAATCAAGATATATCGCATCTACTGCTTCCATCCGATCTACTAGTCCAGTAGCCCTGTCAAAGAAGGAATTAGGTTGGTTTGACATGATTTGTTCTTGATAAATCCATGATGGCTATTCTTTATAATCCTATTATCTTCTAAGTGCTTACAAATTCAATTCTTTCCAGATATTGAAGGCTGACTGGGCTCTAATTCCCCAGGTCTTCTTTCTTCTCCTTTTTAAAGAAAGGTATTATTTTTCCCTTCCCCATTCCTCTGGGATCTCACCCATACTCCAGGAGTTCTCAAAGATAATTGCTAACAGTTCTGAGATTGCTTCTAGTTCTTTAAGCACCCTAGAATTAATTTCATTAGGCTCTGCCAATTGGAATACATCTAATTTATCTATGCATTCTTTAAACTGTGCTATCTCTATTTTGGCTTGTATTCCTTCCATCTTGTTGTTAATATTAATTCTGTCAAGTATCTGGTCCTTTTTAGTGATGACTGAAGCAAAACAGGCTTTAAATACCTTAGCCTTCTTGATGTCATCAGTTATTACCTCTCTTCCCCACTAAGTAGATGACCTACACTTTTCCTTCATCTTTTTCTTGCTCCTCTATATTTAAAGAATCTTCTTATTGCTTTTTCGTATTCCTTGCTAGGTGCAGCACATTTTGTGCCTTAGCCATTCCGATTATGTCCCTATATGCTTGTGCTATTCCTTTATGTTCCTCCTTAGCTTCTCTCACTCTGTCTTTTCCTTTGAATCATGAAATCTATCATTTCATGATCATTTTCACCCACATATTATCTTCCACACACACATGGGAGTTAGTTACTTAAAATCAAAGACTATGGTTGTGGGCTGTGTGGCTGCAATGCCAGGGATATGAAGCTGAGAGAAGATCCTTACCCCAACAATTCTACAACTCACTGGCATGGAGCAGGATGTTTGGGTTTCTTTATCAGAGTAGTTTACCTGTATGTGCAGCAGACATAAGGGAGCTATTTTGGACTGATATGGGCCTTTAGATAACCTTCATCATTCATCCCATCAAGGGAATGTTACCGACAACGTCAAAAAGGAAGCAATCTATCATGCATTAAGGTGGAACTCATCCTTTTCCCCTTCTCCCAGTGTACTGAGGCAGATATAATTTGGGTCTACAGGGCACATAGTGCTTCCAGCAGAGTAGCAGCCAGATAGTATTCAAAGTTTGGTTGGGGCCATCACCCTGACTTCCTTTGTGCCAGATGGGCTTCACTGGGTGAAATGCTAACTGTGCTTCTTTAAAAATAAAGCAAGCTGTGCCTCTCATCAAGACTCCCCCAAGTGACCTTTTGCTTTGGCAGCGCTTCTTCTGCCTAGTACATGTCAGCATTATAAAAGGCAAAATTTGGCCCTGCCAGGCCAGTTAGATATGTATCGTTACAGCAGAGTGACTGAAGCTCACACTTCAAATAGGATGAGGCAAGGGATTATATTTTTCCTAAAGTTTGACTGCAGTGAGCGCACTCAGGGTGCTCAGTAAGAATAACAAAGTGACACTTGAGTGAGCTTTTAGCCAAAGGCTGCTCCCAGTGAGACATTTGCTCCCTGGGTAGTGCTGTGCCTGGGCAGTCTGGATGTTTGGGTTCCTGAGATGAACAGGCCAGCGTAGAGGCCATCCAGCTCATCTTGCTAGAGTACATATTACATCACCAACAAAGAACCAAGCAGCTCTGCATAATACAAAACACTCTGAGACACGTAGTCCTATAATCATGGAAGTCATAGCTGCATAGCTCATTGCAGGCTATGTTTCCCAGCTTTGCCGAATGCAGTTTTGAGTAACCCTGCTTGAAAATACATGTATTTTTTCAGTCACTTTAGTTCCAATCAGGCTAAAGGCTGTTTGAGCCCATCAGTTGCTGAAACAAAAGTGACAAGTTTTCTGACAGAACATTTGTTTAATAAGTGTTTTGAGAGAAGATTAAAAAAAGCTACTTTAATGCTAAGAATCTCATGCAATCATCTTCTGAAGACTTTTTCTTTGCTATTTGCCCATTAAAAGCAGCCAACCCCTGAAGTAATAAAGGGGGAAGATTAAAGAGACCAATAAAAGAGGTAAAAAAATAAGATGCACTAAGCAAAAAATAAAACATCAACAAACAAAAGCTGCATCTTTTTAAAAAAAAGACAGAAAGTGACAAACCAAATTAAAGGACGAGCTAAGAATTAAGGGGTCAGATTAAAAATTAAGGCCCAGGCCCACTTTGGGATGTTTTGTAGCCACACTAATCCCAAAAGTGTTTGGAGAGCACCCTTTCAGCATACAACATGTCTGCTTTAGAGCACAGTCATTGCAGTTTTCCTGATCTCTTCTGTGAGGCAAAAAGGAGTCTCCTTGTGCTCTCAGAACTTTGTACCCTGTGCAAAGGCTGGATTTACATATTAAACTCAAAGTGCAGAAAGGTCAGAGGTAGGGAGTGAAAATTCAGACTAAGAAGAGACTGGAGAAAAATTAAAATAAGTGAATAAAAGAGGGTGAAAAGGTGATATGTGGTCACTAGGCTATAAGCTACCTTTTCCTTAAGAAGAACCAGAGCCAGTTTCAGATGATTTTAATGGATTTATTTCAGCATCTGACCTCTGGGGGTCAAACTGAGCTAAGCTTACAAGTGGAAGTGGA
This sequence comes from Mesoclemmys tuberculata, assembly GCA_007922155.1. Lineage (NCBI taxonomy): Eukaryota > Metazoa > Chordata > Testudines > Chelidae > Mesoclemmys > Mesoclemmys tuberculata. The sequence continues at coordinate 84,152,818 of ML675604.1, forward strand.
TTAGGTGGTTTCATTTCTCTTGTCCTGTTAGGGTTGTCAGGTGTCCGGTTTACGACCGGAAAGTCCGGTCAAAAAGGGAACCTGGCATAATCTGGTCAGGGTGAAAGTCTGGTTACATGCAGTAACCAGCCTCCGCCACCAAGGGCAGGAGAGCCACCACTGCTGCTGCTGCTGCTCGAACCCAGAGGAGGAGCACTCAAGAAGTGCCCTGCTCCAGTGGAAAGAGGTACCGGCTCCCCCGTCCTGTCCCACTTACCCCCACACCCAGAGCGCAGTTCTCCCTCCCCCATCCTGCCCCACTCACCCTCAGAGCTCTGCTCTCCCTCCCCTGACCTGCCCCCACTCACCCCCTCCATCCCTGGAGTGCAGCACACTCCCTCCCCTGTCCTTTCCCAGTGAGTGGAAGAAAGGCGGGATTAGTAAGGGAAGCTACCTTAGTGAGGT
>ML675604.1:84168261-84189044 GCA_007922155.1 Mesoclemmys tuberculata
GAGGACTTCTCTTGGATGATGCCAGCTGAGATTGGGTTGGAAATGGCTCTGAATTCAAGTGAAATTCAGAAGGAGTTTGTTAGGGCTCAACAAGAGGATGTTTCTTTGAAGAGGGCCAGAAGGGATGCCCAAAACCTGGTCCTAGCAGAAGGAACAGGCAGGTTTTTGATGCATGAGGGCTTGCTATCCAGAGAACCCCCTACAGGGAAAAAGCAGCCTCATAATAGAAACTGCAAGCAGATTCTGAGGGTTATAGAAGTGAGTTATTAAAGTTGATTCATGGTCCCTTTTCAGGACATCTGGGCATAGAAGAAATTTGTGACAGACTGAATCAAAACTTCTATTGGCCGTATATGTATGTCACAGTGAGGGATTATTGCAGAAGCTGTGATTTGTGCCAGAGGTGCAAGAGTTTGAAGGGTCCCAAGAAGGTACCCCTGCAGCCATTGCCCGTTATTGGGGAGGTGTTCTCCAGAGTGTCTGTGGATATTGTGGGGCCACTCCCTAAATCTTTCAGAAATGGAAAGAAGTATATTCCGGTGTTAATGGATTTTGCCACCAGGTATCCTGAGGCTGTAGCTTTATCTAATGTTGAAGCTGAGACAGTGGCCACAGCTCTGTTTACTATTTTTAACAGAGTGGGTTTTCCCAAGGAAATCTTGTCAGACCGTGGTGCCAATTTTATGTCAGTTGTATTTAAGCAGTTATGGGAAATGTGTGGGGTAAGTCATCTAAAAGCTACCGCTTTCCAGCCAGAAACCAATAGTTTAGTAGGAAGATTTAATGGAATATTGAAGGCTATGCTAAAGATGTATGTGGACAGATGTCAGAATGACTGGGATGTCTTGTTGCCTTATTTGCTGTGTGCATGCAGGAGTACACCCCAAGAATCTACAGGGTTTCGCCTTTTGAGTTGCTTTATGGGTGGCAGGTCAGGAGACCCCCTGGATGTAATTCATGATTCTCAGGAGGGTAATGTAGAGGTGACAGAACAGCCAGTGATGTGTCACAGTTCAAAGAGAGCTTGCAAGACACGATGGGTCTGGTTCAGTAGAACCTTAAGAGAAGTCAGGGAATTCAGAAGGCTTAGTCCGATGGGCATACTGAGGAAAGGGTGTTTGAGATTGGAGATATGGTGCTTGTGCTGGGTACTATGAGAAAGAACAAGATGCAAGATTTATGGAAAGGACCTTACGAGGTAGTGGAGAGAACTAATGAAGTCACATAAAATGTGAAGAGACCCCATGGCAGGGGGGATGTGCAAACGGTGCATATTAATAGACTGAAGGCCTACAAGGAAATGAAGGTAGCTGTAAACATGATTTGTTGTGCTGAGGAAGAGAGTTGGTCTATGCCTTTGTTTGGTAGGATTACAGAAAGCAGAGAGGAATTGCAGCTAGAGGCCATTGAGATGCAGGATGGTTTAACTCCAATCAGATGAATGAAATGCTAGCTTTACTGAGCAACCACAGGCAGACATTCTCCAACCAGCCAGAACTCACTGACATACTACTGCACTCCATCCAAACCTTCGGACCCCACCCAGCTCCCAGCAGGGCATACAGAGCCAAAGAAGAGATGCCGAAGCAGATTCAGTAGGAGATGGAAAGCATTTTAGCCATGCAATGTAATTACCAGGTCTAAAAGCCCATGGGCATCCCCTTTTGTTATGGTACTCAAAAAGGACAATACCATGAGGTTTTCTGTGGGTTATAGGAAGCTGAATGCTATCATGCAACCTGATCCTTACGCCATACCCTGCTAGATCTGCTAGACACATGGGAAGGGCAAAGTTCACAAGTGCACTGGATTTAACTCAAGGATATTGGCAAATTCCCTTAAACACTGATGCCCAAGAAAAATCTGCTTTCATAGTAGAATCCGGCCTGTATGAATTCAAAGACTTACCATTTGGGTTGAGAAATTCAGGAGCCACGTTCCTGAGGCTTATAAATGAAGTCTTACGGGGTTTGGAATATTTTGCAAAGGCGTACATAGATGATCTAGCCATCTTCAGTGGTTCCTGCCAGGACCACGTAAGCCACGTAGGAATTGAATTACAAAGGCTTTGAGATGCGAATCTGACTGTCAAGTTTTCTAAATGTAAGATGAGGGCTTCCGAGCTGTCCTCTCTGGGTCAAAGAGTGGGCAATGGCTTAGTTCTACCTGAACCCTCAAAGGTAGAAACTATAAAGGGCAGGCCTGCCCCAAAAACGAAGAAGCAAGTCCAATCCTTTATTGGCCTGGCCAACTAGAACAGGAGGTTTATAAAAGGGTTTAGTGATACTGTTGCCCCAATAACAGACCTTACAAAAAATGGAAAACCAGACAAGGTGATAAGGATGGAGGCCTGTGAAAGGGGCTTCCAGAGCAACAAAGAGGCCTTATTTAGAGAACCTGTACTAGCCAGCCCTGATTTCGAGAAACCATTTCAGCTGTGCACAGATGCTTCCAATATTGGTTTGAGGACAATGCTAATGCAAGAGATGGAGAGTGGGAAGACAGCCCAAACTTCTCGTATGGTTGAATAAAGCAAAGGGAACCAACTCTACACTGCTTTGATGGAGTTTGGCCCTCCAGGAGTATGAAAAGGATATAACCCATATTAAAGGGAAAGAAAATACAGTGGCAGATGCCTTGTATAGGATGGGAAATACTGGCGATGCATGCAGTAGTGTCTAGGGACCCCCCTTCTTGCATCAATTTTGCATGTGTGGTGTGATGCTCGCTGGATTAGGGGAACCATTTATAATGTGATTTAACATCAATATGTCAAAATTACAATAATTCATATGAGATAGGCCATGTCAGGCACCATTAGAAAGGTTATAATTTTTTAAGTATGATGATATTGTTAAGTACATGTGTCATATTTGGGCTGGAAGTTATGAATATGTTTGATGTATCTATATTTCAACTTGTGCTGTGTTTCTGGGCAACACCCCAGACAGGATGGCTGCAGCACTAGCCTGCTTAATGGTCTACTAAGGAAACTCACAAGTACAATAAGCCCAGGGGCAGAAGAAAGGGATAAACCTGAGTCAACAGGACTTACTCTTGTGACTCTGGACTCCATCTTATTCCTGTAAACTTCCACAAGCAGCATGGCAAACGCCAAGGGACATAAAAGGCAGCTGCACCACATCCATCTTGTCTTCAGTTAGTCTTTAGTCTTCACTTACCTCTGGATCTGCAACTGAAGCTGTGAAACAAAGGACTGAGACCCATCCAAGTACTGGATGTACACCAGAGTGACTTTACAAGCCTGCAAACTCCATAAGTCCACTGGAAACCTGATATATATGGACTTTCCAATCATTTGTATGTATGTGATTGTTTTAATTATTTAACATTTCTCTTATAGTTTGATTCTTTGATTCTCTGGTTTTAATTACTAACGGATTGGCTGGCAGCATGGTATTTTGGGTAAGATCCAAACATATTGATTTGGTAATGTAGCTGACCCTTTGGGGTCAGGAGAACCTTTTTGGTAAAGAGCACAGAGTTTTAAATAACTTATTTCTTTACTGAACCGAGTGGCTGATTGGGAGGCAGAGACTTAAATACTGTAAAGGGGGCTGTGTATGTTTTGCTTTAGCTTCTTGATAACCAGTGTGGGGAATCAGAAGTAATGTTTGTGGTTGGCTGGGAAATCTGATTTCAGTGTCATCCAACAGTGCTGGGAAAATCTGCTCTTCTTTTGCAGCCTGTCCTGACCTTGGTGTTCTCAGGTGGTCTACCCTCAACACGAATGGGTCACACAGGCATCAAAAACATTTTCTGCCCTAGCAGCAAAACACCATGGGTGGCTCTGCTGACACCTCTCCCTCCATTCTATAGTACCAGCTCTGCCTCTTGAAGGGGAGAAAGGAAATGCTGGATTAAACCTAAATTTTGCAGCATTTCCTCCATTTCTGCTGCAACAGTGTTCAGAGAAGATGGGTAGGTACTGCTCTCAATTCCTACCCACTGGATTCGCTCTTTCTCAGAGCAATGGCCAGTAGAATGAGGAGGGGAACTATAGCAGGTGGGACAGGATAGAAGACATAGAGCTGGAGGGGAGAGAGAGGTGTATTGGTGCCAATAGAACAGAAAGAAGTCTGGATGTGGATGGGAATTGGAGAAGAGAGTGGACTGACATAGAAAAGAAGATACAAAGCAGAGTGGGGAAAAACACTGAAGATAAATAAATAAGGTGGGAAAAGATACGAGTAGTGCATTATGAGCCAAAAAGTTTGCTGTCTGTGCTCACTGAAGATTATTAATCTGAGAAATGACATGTCAACCCACACAGCTTTTGCAGTCTGGCACAAGGCCTTAAGAATGTCTAAAATGATACATGCTCCTTATATAGGCCCCCTCCTCACCCAATTACTCAACAATGAGAGGAACTAGGTGTTAAAATTCTATGAAAGGTGTAATTCATTAGCATTTAACAAAACATAGATCCTGTTAGAGTATCCTTATGTCACACTGCTGTAGATACCTGGGATTCTGGCAATGCTGTAAGGGAGAAAACTAACTGTAGAACCTTCAGTAGGCTGTCTTTCATCTACTTAATGCCAGCAATTGGCGGTGTCACTGGAGCATGAAAAGGTCCATGTGGTTTACCAAGTCTAAGTAGATAAATAATCTGGCCCCAGGGGGAAATCCAAGACTAGAAATAGTAAAAAGGATTTGAAAGTCAAATATCCTAGTGATGACTGGGTACACACATGCAAACAGATCTGAACTATATCCATACATTTGAGGCATAGAGACATTACATTCAACTTTATTCTCAGCATGGACAGGAGGCCGGCATAGCTGGCTATGATAAATATAATACTGATGATAAATACCCATACTGAGACAGAGAATGGGAATATTTAGCATGTGCTTTGTAACTGTTGAAAGTTCATGGATACTGGCAACTGGACAAAGTCCTTGACTTCCATCATGTCTAGCAGTTGCAAATTTGCTTCCCCCATGATTTCAACAAATAATGCAAAATTAAATGTAGGGACTAATCCCTGCAGTGCTGAACTCCTGCCACTTGCAGTTCAATGAATGCTGTGGGTATTCAGTCGCTCTCAAGCTTAAATGCTACAAACCAGATTTAAAAAGGTATAAGAATGTCTATGCACACAGTTGCACCGATTTAACCGGAGCGGTTTAAAACTGGACCTGTAATTTAAACCAGTGTATGTTTGTGGGTAGACCAGGGTTAACAGTTTTAAAAATGCTTCAGGCCCAGACTTTTAAAGGTACTTCAGTGTTGCTCACATCATCATCGCAAGGTCTAAGTGACTTACACGGTTCACTCCCATTTTTGAAAATGACTTGGGCCCAGATCACAAAGGTATTTAGGTGACTAAGTCCCACTGAAATCAGTAGCACTTTGGTGCCTAAATGTCTTTGAAGATCTGGGCCTTAGAAACTTGGGGCTAGATCCACAAAGGTACTGAGGAACCTAACTGTCTGTTTAGATGCCTACATCCAACATTAAGAGAGAAGGTCATCTCCTGGATCAGTTACTGGTTAAAAGATAGGAAACAGGTTAGAAATAAATGGTCAGTTTTCAGAACAGAGAGAGGTAAATAGTTGTTTCCTTCATTAATATATACTGGGGTTTGTACTATTCAATATATTCACACACAGAAAAAGGGATAAACAGGAAGGTGACAAAATTTGCAGAGGATACAAAATTATTCAAGCTAATTAAGTCCAAACCAGACTGCGAAGAGTTAGCAAGAGATCTCACTCCACTGGGCAACTGGGCACCAAAATGGCAGATGAAATTCAATGTTGGTATGATGAAATTCAGTGTTGTTCAATGTCCAATAATGCATACTGGAAAACATAATTCCCAACTATACATACAAAACGAGAGGGTCTAAATTAACTGTTATCACTCAATAAAAAGATCTTGGAATCATTGTGGATAGTTCTCTGAAAACATCTGCTAAATGTGCAGTGGCAGTAAAAAAAAAAGTTAACAATGTTATGAACCTTTAGGAAAGGGATAGATAATGAGACAGAAAATATCATAATGCCACTATAAAAGCCATGGTAAGCCATCACCTTGAATACTGAGTGAAGTTCTGGTAACCCCATAGCAAAAAAGATACTTTAATTGGAAAAGCTACAGAGAAGGGCAACAAAAATGATTGAGGGAACAGCTTCTGGATGAGAAGAGATTAAAAAGACTGGGATTTGTCATCTTGGAAAAAAGATGACTAGGGTGATATGATAGAGGGCTATAAATGCATGCATGGTAGGAAGGAAGTGTTATATACTCCTTCAAATAACACAAGAACCAGTGGTGACCCACACAAATAAAAGGAAGCACTTCTTCCTACAATGCAGTCATAAGAACAGCCATACTGGGTCAGACTAATGGTCCATCTAGCCCAATATCCCATCCAATGCCAGGTACTTCAGAGGGAATGAATATAATAGGTAATCATCAAGTGAGCCATCTGGTCGGCCATTCCAGCCCCTGGCAAACACCAATCCCTGTCTATCCTGGCTAACAGCCTTTGATGGACCTATCCTCCATGAACTTATCTAATTCATTATAGTCTCAGCCTTCACAACATCCTCTGGCAAGGAGTTCCACAGGTTGACTATGCATTGTGTGAAGAAATGCTTTTGTTTGTTTTAAATTTTCTGCCTATTAATTTCATTTGGTAAATCCTACTTTTTGTTTTATGAGAAGGAGTAAATAACAGTTCCTTATTTACTTGCTCCATACCAGTCATGATTTTATAGACCTTAATATATCATCCCTTGGTTGTCGCTTTTTCAGGTTGAGAAGTTGCAGTCTTATTAATCTCTCCTCATATGGAAGCTTTTGCAAACCCAAAATCATTTTAGTTGCCCTTTACTGTACCATTTCCAGTTCCAATTTTTGAGATGAGGTGACCAGCTCTGCACTCAGTATTCAAGATGTGGGCGTATCATGGATTTATAAAGAGGCAATGATTCCCAACATTGTTAGCTTTTTTGACTGCTGCTGGAGACTGAGTGGGTGTTTTCAGAGAACTATCGAAGTGACTCCAAAATCTCTTTCTTGACTCAACCTGTGGAACCCATTGCCAGGGGATATTGTGAAGGCCAAATCTATAATAGGGTTCCTAAAAGAACAAGGTAAGTTCATGGAGGATAGCTCCATTAGTGGCTAGTAGGGAAGGTGATCAAGGATGCAACCCCGTGCTCTGAATGGCCCTATCCTCTGATTGCCAGAAGCTGGGAGTGGCTAACAGGGGATGGAACACTCTATGATTGCCTGTTTTGTTCATTCCCTCTGAAACACTTGGCATTGGCCACTGTCGGAAGACAGGATACTGGGCAAGATGGACCATTGGTCTGACCCAATATGGCCATTTTTATGTTCTAATTAAATTACCACTGAATTTCTCAAGATCACTGCTGTGCTCCTGCCTAACTCTAGAGATGCCTACATTTCTGCTGGTGGGCATGCACAAAGCTGCTCAAGTTCTGACACCACTCCACAGTTAACAAGCTTCTCAGAGACCTCATTCATGCCTAAACCCAAGGGGCTTCTCAAATTAGGCATTCTCCTCCTAGCTCACTTATGGGGCCCAAACCAGTAGTCATACTCAGAGCATACCTAACTCACACAAAAGCCAGCTAGTAAGGGAGGAGGGAGTATGTCTCAGACTACCCAGTAGCCTGGGACAAGAAGACCCCATGTGAAATCTCTGCTTTGAAGTAAGAGATTGAAGCTGACTTTCCCACATCACAGGTGAGTGCACCAGCTACCAAGCTTTAAAATCAATCACTCTGGCCTACTATTTAATTGTTACACAAAGTGGAACAGCTTCAACAGGAGCAACTGAGAGAGACCCAGCCCAAACTACCATATGGCTGGGGCCACCACCCAACCTCCCGCATAGCAAACACAACCATACTCCTACTTCTTTTGTTTTGACTTTCTGTTTGTATTTTAAGCTTATTCCCTTCTCTTTTGTTTCTTTTTTCAGGCTGTATTTTTGACATAGAAGTTCGCACTCAAAAGGATCACCAGTTTAAATCACCAGGGACTCCAGAAGGCCATCCCAATGCTGGTCGCAGTGTAGGACAATGTGAAGACTCCCCATGTAGGTTAATAAAATGCAGAAATGGTGGAACATGCATGGAAAGTGGTTCTACCATTTAGTGAGTATAATACTATTTCAGTATAATACAATGTGTAAGCACATTAAGTGCTATATTTGAATGTTCTTGGATGAACATGTTTACTCAGGGCCTTCAAAATAAAAATAGAAATCCATGTTACTTATGAAGAAAAAAATATATGATGGATGACTGATTGGCTTGGGAACTGGTTAAGGCATACGGAATGTGTCAATATTTTTAATACTAGAGTAATAAAATAATAAATATTGTTTTTCTTGCATGGGATTTTCAAAAGTGTGAGCATGGTCTAACTCTGCTCTGGTTAATGTGTATGGGAGTTTTATCATTCACTTAAATGGAAACAGATTTTGGTTAATCTGAATGATTTTGAAAATTCCAGCTATAATTAGTTATTAGTTGGCATAGCCAAACATGTACTAGACACCTCACAAAAACAAGTAAAGATGTATTGCTGCCCCAAAGAGGATGCACTCTAAATGTAATATGACTGTTTCAGCCCCGGCTGAGTTTCTCTATCAGATGGTCTGCAGGCTGTTGTAACTAGACTCAACCATTGGATCCTCCACCATGGTTTTACACCATCTTGATCCAAGCAATGTCCAAAAGTTCTTGGCCTACAGGGCACACTCCCAGGATATAGACTCCCTGTCTCGCACCACTGCTTGGGATGTGGGACCCCACAGTCCATGTGCCCTTGACCCTGAGATCAGTGCACATTCTCCCAGAGTCCACCTTTGTGAGCACTCTGGATTACAGTTTAACTGTTTGGGGAGTCATGGCAGTTAAAGTGAAGAATACGAGCTTTGCAAAGGAACATCTTAAACACGCACTTTACTCATAGATATCATAAGAGTTACAGATCCAGGCAAAACAACAAACTCCTGAACACAATCCCCCTTCATATGGTTTCACCCTCTTTTCGTGAGTCTCTTAGTTTCGTCTAAGTTCTTATGGGAAGCCACAACCTCCTGCCTCCATTCCTCCTGTTGAGTCTTCTGAGTCACATGATAAAAGGCTTCTCTTGCTTAGCAAGCATGTCACTTTTAAAAGTAGTCTGTGACTTTCCTTCTACTGGAATATTCAAGACTGCAACCCCATATGGGATTCCTGACAGAAAATCATTAAAAGTTAATGGCTCTGGGTAGAGCTATTCAGTATTGATGATTCTTTGATGGTCCTGTTTCAGTTCCCCAAACGTCGTCTATTTTGTATTTCTAAGCCACTTAGAAGGTTACAATCATAATTGCTATAAAATAAAAAGGAATTCATATTTGGACACAGACATAGTCCCCAAACTGTTACAATTATATAACATGTGAAACTAATCAACAGCTGAAAAAACAAACCTCAAAAACTATAATGGAGAATGTGAGGAACACTTATATCGTCTATAATATACACGTACACCTTGATAGTTTTGTTAACTAATTACGGGATTAAGGTTTCCTTTTTGCTTTTCTTTCACCGCACATCTCATAGGCAAGATGGTAAAAGTGAGATTTTAGGAAAATTTGGAAGCAGTAAGGAAGGATGGCATTTTGGAGATGGAGGTTCTATTTCCCAATCCACTATAGACTTCCTGCATGACCTCAGTCAAGACACTTGTTTCTCTGAGCCTGTAAAATGGGCATAATAGCACTTCCCCAACTCATAGGGATATTATGAGAATAAATATATTAAAGATTGTGAGAAACTCAGTTATTATAATGGAGGCCATATAAGTACCTACAATAGACTAACAGAGTCTATCCATAGAATGTTTTGTAGCTTCCCTTCCACTTTGGGAAGAAACTCCTATAGAATGGACGTTAAAGATCTTGTTCCAGATGTTGCAACCAACCAATATGATTAACTGTTATAAAATGCCTGAGGAGGAGTAGTTTTGTGTGGACAAAGACCACTTTTTTAGATACTTAATATAATTTTTAACAAAGATGTACTGAATTAAATCACTTAGGACAACATGACAAAGGAAAAGGGATACATACTTTTTACAACAATAAACTCTTTGAGTATGCACACTGTGTATGTAAAACATAGCCATGCTGCTTCAGAAAAGCAAACAACAATGCGGTGTGAGGGGAAAGGATTGCACACCTGACAAAGCCTGTGCTCATTTTGTGCATTTGGTGTTTTATCCTTGAAACTCCTGTAGAGCAGCAGTCTACTTGTGATTTGGTTCTAGTCGCTGACCATTGTACATTCCTGGTTTGTGCGTCACATCCCTACTGGAACAAGTGCAGGATCTTGCATGATCCCTCCAGAGCCACAACACCCTCAGCATCATCTGCATGTCATTTGAAAGCTTCATTTTTGTTTACAGAAGCATATTTGAAAAGAGGTCAGTTGACCAGCCAGAAAGACACCAGTGGCCAAAAATATGGGCTGAAACCCAGAACGCCAGCAGCATCCTCCAAGCTGCCTACTGCAACCTCTCTCCTCAGCAGCTTATGTGGCTTTGTTCTGAGACATCCCCAACCCCAACATCCCTGAGGAACATAGAGCCTCTGTCAAGTGTGTGCATGTGGGTGGAGGGAGGCAGCAGTTGAGGAACATTTGGCGAGCGGACGGAAAGCCAAGGTGCAGGTGGGAGATGAAGCTGTGCTGGAGGGTTTGATACTATGGAGACTGAATGTACCTTTTAATATTTTAAAACACAATTTTTTGTAGTCCAGCTTAGTTTATGGATTGTGCTCATGTTATATTGATTTTCACTCATCATGGTCCATACTAAACAGCACCAGTCTCTTGTATTAATTCAGATGGAATAAATGTGCTCAGAGAGTCAAAGGTGTTCGCATCACCCAGGTTCCATTTAATGTTACTTCCATTGGTTCCAAAACAATCACTCTCCTTGAATCCCCTCCCTTGGCCACAGAAAGTGCAGCACCTTGCCAAAATGGCATCTCTGAAGCTCAAATGATTTTTGTCGGTGTACAATATTTGATAATACCAGCTTCGACCAGTTCTGTGGGTACTTCTTACTCTTTTAAAATCATCTGTGGCCCTCTGAAGGGTGGAGTCCACTAGGAAATGTGGTTGGTGTTCAAATATTGTGAGTCTCCTGAAAATGATTTCCCGATGGAGATTTTGTTGTTGCTGCTGGTTTGAGCTTTTTCTGCCCTTTGCCAACACCTCCACATGGGAAGAATGTGCAGTGCAGTTAAACTGGAGATTCAGTTGCTATGGGGATGGTGCTTCAGATTCAAGTAGAAGCAGAAATGTACAGCATTTCTGTGATCTTTTAGGTCAACTTTATATCCTGGCAAGCAGTAGGGCAACCTCCTTCATTTTAAGTAAATGGAGACCCACTCTTTGAAAAATACAAAGATAAGTTTTTATTTTTAAGGGGCAGCCACACCCATCAGTGTTGTTTGCAGTCCAAAGTCATAGATGCTAGAAAATCATATATTTGCATCACAGTCTATGTTGCCTTGCATGATTCTTGATGAAATAGGGAACAAAGTGTGTCTTTGCCAAGGACAAAGGACTTTATGACCCATAAAGGGATACTTTTAAAATGAAGGATTTGCATTTTTCTCATTAGAAAAAGCCCTTTTGGCTCTGATTCCAGGAGTGGGGGCCTATATGTTTATAAAGTGGAAAAGGGAAATAGAATCCCTGAGTGTAATTATGATGCTTATAGCTGGTAGAAGGTCTCCCTTTTAGTCAGTATATTTAATACGTCTCCAGAGTAAGGATCATTTGTTGCCTTTACTCCCTTTATGCAATGCCCATGCATTTTAATAGCTGTAGTGCGTGAGACTGACAGTTGAGAGTAGCACACAGTTGTTATACCTCTAATACACTGGTTTAGATGAGTCTGTTTCACCACTTATCATTCCTTGCAAACAGTGAAGGAAGATCGGTTATCTGGCAGACAATGAGACATCTGTTTCTGGCATTACAAGTGCTTGACATTTTTGCATGGAATCTTGCTCCCAGTGTGGTTTCCGGGAACACTCCAAAAGCTGTCATTGAAGCAAAATCAGTCTGTTTTTTACTGATACAGTGAAAAGAAAAATATATGCCACACTCTCTGCAGAGGCCGTGATTGCTCAATGGGTTGCTTTAAAGCTTTTATTTTCTCTTTGAGTGTCAATTCTGCATCCCTACATAACATTCTTTGTTTAAAAATGGTGATGTTTTCCTTCCATATGCATCTCTCTCACCAGATTCCATCTTTGGCTGTAAGCTAGATTGTCTTCCCTCACTGTTCTAGTTCAGCATTTCCTCAACATGAAGTGACTTTTACTACTAAAAGAGCCACTCCCCAGCTCAGATCTTTCAAATCCATTAAACAGAGAGCTGTGTTTTTATTTGCTCTTTGAATCTATACTGTCACATCTTTTAGATCCAAATTAAATTTGTAAATTTGTAAATCTAGAGTATGGATTTTTAAAATCTCTTAGGTTCCTGCACACCGTTGTTGATATATTTACAAAACTTTAAATATATGTATTTTTTGGGAGGCAAACTAAAAAAATGACTATGTAGCTTGCCTACCTTCCTTACCTCATGCTTTGAAGGAAAGCCTGGGAGAACAGCTAAAACATGCAGGATGCTCAACAAAGCCAGGCTATTCAGAGAATGGATCAGGACTCTCTCTTACTGAAAATGCCCTGATGCCAGTCCCTCTCCCTGTCAAACCTACCTATTGCATCAGATAAGGTACATGTACATCATGAAGATACAAAGTGAATAGAAATAAATGAATAAATGTGGAAGGTCCTGGCAGAGAAAAAGCTGTGAGATTTATTGCAATCTTTCCCTGAAAATAGGGGAGGTATTGACTATGTTAGTTCAGCTTTAGCTTTTTGCAGCTTATAACTTTTTATTTCCCAGAATCTCTTCTCCTCGAGTCAGACTGTAATATGCTTACTCAGTTCAGGTAGTACCTCATCCCATAATTGCACCATTGATTTCAGTGCAATTACACATGATATAATATAGTATTTAACAAAAGATCATCACAATACGGCCAACATTTGTGCTGCTAGGACACTGTGCGAAATGTTTGATCTATAAACTATTTCCAAATTCCAAGAAGCATACAACATAAAGAAGGGTCTCAGGGTTTTATAAAACCCTCCCATCCCCAGTTACTGCAGATTGCATAGTTTGTGTCCTGGCCTAACACAGATGATATATGTCTGCTATTCAAGAAGTAATGTACAATGCTGCTTTCTAATACACCATACATATTTCTTTCTAAATTCCCTTTACAAAATTATGATTAATATTTAAGAGCCTCTTATCTTAAAGAGAAGAAATCTGCAATCAGATTAAATTCATGTATAATAATGTATGAATCAGACTCAATGAGTAAGGCCCTGATCTCATGACTTTTAATATTTAAACAGTGACTCATTTCGCCTGTTAGAGTTTGAGCAATGTAAAGGATCCCTGAGTATTCGTTTGTCTGTGCCTAACCATGACTTGTTTTCTTTGATCCATGTTCCTATATAACAAGACACAGTTTCAAGGATGCTCTGTGTTTAACACAGAAAGATGTATTCAATGGAGGTAGCTTCCTAAGAGCTTCAGAGAAAGCCATCAGGTACAAGGGACAATCTTACACCTTGTAGGTTACTGCCATGTAGACACAAGGTTGCACAAGATTCTATGTTGTAAGACACAGACTTGGTATGAAATTAATAAAAGAGACATTTTAGAAGATACTCAACCGATTAGATACACTGTATTTTTGTTATGGGTCCCAATATGGCAGCGACATAAAGAGGCCCAGCTCTCCTGGATTCAAATAGGATTTGTGCTGCTTACTTCAAGACTGTCCCTGGTATGGTCCCTTAAGCCTCTGAAGTCACTGTATAAGGGTATGTATACTGCATGTCAATAGACTGTTGTCAGTAGTAGCATGGCTGGATGAACTGGTTCAGAAAAATATGACATCCTCAAATACTAAAATTCAAATGTTACAAAGTTTGAACTCGTACCTGAGACTTCCAGGATCCCTCAGTCCCAAGTGATCTTTTGCTTTATTCCTTTGGGGATAGTGTGTTTGAGAACCCCTTTCTCCTTCTGGTGGGCCTGCTCCCTCACAGATGCCATGGGCAGCACCTCTCTCAGAGGGAAGAGATTTCAAAATTACCAAATGCACCCTGAAACATACTTGCAAATTTTCAGCTGTGCGGAGAGGGATCTACAAATAGGGATACTTTTTGCACTCCACAAAATTATAGAGTTTGGGTGAATGGGTGCCAAAGTTGCCCTCTTCTCAAAATCTAAAGCAGCAGGATTGTGGAGGAGTCCACTAGGCTGTAACCTGCCTAACCCTTAAAGAAATAGAAATGATGAAGGGATGGGCTGAGAAACCCAGGCAGTGATCAAATAGCAAGCCAGGGAATTCCCCCTTCCCCACCCTGGAAAACAAGAACAAGATATAGATGAATGCCCAGGTCTGTAGAACAGAGGGCTAGGTGGTGAAAAGACTTGGTGGTACCTGTTGTGTAGGTAGACAGGGCCTCTGCAATGATTCAGATAACATAGTTAAGCATCAGAAATGTTAATAGCTTCTCTGCAATGAAGCTGAATTCTGACTTTTTGAAGGGGAGATAGGTGCGACTGCCAGACTGATCCTGAACCCCTCTCCACGTTCCTCTCTAAAAGTGTGGCCAATTCTGAATCCAGTTCCGGATCCAAACTTTGTGGCTTGGACCATTCTCTATTATGAGCCTGAACCAGAACCCCAAATCCACACAATGCTGAACTTTGGGGCAGTCTAGGTTCAAAGCCAAAGTAAAATTGCTACGCTGTGACACATCTTTCGTATTATTTATACAGGGTCATGTGTGGAAGTAGGAAGCTGAGCAAATTCATCCCTTGTGGAAGTAGGTTTAATCTCACTTAAATCACTAGAGCAAGTGTTTCACTTTTATTAAGTTGCAAGAGAATGTTCTTATATATGAGTGTCAGAAAGAGATATGGCATTGAAGGAGCGGGAAGAGAAAAAAATCCCTCCTATAAGTCCCAGCACGTGCAGCCAGAGTTTCTGGATCCCTAGTTTATAGCACAAGAAATAGACATTTCTAGCTGCTACTTAGGATGCTAAATTACTTTCCCTCCTCAATGATTTCTGTGCATCAAAGCATAATGTTTAAGGGTGAGAGAGAAAATACCCTAATGCTGAGCTTGAATGCATCAAGGGGCTTTTGTTACTGTGAGTTCCTTTCCTCTTTCCCCCTTAATTTTAAGTATCTGTTTATCACTGTGAAGAGGGTGCAGGTTTGCTTACCTGTTGTCATTTGTCCTGAAGGTTTAATGAAGCAATAATAGCAGTATATATCTATAGTTACAGATCAGACCTGAGATAAGGACATAGCTCTTGCCATAGTTTCACAGAATCCTAGAAGTTCTTTGTCCAAAAACTGTGTCCTAATTGATGGAGACAATGTAGCTCAGCAAGTGTGAACAAATGTCCAAAAGGGACAAAAACAAAAGCCTGGGGAAAAAGACGACTGAGAATATATGTTCTATTTTTGGCCTTGGAAGACAATAATTCTACAGGCAATCAATAAAATACTTCCATTTAGAAAAACAACTGCCATGTCATAAATCTGTGACAAGGTGGGAGCTGAAGAAGAGCTCTGTGTAGCTCAAAAGCTTGTCTCTTTCACCAGCAGAAGTTGGACCAGTAAAAGATATAGTCTCACCCATCCTGTCTCTCTAATATCCTGGGACCAACATGGCTACAACTACATGTCATAAAACTGCTCTGGGTAATAAAATGCAAATTGATTTAACGCATTTAAACAATTAAAAAGAATTTGGCTTTCAATAAAAAGGTCCATTTTTAAACCTCGGTATCAAGTATGTTCTGGAATTTTACAATCTCTACAACACTGCAGTTGACTTTAATATGGGCAACCTGCAGGATGGTTTCTTTTTCTTCTCTGATGTGAGTGATTCCCCTGGCTCTAATTAAACACAGGGAAAAGGCCAGCAGACACTTACCTTTTCACTGGTTCCCTCAATTTGGATAGGTTGATGATGGCACAGATTAATGACTGCAACTAGTAAATGCATGCCACTTGTGACACAGACCTCACTCCCTTGAAAACCGCCTATCCTCTCCTCCTTCAAACCCTTCCCCAGATTCCACTTTTGCTGTGCCTCCTAGAAGAAACCAGCTAACTAACTGGCTAGCTGAGAAGCAGTCAGAGCATTCATGCTATTATTTATTAAAACCTTGTAAATGGTTTGGAACCATCAAGTTAGGTGCCTGATCTTATTACTTTTCCCCAGCCCCACTTTATTATTTTTCCTTTCCCCCTTGTTCTTTATTACACTCACTTCCAGTGCTGTTTCTTAATTTAGATTGTAAGCTTTTGGGGTAGGGACTTTGCCTTCTTGTGTGTTTTGTATAGCACCTAGCAAAAAGGAGACCCAAGACTTACTGACGTTTTTGTATACTAATAAATACAAATAATGAAAATTAAAATGTCCCAATAAATACAAAGAGTGGGTTCAGGCTGTCAGACTAAAACAAATACAATGCAAATTCAGGCTAATAGTTTAAAACGAAGATGCCTAAAAATAGACTCCAATGAGAGACTGGGTACTTAGCACCTTTGAAAACCTCTCATTTAGCTGCCTTACTTTAGGTATCAGAGTATGAAAATGTTGATTCCAAATGCTACTGAAATATTGATTTGTCTGGGTAATAACATTGGCTTGTTTCCCCTTTTCTACATGCTGTAGCTGTGACTGCCCCACTGGATGGAAAGGAGCATTTTGCACAGAGACGGTTTCAGTTTGTGATCTTGAGCATAATCCACCACATCTGTGTAGAAAAGGTGCTACCTGTGTGCCACAGCCTGATGGATACACATGCTACTGCCCTCTAGGAACCACTGGCACCTTCTGTGAACAAGGTATGACAAAAAGCTATAGGTCATTCACTTGTCATCCATGTGTTGTTTTTTATTTGCCTGTTTTATGGAGAGGGCAAATAAAATGATTAAAGGAGAGTAAAACAAATAGGATTTTTTGGTTTCACTGCCCCTCTGGCTGATCTGCACCCATGTTAGCCAATAGCAGAGCTCCAATTGACTCCTGTGGGTGCAGGATTATTCCCTTCGTGAAGAACTCAGAAAAGTGGCATACCAGTGATTTCCAAGCAGCTAAATGCAGGAAACTGTAGGTGAAACGCCATGATCACAAAACATCCTAATGTGTCTAATAAACCCTTTATAGAAAATTCATCTGGGGAAGAAACTGTCATTTATTTGGTTTTGGTTCTGGCTTTTTGTTTAAAAAAAACCAGTAAGTGTAAGTGTCCAAACAAACAGGGCCCAATGCAAGGACCACATTTCCTAAGGGCCCCAAATTCCAGCCTCCTTTTAAACAACCTATAAAAGTCCAGTGGATAGGGCTCTGGAGATGGAGTTCAGAATCTCTGTGGCCTTGGACAAGTCACAGCATCTCCCTGTGTCTCCGTTTCTGCACGGATAAAATGGAGATAATACTTAGCCACCTTGTCACAGTGTTTCATAACCTACAGATGAAAAGTGATGGACAACATAAGTGCAATTATTGGGCCAAATTCACACACGCTTTGGGTTTGTCAGAAAATGACTGCACATTCGGCACTGTGAAGCAGTGATTAGTTTGAAATCTCAGAGGAGAAGTCTATTCTCCTCTGCTTCCCTTTCATTGAAAGGCTTTGAATCGGTTTGCTGCCCTCTCACCCTTCAAAAAAATGTCGTTAGCCTTGCCTGCCTTTCATTTCTCAGGTCCTTGTGTAGGACTCCTTTGAAGGGTTTTATTTGGTTTGCTTTTTAAAGTATTTGTGGAGGTCTGGTCTCCCTGGCTGAATTCACAGAGCAAACTGGGGACCCAGAACTGTCTAGTCCCACCACTCAGTACTTGAGTGGTGCTCCCCATTTGGAAGTCTGATTTGAGTCCAAAACTGAACTGCACAACTCTGGTGCAAATTTGCTGGCTCAAACTCTGCTCACAAATGGGAAACCACCTTCTGAAAAGACACGGCTCAATCCTTCATTCCCTTTACGAATACTGCTTGCAGCACTGACTCTGCTGCAGCTGCTTTTCAGGGGCCATAATATGAACTCTGAAACTATTAATTCCCTTCTCGTTGCGAGTTTATAATTGTGATACCATCTGGATTCAGGACATCAGACAATGTAGGAAATATGCTTCACACCAATCAGGTAATTTAGCTTGTAATAATTCCAATGTACCAGGGCTCCGAAGAGGTTTTGCTCTTTTTGCAATGAACAGTACTGCAGGTACTCACATCCAAGCCATAGAAAACGCACACAAGAAACTGTGCTCCTGGTTAGTCTTTTAGTCTTGTTAGTCTTTTAATAAATCCTAATCCTGTAACTGGAAAGCACATAGGAAGGCATCCGTTGTACTGAAAGGTTTTCTGAGTCATGGGCATAGATCAGAATTACTACATTTGGTCAAAACCCTTTGCATTTCATTTTACTCTGGAAGAGTAGTGAAGTATCGTATTTTTGAAAGTACATTTTTCACTTTTAATGAATGGCAAACTGTTAATAACCAGCTGTTTATCAAGACTGAATATCTCTTCCCTGGAATGATGGTATGTATTGGGATCAGAAAGGAGGAGAGGCAGACAGACCAGGCAATGAATGGCCCAAGGGAAGAAGAGAGAAAAAACAGAGATTAAGTGTTGGAGACTAATGAACACCAAAGAAAGAAAGAAAGAAAGAAAGAAAGAAAGAAAGAAAGAAAGAAAGAAAGAAAGAAAGAAAGAAAGAAAGAAAGAAAGAAAGAAAGAAAGAAAGGGAGTGAAAGAAAAGAGCAATGGAAATATATGCGGCATGAAGGACAGTAGAGAAGAATAACCAGCCATAAAAACAAATACAATATTGCCAAGGGACAAGGATCAGTAAATACAGGTCAATGATGTGAGTCATAGGAGAGCAAGGCAGGCAAAGTGACCAAGGATAGTGTACGGACTAGCATGGGCTGATAAAGAATGGTGCTTATGATGACATAGCTGTGACAATTTGAGCAATCTGTTTGTGTGCAATTGATGAATTTTGAGTTTATGAACTCTGTTTCTCCATTAAGCTGAAAACTGCATTATGAATATGGGGATGCTGGCCTTCTCTGACAACCTTTTATCTCTGTGTTGGACTGAAACGCCAGGGGGTAGTGGTCCAGAGCTAACAATACAGGGTCATTTAATGTTGATTAGCCTCCATTCAAAAAGAAACAACTTGAGACAGAAAGCTAGTCGTTACTCAGGAGAACTGGTTTTCCAAAGGAGAAGACACCGGCAATGAACAGGAGTCTGTGGCCACCTACTGAGGCAGATCAGCAAGTCTCCAAACAAAGGGGGCTGGTGGTTATAAGAATAAAGGTAGCGGAGCAGAGATTGGATGTTCTGGAGAGAAGTCATGTGCCAGAAGCCAGAGGAAGGATCCTAGACTCCTTAGATGACTCAGTCCTATGCACAAAAAATTCTCCAGTGTGCCAAGAAAACTGAGTCTGGGAAATGTATATAGGTATGTTTATTATTTTGTCTAGGTTGGTGTATTTGTCATGCTACTAAGTAAAGAGCAATGGTATTTTAGTATCCTGTACAAAGTTTGTCTGTGTATCTGTTGACTTCCATTATCATGTACCTCATAAGAGGTAAACTGTGAACCTTTCCTGGAATTCTGGGGATCATGCAAGAGTTGCTGGAGAGGCCAGGGGGAGACAGCACTAGTTTAAAGACCTAAGCAATTGAACTTTAGGACTCCCCACTCCCAAGAAGGGTATCAGAAATGAGGTATATATCTAGAGTGCATGTTGAGAGGACCAAAGTCAGTGCCTAAACTCTACCCAGCCCCAGCAAGCTGAGATGAGATAAGATTCAGGGTTTGAATTCCTCACAGCAGGCTGATGGATGTCCAAAAGGGGGTGCTTTATCAGATCTGTGCAAATAATTCCCACCATAAACATGTAAGATAGTCACTAAACACACAGATACCATATCTAACAAGCACTAATAAGTATTTTGATGTGGAGAGCATGAACCAAATGTCTATAGTTACCCATCAATTTTGTACATAAGGAAATTGAGCAAAATGTATTAAAGTCAATACATAACAGTTCTCAAAATGTTTTGCAGAACATTTGCGCATACAATAGGGGAGCCAACGATACTGCCATGAGTGAAACACCCCCCAAATGGAATGGGGACATGACATAGCATGATTAAACAATAAAACTTGGGGTTGTAAGGACATAATTGTACAATAATAAATCAGCTACATGAGAATTTGTATAAACCCGGGGAAAGCAAGATCAGAGAAAATGCTCTTATTACACAGATGGACCACATCCTGCCAAATCTTTCTCAGGCAAACTCTCTTTGAATTAATTGCCTGAATAAACACTGTGTGTAGATACTGAGAAAGCCATCAGAAGAATACATAAAGTAGCAAATTAAAGCATATTTTTTAAAAGAGGGAAAAATAGGTCAAGCCTCCTTTTCACAAGCTTGAACAAACTAAGATTGTCCTCTGTGGTGTTGAGCACCCTTAATTTTTATTAATGCTGGTAGGACTGAGGGTGCTCAGCACTTACCAGGATCTCATAGACTCATAGACTCATAGACTCATAGGTCAGAAGGG
>ML675604.1:84189444-84211599 GCA_007922155.1 Mesoclemmys tuberculata
ACGTTAATCCCCCTGATATATTTATATAGAGCAAGCATATCCCCCCTATCAAGCCCTATCTGCCCAATAGTAAAGTAATTTAAAGGACTATGATTAATTTGTTGCTGAGAAACAAGAGCTGCTGTAATGAAACAGGAAGGACCAAATCATGCGAGACTAGAATCTTTTCTTAATGTTAACATCACCATTAGAACTTACTTAGAATTCCTCTAAGACATAGTAACTCAAATATCAACAGATCGTTCTGATCCAATGGCTTTAAAGGTCACAGCTATAATAGTAATACAAGAAATTGAGCCCAGCTGCTGGAGTGCGCAAGCATACAACCTAATATTGTCAGGAGCTGGCACTGTACCAGTTCTCAGTTATCAAAACCCCCAAGGAGTAGGAATGTGAAAAAAGAAATTAAACAAACTTCAAAAAAGTAATGAGGTTATACTGAATACTAAAATGGAATTTTATTTGAATAAAGTCTTGGTTTTATCATTTAACTACAACTTGGCAAATAAAAGAAATGGTCAGCACTAAACTATGTAAAGCTTTACCTTTAAACTGTAGCCTAGAATAAGAAGAAACTCAGGCTGGTCATTTCACTACTACTGCATTCAAAACAAACAAAAGACTCCAATTCCCAGCACTTCAGCTGATAGAGGAGCCTGCTGTATCACTGTATGAAGGACGGGTTCCACCGAAACTAAAATGGAACCAGATTGCTGGCATGTAAAATTAAAAAATTTGTAAAGGAGTTCTTAAAGTAAGGGCAGAGAGGCACACAGTTTGGACAGACATGTTGCTTAGGAGAAGATTGATTAAAGAGGATATTTTATATACTAGTAAAGAGAAGAGGATAGAAGTTGATAAAGTACAGGTAGGACCTGAAAAGAAACAGTCAAATGAAAGAGTTCCATTCAGTTACAGCATATAAATGCAGAAAACTAAATAGTGACAAATTTTATAGGTGCTTGTATACAAATGCAAGAGGTCTAAATACTAGAATGGGGGGAAATTGAGTGCCTGCTATTAAATGAGAATATTGATATAGTAGGCATTGCAGAAACTTGGTGGAATGATGATAATCAATGAAACATAGTAATACCAGGGTCCAAAATATATAGGAATGACGGAGTAGGTCACCGGGTGTGGGAGTCACACTATCTGTGAAAGAAAACAGAGTCATGGTAAATCTCTCAAAATGAATCAAACTATACCATAGACTCTCTAGGGATAGAAATTCCATGCTTGACTAATAAGAGTATAGCAACTGGAATATACCACTGACCAGGATAAGGCTGGTGATTGTGAAATGCTCAAGGAGATTAGAGAGGCAACAAAAACAGAAAACCCAATAATAAAGGGGCATTTCAACTATCCTTACACTGACTACGAACATGTCACTTCAGGACAGAATGCAGAGATAAAACTTCAATACACTGCCTCTTGGAGCAGCTACTGCTGGAACCTACAAAGGGAGTGGCCATTCTTGATTTAGTCTTAAGTGGCACACAGGATGTGGTCCAAGAGATTAATATAGCTGAATTCTATGCCCTGGGTGTCCCTAAACCTCTGATTGCTAGAAGCTGGGACTGGACAACAGGGGAGGGATCACTCGATAAATTGCCCTGTTCTGTTCATTCCCTCTGAAGCATCCAGCACTGAGCTAGTTGGACCATTGGTCTGACTCAGCATGTCCATTCTTGAGACTTTTGAAACACTCAGTTCCAGTTTATTGTTTGACAAATAATTCCCTTTTCAATTAGAATGACAGACTAAGAACCCAATCTTGTCAGCTTCAGTGGTAGTCCTACTGACTTCAATATGACGCCTCATAGGCAGAAAAGTGGGCAGGATCAGGCCCAAGAATGCCTCTTTCTCTCCAAAAAGAAATCTATAAATGTCTTTCTGTATCAGGAATGGGTGGCTCGATCATGCATCATTATTTATAATGGCATGGTCACTGAAAGACTCACTTAAGTTCAACTATAAGGACACAGAAAACTTTTCCATAACCAATGCACACATTTTATAACTCTAAGACATATACACACAGGCTTGCTTTCTTAGTTTTTTATTCCCCCTCTCTTTCCTGTTCTCGGTTAGCATGGGGCTCATTTGGTTCACCTTCCTCACGTGAGCAGTGCCATTTAAAGTACTGAGGCCCACCTGGCCCAAAGTATTTGCGAGTGGGAGCAGCCCGGAGAAGCAGTGATGTTTCTCTGATAAAGCCATAGAAGTGCTGAACATTGGTATTTGTCTTGATCTGGTGGAATTCCTCTGAATAATCAGGACAAGCAGTCTATTATCTAGACATTGTTCAGGAGATTTCTCAGAAGAGTGAGGAGAAACTGTACTCTCAGAACATATTAGCAGGATACCTAGTTGTAGTGCTGGCTACTTTGTTTTGGTGACAATAGTGTAATATTGGAAAGGATGCTGTAGATGGCAGTATCGGAGAACCATTGTGTATGACTTTTTTCCCTTTCTTTCTTTCTTTTTAAATTGCAAAACATATATAAACTTTAATCCAGATTTGTTCAGCAATTGGCTTACCCGTACAGGGAAATTAGAGTGTATGTTGTGCTCAGTACACTCAGATACCCTGGTGATCAGATCCACAAACAGATATATTCATGATACCAATTTTTTTCATGTACTGTACAATATATAAAATGTGGCACATGGGAAGATTACTATTTACCATAATAGGTGTTAAAAGGGCTTGATCAGGTACTTTTGCAAAATCGATTTAAAATAGTCTTCTTTGGTTTCAAGGCAGCCTAACTGAAGGTTAATGCTGTTTTGAGAATCAAAGTAGTTCAGCTAAAAAGTAGACTGTTTATCTATATAACAGTCCCCAAACTCCTCACAGCTACAAATACTGCCTGTCTGTATTGCTCATGAGGAAAAGACGGCCAGCCTACCGGCATCTTGCGTTGCTTCACACCTAATTTAACATGCTCCCTAACCAGCAAAAGGAATTCCCTGTTAAACAAATGAAATATACAACACTAAGGAGATGGACTGGCCTGTTTGTCAGCTCTTATGCAGTTCAAAGCTAGCTCATCATTCTCCTACAGTGTTTGCAATCAAAACACTACAGAATTGTGCTAATGCATGAGAACAGGAAGATCAAAATGGCTAGGAACAAAAGTGCAACTATCTAATATTTTCACTGTCCAAGTTGAGTGGCACAAAAAGTGAAATTCAAATTTGACTTTTAAACTCTTTAGATTTATTAAAATAAAGGCATTAGTTACAAAAACCAAACAAACAAAAAAAACCACAACCACACCCCACAACCCTCAAATGTCCTTACTTCTATTATATATTAGGCCAAATTAACCCCTAGTGTGACTCCTTTGAAGATGGCCCATGATTTTTTTCTGACAGGTATCTTTTTTTAAAGCCACATACTGTACAAAATACACACACACACACACACTAATGTGTGAGGGGCTTATTTGTTGGCACAGTTGTTCCTAAGTGCTGGATCTGCAGACTGCTTTGGACTTAGAGGAATGCAGTAATGTGTTGCTGTTCCAAAGCATTTCAATCATTTCAAAAATATAACTACGGGGACTTTTTTACTTGTTATTTTGAGACATAGTAAGTATTGTCTCTTAGTACTTCATGCAACAGTGGTACAATCAAGCTCTATGGTTTCACTGGAGATTTTTGAAACCCGGTGGTAAGATGCCAAAAAATACCTTTGCAGGTTGCTATGGCAATCATGCTCTCTAAGGATAAAACACACTTTTAAGTTTTGTCTACAAAGAAAAAGCATCTAAACTTTCAGATTTATCACCACCAGCACAGTACATTTCGAATTCACAGAGGAGACACATACAGGAAAAACATGCATTTATAACACATCTCTGTATAATTTATAGTGCCAAGTTGAATAAAGTGCTGTCATTGGACTAAATTCATGTTGTGATTTAATACAATACATAAACTCCTTGGTGGCAGAAAGGATGTTGTTGAAAGACAAAACAACAGTAATCACCTTTATACCGACGTGGCTGTGGGTGAGAGGCTGCACTGGCAGACATGTAGTCATGTTGATCTAGCACCTCTTTCAGTGATCATCTTACCGAGAATTAAAGCTGTGCCCAGCTAATATGCACTCAAAAGGCTGGCAGTAGCATTATCACACCACCTGACCCTCATCAGGATGAATGACACTGCACCATATTTATCAGAGCTGACCCACGTACCTTACGTTATGACTGAAATCTATCAAATGGCTTATCTCGTGGCGGTGTTTAAATCTGGAAATTTTCCTGACTGAAAAATCTCAGGAATTTTTAACGTTGGGCCAGATCCTGAGGTCCTTACTTAGTTCTTCATCAGAGCACAGTCACTTGGAAGTCAAAGTGAGTTTGACCCAAGGAATGACTTAGTAAAAACCTCAGAATTTGCTAACAGCAGAGCACTGAGTAATAGAGGTTCACTTAATACAGTTCCACAGAAAAAATGCAGGTGGGTTTCAGTAAAACAGGCCATAAACACCTAAAGAAATATTGACCAAGTAGCTGCAGCACTAGGTTCTTCTCTTCAGTGATAACTGGGACCAATAATGGTTGCAGGCATGGCAAAACAGCCGCCTTCATGATTTTTACATGGCACTAATTGTATTATTTCTTCTACTTCACAGCAAGCATTACACACGTCTCCGGAGGTGGTTTCTCCCCAGTGGGGATCATCCTATTTAAAAACCTTGACCCTGGGTGGAAATCAAGTTTTCAGATATGCTGTTTAGTACTAACGAACTTCAGTTGACATCCTGTATGTCTGCCTTCTATCCCTAGCAAAATGGAACCAAATGCTGAGACAAAATCATGAAATACAACAAACAGCGCTGGTTTACAAAGACTGAAATTTGCCAAATATACACCACTGTTTTTCTGCTAGAATTACAAAATCAGTGGGTGAAGGAAACATGGGTCTGATGTGTCTGGATTTTATGAAAGATCTGCTACAATTTTTCACAAAATCGTACTGTCAAAGTAATTCAGTTTAGTCTGTATTGAAACACTGTTACCTGGATTGAAAACTGGCTGAAAAGGCTGCTTACAACTGGTAGAGATGAATAGCAAGTATTTAGTTTGGGAATGGAGGTATAAGATTAGCGGGTAACTGCAGAGGTCAGTGTTAGGTCTCGTCTAGAAGCTCCAGTTTCCAGTTCACTTCTTTTGAGCATGGGGCCTAACTCATTAATTATTCCTCTTCTTTCACACAACACTCCAGTTTCCTCAGAATGACTAGCTTTTATTATTATATCACTTCCAACCCTTCTTGCTTCACAGGTTGCAAAAGGCAGGAGCAGATTCCAGTGAAAAAGGCCTGCTAATAGGTTTGAGGCAAAGAGCTGCCAGAGGAAGCTTTTGCAATGAAACTGCCCAGGTAGTGTGTTGGGAATGTGTTTAAGCACCTTTGTTTACACCTGCTGGGAATTGGGCTTCAAGAATTACCTAGAGAACTACCTCAATGATGACAGCAATGGACAGGACAAGACTTTTGAGCAATGGTAGGATTGGCCAACAGGGTATAGTATGAGGAACCTAACAGACAATAATGAGTACTAAAGGGAAAGAAGGAGGTGCTTCAGCAATAGCATTTGCAGCAACAACATGCTCCCATCATCCTAATTGGTCTAAAGGGAGAGTTTAATTCTCTTTATAACATTTAGAGATGTGCTGGCTTCATTAGATACCTACTTTTTGAGGTACCTACTGATAACTACAGACAGCGTAACATGGAACAGGAGTGTTTATTTAACTATCTGTTGTGCTAATTTTAAATGTAGATAAACTGCATCAAGAGATATTGGCGGCCTAATCTATAACAACATAGTGATACAGCATTATTCCTGCACATTTGGCTTATGAAAGGGTGGACACAGAAGTCCATTTTTGTTTAGCTGTTTTGGTTTAGAGAATCTTTCAAATATGCATACTGAATACAAAAGTCATCCTGCTGCTAGTCCCGTCAGTCAAACTTCTGATTTTCAAACCTCAGAAACCAAATAGGTGAAATGCACTGCTAAGCACACAGCAGTCAGTCAGTTCTGCATTTAACATGCTGTTACTTTTGCATATACCTGTCCTAAAATCAAATTTTAAAACCACAATTGTCTTATTCTTTGGCTTAAGAGTTTTCCTATGTACTATTATTGAAAAACTGAAATTCTATTCTAAATTAGAACTGTGCAAATAACTGATCCTTTGGTGTGCTGGCATTTTGTAAAGTAGTTGTCTGAAAACATTTAATCAAGTTCTGTCCTGAGCATCTCTGTTCTCACCTAGATTTAAAGCCACGTGATTGCAGAAAAATGGGTTCATGTTTCTATGTGTGCGTCAAAGCACATAATTTTCATGCAAGCAGTAGCTAATTATACAAGATAATGTACAAGCATTTAATAGAATCATAGAATCTTAGAGTTGGAAGGGACCTTAGGAGGTCATCTAGTCCAACCCCTCTGCTTAAAGCAGGACTAACCTCAGCTAAATCATCCCAGTCAGGATTTTGTCAAGTTGCAGCTTAAAAACCTCTAAAGATAGAGATTCCACAACCTCCCTAGGTAACCCATTCCAGTGCTTCACCACCCTCCTAGTGAAAAACTTTTTTCCTAATAACCAACCTAGACCTCCGCAACTGGAAGTTGAGACCATTGCTCCTTGTTCTGTCATCTACAATCATTGAGAACAGCCTAGCTCCATCCTCCCTGGAACCCCCTTTCAGGTAGTTAAAGGCTGCTATTAAATCCCCCCACCTCATTATTCTCGTCTGCAGACTAAACAAGCATAGTTCCCTCAACGTCTCCTCATAAGTCTTGTGCTTCAGCCCCATAATCATTTTTGTTGCCCTCCACTGGACTCTCTTCAACTTGTCCACATCTTTTTTGTAGTGGGGGGCCCAAAACTGGACACAATACTCCAATGTTGAATTGAGGGGAATAATCACTTCCTGCAATCTGCTGGCAATGCTCTTACTAATGCAGCCCAATATGCTATTAGTCTTCTTGGCAACCAGGGCACACTGCTGTCTCATATCCAGCTTCTTAGCCACTGTAACCCCCACGTCATTTTCTGCAGAACTGCTACCTAGCTCCTTGGTCCCCAGTCTACAGCTGTGCATAGGATTCTTCCGTCCTAAATGGTTGGTCTGAAGCACTCCAGTACTTCAGTTGGTCAGTCCTATTGATTTTTGACACAAATCACTTATTTTCTGAGACTGGATATTAGCTGTATTAGAAAGACAGAATTTAATTTACACTAGTAGAAATATATGTATGTATCTCAGAACTGCCAGCGTAAGGTAAATTAAATGAGATTCTATTCATGTTCTGCAAAGTAGGAAGTCATTGATCTTCTGCATCCTTTGCGTGGTCCTTTGAAATTACTATATACCATCTCTCCTCAAAGGTCCTGTATCATAGCATTTTTTGCTCAATATTGTCTGTGTCCTGCTTCCAGAACCTCTCAATGCAGCTCCATCCTCCAAAGGAGAATAGCAGTGAAACACCCCACTCCCTGGAGTTGAGCAGTTTCCATCGACAGCACCCACAGTCCTAGTGGACAGACAGACTGAACTAAACTCAGTGAAACTGGAGCCCTCATGCAGACAGACATGCAGTCCATCTGTGTACACTTTACCCAATGTCTCAGTGTCTGAAAAGCAGCATATTTTAACATAGGATTGACTCTTGTAACATAGCCATTCTCCATATAGAATCACAGATGTGTAGGACTAGAAGGGACCTTGAAAAGTCATCTAGCCCAGTTCCCTGCCCTCAAGGGAGGACTAAGTATTATCTAGACCATCCCTGAGAGGTGTTTGTCTAACCTGCTCCAATGATGGAGATTCTACAATCTCCCTAGGCAATTTATTCTAGTGCTTAGCTACTCTGACAGTAAGGAAGTTTTCCTAATGTTCAACCTAAAGTGTCAGTGCTACAATTTAGGCCCGTTGCTTCTTGTTGTATCGTCAGAGATTAAGGAGAACAATTTTTCTCCCTCCTCCTTGCAGCAACCTTTTATGTATTTGAAAACTGGCATGTGCCCCCTCAGTCTTCTCTTCTCCAGTCTAAACAAACCCAATTTCTTCCATCTTCCCTTATAGGTCACATTTTCTTGACCTTTAATCATGTTAGTTACTCTGCACTGGACTTTCTCCAGTTTGCCACATCTACCCTGAAATGTGATGGACACAATACTCTGGTTGAGGCCTAATCAGCACAGAGTAGAGCAGAAGAATTATTTCTTGTGTTTTGCTTACAACACTCCTAAAACATCCCAGAATGATATTTGCTTTTTTTTTTTTTTTTTGGCAACAGTGTTACATTGTTGACTCATATTTAACTTGTGATCCACTATGATTCCCAGATCCCTTTCAGCAGTATTTCTTCCTAGGCAGTCATTTCCTATATCAGATGTGTGTTCCTATATCAGGTATGTGTGCAATTGATTGTTCTTTCTTCAGAGGAGTACTTTGCATTTTTCCTTATTTAATTGTATCCTACTTACTTCAGACCATTTCTTCAGTCTGCCCAGATCATTTTGAATTTTAATTCTATCCTCCAAAGCACTTGCAATCCCTCCCAGCTCAGTATCATCTGCAAGCTTTGTAAGTGTACTCTCTATGCAATCATCTAAATCACTGATGAAGATAGTGAATAGAACTGGACGAAGAACTGTGCCCCTAGTTTGTTAATGAGATGGGTATGCGAGACAGAATCAAAAGCCTTACTAAAGTCAAGATATACCACATCTACTGCTTCCCCCCATTCACAAGGCTTGTTATCCTGTCAAAGAAATTGGTTGGTTTGACATGAACTGTTCTTAACAAATCCATTCTGACTGTTACTTATCACCTTATCTTCTAGATGTTTGCAAATTGATTTTTTACTGAAGTTAAGCTGATTGGTCTGTAATTCCCCAGGTTGTCCTTATTTCCCTTTTTATAGATTGGCACTACATTTGCCCTTTTCCAGTCCTCTGAAATCTCTTCTGTCTTACATGACTTTTAGAAGATAATCGTTAACGGCTCAGATATTTCTTCAGTCAGCTCCTTGGGTATTCTAGGATGTATTTCATCAGGCCCTGGTGACTTGAAGACATCTGGCTTGTTTAAGTGATTCTTAACTTGTTCTTTCCCTATAATTCATGCTTTTTTCTATCAGAAGAATAGTTTTCAAACCATGGGGAAAGCAAAGAACATATATTTAAAAACAAGAGTGATTGTTAAACAAAAACCAGCATGATTATTATTCACTAAACTGATAATGTTTATTACATATTGTAAAACTGCAAGCACTGGAAACTCCAGAATAAGTGGATGTTTTTTTAATAACCTTCCATGCTACCTTTTGTACTTTGTGTTCGTAGTGTGCTTTAATGGCATATATTACACTAAATAATCTGGTTGACAGTTTTTATTAATGCTTATTATTAACTAATATAATTGTTACTCCTGGGAGCATTTCTTCAATTACCTATGTGTCATCTTCTGAGTATAGTTGCCAGGAACTTTCCATCTGGGACATTTATAAGACTATTTCTGACCATACACCCTATCTAGGTTTTTATTGTTGGCCCAGCACCATGGTATCTGTATGTTCTGAGGTGTTCATTTGTTTGATGTGTGTATATGTATTAAACAAACACAGTAGGCCAGATTTTGATCACAGTTATACCAATGTAAATCCAAACTAAGCCTGCTGTACTTGGGATTAGAACCTGACACTTACCTTGTACCATTACAAAGATGTGAATTATTTAGATGATAAATTGAAGACATTTTGTCAAAGGTAATGACTACAGCCTAGAAAAAAATAAATATGAAGCCAAAGGCCAAGGCAAAGTATTGTTATTACTGTTTGCAGCAGAGATCCTGAAGTTATTATACTGATTTGCCCAATGCTTAGACTAATTATGTCTCAAATGCTTAATAACACCTCTCTTTTTACTGCAAGAAAAGGTGAAACCGTTTTGAGCAGCATAAACAGAACTGGGTGAAAATGGTTGATCCAGCCATACATGGGGTGACAGCTACTAAGGGCAATAACAAATTAGAATAACAGGCCTGTGTACAGTTCATAAATCTACATAATATCTTCTGTCTTATTGTTGTAGACTCCTCCATTCTAGTATAATGGGGAATGATATGAACTAAGGAATGCTTAAGTGTAATTATCCAAAAGCACTTTTTAATCATCAGAAAAATTCCTCTTTGCTTTAAGAAGTTGGCTTCTCTACATGGAAGGAGAAATTGTTTATTTGTACTCCTGGGAAAAATAACTTGATATGTAACTGTTAAAGATTTTTAAATTATGCCGAATTTTCCCTGAAGCTGACGTCTACATGGACTTGGACATCTTATTGAAAATAAAATGGCATGGATTTTGATCTTCTCTCTCTATTGATTTCAAATCTGGGCTCAGGTTACGTTTAGTCTTGTGGAAGGAGACAAATTGAAAGTATTGCACTTACGAACAAAGTAAAATGTCTACAGAGAGTCAGTTTGACAACAACAGATTTCCCCTCTCCAAAAAAATATTTTTTATGAAAAGATATTTTTCCTTCTTGTATTTTCCAGCCTTATCCATAAGTGACCCATCTTTCAAAAGTAATGAATCATCATGGATGTCATTTGCTTCCTTTCATATCCGATACAAGACTCACATACAACTACAATTTCAGCCTCTTTCTGCAGATGGTATCCTTTTTTACACTGCCCAGCACCTTAGCCCTCGATCAGGTAAGGACATTCAGGGTTCTGTTCACAATCACTGGGTCTGTATCATACATGAGGGTGCTTTCTTTAAAAAGAAAAAAAATGTAAACAGAACATATATTCAGTCTTCATAATAGTGCTCAATGTCTATTTGAGTGCCTGTGGCTTCTGAACTTCTCAATCAAGCTCATAAAAAGGGACAATGTAACAAATTTTGGGTGGATCCAAAACCAGTGTGTATTTTTTTTAAGTAAAAGTACAAGTACGGGGGAGCTACTTAATAGAGACGGTCCATCAAATATACATTGAATGATTTAAATATAGATACCGGAGCCAGTCTTCCAGCTGCTCCATAGGCTACAATGGAGTTATGCTAATTTACATCAACTGAGGATTTTTAAGAGACCAAAAATAAGGAAATGCAGAAGTGAGCTGAACTGAAGCTAAGACACAGTAAATGGAATACAAGAGAGCTCATGAAGTTCCTGAAGAGTTTAAGCGTTTATTATACCTAAAGAAGGACCAATGCTGACAAGTTTGCTGTTGCTAGCAAAATATTTACTTCAGTAAAACATGAGAGCCCTATATTTGCTAGACAGGCAGAATGATAAAATTAGAAGTATTCAAGTACAACTGTTTTACTATTTGTAAAATATTTTAAACCTTGGTAAGTTACAATCACATTTTAAAAGTCTGACACAAAAACATATTTGCCAAGCAGTGTATATGTATTTTCAAATCTAGTCTTTTAATTGTATATGGAAATCTTCTATATTTATATATCTTATCTTTATATTACAATCTTCTAGAGTCTTTCATGGTTTTAGAGAGGGACACTTCATATCACTGCATTAGCTATTATCACTGGTGAAACTTCCCAACTGGAGGTCAAGCAATAAGTTATGCTGAAATCAGAATTTATGTACTGGAAAATAAATGAATAGTTTGTCATATTTTTAGATTCCTTTGTTCCAAACCTAAAGGATTTTAGAATTTCCAATAAATATGCTCAGCCACACGCACACATTTTTACCACCTTCTCATTCCCTACATAGATGTCTTAATGAGCTACTGCCAGGTGAGATTGATGTGGGCATCAGACAGGAACAGCATGGCCTCTTCAAATTACGATCCTAGTACAGAAAAGCAGTTTCAAAGAACATAGATGGCACAATGTGTGAGACAAATATATTTTTTGCTAAGAATTCTATCTTCTACTAGGCATCTTTTTATAAGTTTATAATTAAAAAACCAGTCTGGGATGTTTAAATGAGAATTTTTTCAATTTCATGTGTCAAAGGGTATCTCAGAAAAATAGAGAAAAGGAAAAAACCCACCATTTATTTAGCACAAAAGAAATAAAAAAAGTCAAAGGTCAGGATAGCAGCTGGAACAGACAAATTAAATATGCCTTTGGAGGGATCAAAAGAAGTGCACTAAGTTATTCAACAGCTTTTTTATGATAGGCTGCAACTGGTTAGCATGAATATGCCCTATTTCTATTGCTATTAGTGAGACTGTTTAGTCTGGTCAGGGGGGACGTTTCTTAGATCCATCATCCCGAGCCATTCACATTTCATTTACAATGTTTTCCCCAAAAAATACTTTTCCTGCCTGTTAACAAAAGTTACCATCTATGGAGTAATTTAATTGCTTTACAACTTTCATACCACCCATTCTCACTGCACTGAAGTTTTGAAGGATTTAGAAAACGCTAATCTTGCAAGCTCTTTACATATGCCTTCATATAATCCTGTCAAATCCAGACAGAATTAGACTAATGAAAGACTCAGAAGTATTCTTAGCAGCCAACAGATGTAAAAGCTTTCTTTTGCAGATTAGTTTTCGAAGCACTTTATATAATGCCTTTTCTTTTTACTGAGTTATGTAAGATTTAGTAAATGAATTGGTTGTACAAAGCACAAAATTCATTGTCTACTGGGAAATAATTGAAAAGTTTCTCTTTTCTATTCTCTTTCTACAATGGACTGTTCTTAAAAATAAAAGAAAGCACCTCTGACTTCACAGCTAATTTAGAAATGATAGTGACACATAGGCTGTCACACTGGCACATTTGTTCAAGAAGCAAAAGCCACACAGGGACTTGCAAACTCCAGATACAATTGCTTCTCCCAGAAAAACCTATAGTGAGGGAGAAAATACCCATGCGGCTCTGCTTGCAAAGTTTTCTTCCCTTTCTATTCCCCTCAGAGGAAAGGGGCTGATCAATACCCAGAACAGGCTGGGGGAGAAGGCAGGGAGACTTGCCGCCTAAGCCTGTGGAGCTCCTGAATGGGTCAGCAGAAAGTCATTGCTATCTTCACAGACATTCTGTGTTCCACCACTGGCTTCATGGTCCCTGTGAGCCCTTTCTCTGAAAGTGTGACTGCCCCACAACCACCCATTTTATGGCTGGGTAAGGCAAGGACAAAATGGAAAATTTCTTCCCTGGTAATATCCTTTTGGCTATCAGCACCTCCTGCAAGTCTGTGATGCATTGGCTGTCCCCTCAGCTTTGCACTTTCACAGCATTGCAGTGTAGCCCCAGTGCTTGGCTACATTGCCTTGGGCACCCTTCCAGAAAAGTTATTCCAGAGCTGCGTAGAAACAGCAATAATAAACCATAAAACCAACTAGTGAACTACATACAGTAGTCACTTTTACACCCAGAAGCTTGTAGACCAAAATAAACCAAGGTTGCTTACTTAAAACCAAAGTTCTCCAAGGTGACTCTCCATATGCACACTAATGCGTAATACACTGCTGGTGAAGCCTAACAGTAGAATTGTCTCCATACAGCGTCCTGAGAGTGCACATGCGCCCCCTCCTACCTCTGCCGTCAACGTCTCCCAATGTTCTGAGGGTGATAAGAGGGTGCTGGGACCTCTACTGCCTCAGTTTCTTCCACCACTAACCCAGAGAAACCATAATAAGACACTGAGAAAAGAGGGAAAGAAGGGCAGGAAATACGAATACAAAGAGTTATCTCAAAGAACTCCTTACATTTGTTTGAGTTGCCTCTGCATATTCCCACTCACAGTTAGTTTGACAAGCAGTGCGGAAAACCCAAGAGGAAGGAGGGAGAGTCCTAATTACATAACAATTGAAGCACCACTCTACCAAATCTAACATCCACTCTTCAAGCCAAATCCACAGCATAATGTCTATTAAAGGTATGGACTGACTTCCAAGTAGCAGCCTTACAGAGTTCCCCAATAGGAACATGGTTAAGGCAAACAACAGACGATACCATTGCCCTTGTATAATGAGATTTCAGTTGTAAGCAGAGAGATTGCTGTTAAACTGTAACATTTAACAATACATTGTTTAAAGCCATCTCGAAATAATCTGAGCAGATATCCTGTGATTCATGATTCTTAGCATAAGAAACAAGTAACCAAGGTGACTTCCTAAAACCCTTAGTTCTAGTTAAAAATACGCTAAAACCCTTCTAGCATCTAAAATATGTAGCACAGAGACTCCTTTATTAGTATTTCTGATTGAGATGTAATTAGATATTTTTCGTAAAAGTCTAGAATCAAGTATAAGAACCACCTTATCTTCATGAAAAATAGTAAATGGCTCCCTTTCAGGCTCATGTTATAACAATTATAAATACAGTTTTAGCATATAAATAAAACTCTACCAAGGGTTCAAAAGGTGGCTTCATAAACACTGATAAAACCAAATTAAGATTCCATGGGGGAATTAGATCTCTCAAAAGAGGAGACATGTTAGACAACCCCTTCATAAACCTTTTAATCGTACCATGCACAAATAATCATCTACCCTCAATCAAAGCACGATATGGTGAAAGAGCTGCCAAATGAACTATTAAAGAGGAATTAGATAACCCTTCAGACTTTAAACATTAAATACTCCAAATCACAGGGAACAGAAGCTGCAATGGGTGAATCAGATTTTCCCTACATCCAGGAAACAAATCTAGCCTGTTCCAAGTAATAACACTTCCTTGTAGACTATTTTCTAGATTTAGGCAATATATTTTGAATCAAAGAGAAACAGAATTGTTCAAGATTACTCAAGGTCCAATAGGCCCAGCCATCAGATGAAGAGACTGAAGATCTGGATGAAGGATCCTGGAGACAAAGGAAGATGCTTGCAGACTCAGTCTGACAGTTGATGCAGGCCCATGTACCACTGCTAACTAACCCATAACTGAAAGTGAGAATATTATGAAGTCTTGGGTTAGCATTTTTAAACAAAAAACTTCCAGATAAAACGGTTCAATTTTTTTTTTAAATCTAAAATTGGATGGAAACCCCCATCTACCTTCTATATCAGGAAATATCTTGAATAAAACCCTTAACCCCATAGATGTTGGGTGCTGTTGAAGAGATACCCAATCAAGAACAATTTCTGAACATATGATGGAAGGATAATTTCATAGGAATGTTCCCTGAAAAGGGAAAGTTAGGAAAATGAAAAGAGGGTAACTTTTTTAATTGTATTGCTTAGCCTTTTCTATAACTTCTGGGATCCACTAGTCCAATGTAATAAGCTTCCAATTGTCAATACAATGGTTAAACTATCTCCAAATAAAGGAAGGTACATATCTTTGGCAATTGATTCACAATTCTTGATCTTCAGGTCAAATTGCTAAGTGACAATGAAGAGGAATGAACAGACTGTGTTGACGTAGGTCTGGATCTGAATAATTTCTTTTTATGTTCAGAATGTGATGAAGACATAGCCTGCTGATGTCTCAGAGTTAAATATTGATGGAGGGACAAAATGTGGCAAAACATGTTCTCAAGGCTTCCTCTGATGCTTCTGAGTCTTTGGCAAGAGCATTGACATCTGTTGTTAATTCTAATATCCACAGTCAAGATGAACAAAGTCATGTATTCTCAAAGAAACAACAGATGCCAATGCTCTTGCCACAGACTCAGAAGCATCAAAGGAAGCCCTGAGAACGTTTTGCCACATTTTGTCCCTCCATCAATATTGCACTTGCCAGTCTCCTTTTAGCATCTAACAGATCCTGTATGAATGAAGCCATTTTTCCTACAGATGGAATTGGTAACGGGCCCTCCCAACAAGGTAATTAGCCATCCTAAATCCAAGAGAAGAGGAAGGGAAAAAACATTCCCACCCTCCCCCCCCCACCCCCAACAGCATCAAACTTCTTCCCTTCTCTGTCTGCAGGAGTTGAATGGGCTTGAGAATACCTGAGCCTATTACTGGCAGCAGCAACCACCAGAGAATTTGGGATGGCATGAACATGTAAATATAAAAATGCCTGATGAGGAGTCTGATACAATGTACGTTTTTCTTAGATATAGACTGGCAAGAAGCAGGGGTAGCCCAAACCATCATAGCAGGCTGCAAAAGATATCACAGTATAGATAATGATATCCTATTCCTAGAAGAGGAATCAGGAATATTGAATTCCACCACGGCAACTGAAAAAGTGGATGACATACAATCCACTAAATGATGGAATCAAGGAGATGATGCAGAAGTGAGACCCACATGTTTATCAGGTGACAAATCAGGATCAAAATCTGTGTCCACCTGATCTTGCTCAAAAAGAGGAGCCATCTCCTCATTCTCCTCTGCAGGCAGAGTGTCAGGCACCACTGTCTGAGCTGCAGACAGATTCAGCAGATCCAGATCTGAAGATTCATCAGCCACCAGATCCTTATCAGTTAGACCATCACATCTCCATTCATAAAATGGGAGATTTAAAAATTCCAGTCTAATCAGTCTTTCCAGTAGGTGGGATCTGGGAACATATCATAGGAGGAGGCACAAACTGTCCAAAAGACTGAGGAAACCCAGACTTAGGTGGCACAAATCTGGACACTTCTTGTCTGTTAAATCTTCTCTATACGCCACTAACTGAGGATCCAACCTCAGATCTGCTATGGATCTCACCAAAGATGATAATGGCATGGAGGATGTAGAGACATAAAAGGTGAGAAGGATCTTGCCTGGTGATCTGTAGAAGTCTTATGAGGAGGTGGCAAAAGATGGATCTGGAAAAAAGCTTACAATATCTTCTGCTCTACCTCTCTTTTCAGGTGAAAGGGAATGCGGATCTAGAAGCTAACAAAGCCTTTCTTTCTTTCTTTCCCTCATCAGTCTCTCAATCAAATCTGAAGATGGCACCAGAGCAGGAACAAACAACTACCACAAACTATCCAAAAGCACTAAATAGGAAAAAACCCTGGATCTGATGGACCAGAGTGGTTCACTTCTATCTAGCACAGCAGTTGGAAGGAACCGAGGCAGTAGCGGGTGCAGCGCCCCCTTATATAGCTTCACTCTCAATGTTAGAGAGGCTAATGGGAGGTGCAGAAGGAGGTGCACATCTGCTCTAATGTGCACTATTTGGAGAAGGCTCTACCAATAGGCTGCATTACCCATAAGTGGGAATATGAAGAGCCACTCAAAGAAGAGATGTTGTTACTTGGCTTCTGAAGTCATACCAGGGACAGCAGAAGTGAGAGTCACTTACTACTAGCAGAAATAAAATAATCAAGCAAGAAATTTTCCATTCTACAGCCCAGTGTCTCCCATATGGGAGGGAATGCTTCAGTTTGGATGCACTGTCCACCACTCTCTTTTTTCTCTAAATAGAAAACTCATGAAATTAGAGGTACTCAGGATTTGTTTGGCATGGGTGTCTGCAGCCAGATGTGGCACCTGGCTCTTTAGTTGGATGCCATGGCTCTAGTTGAGAAGCTGATCTTGTCCATTGAAGTATCTGCAACAACCATCTTTGCCAGGGATATTTTCTTAAGGATGGACTTGTAATAGGATGGTCTTTGTTATCTAGCCCTTTATGTCATCCAGCCAGGACACCATAGTTCTGGCAAAGCAGCTAGTGGCTTTGACAACTCAGAGCTGCTGAAGATTTAAAATCCCTCCTGAGTCTTCCACTCTCCTGTCTGCTGTGTTCTTGATAAGGAAAAAAAAAATTCCCTTATGATGGAATCATCATATCCTTTGCTAGTGATG
This sequence comes from Mesoclemmys tuberculata, assembly GCA_007922155.1. Classification (NCBI taxonomy): domain Eukaryota; kingdom Metazoa; phylum Chordata; order Testudines; family Chelidae; genus Mesoclemmys; species Mesoclemmys tuberculata. The sequence continues at coordinate 84,207,166 of ML675604.1, forward strand.
CCACCACAGTATTCATCTTAGGTATCTCAGTATTTTATTTTATTTTTATTTTTTTTGGTGCTTGCATCTTTTAAAATTTGATAACATGTCTACTTATAGGGCATTTCCTCTAGTTACATCTTCAAAGGAAGAGTTAAGGAATATTGCTGTCTTGGGCTAAGATTTAGCTGGAAAGACTTTGCCTTCTCATCTAAAACCTCATTGTCAGACTGGATCTAAACAGTGGATGCCATTGTCCTGCACCCAGAAACAAATTTTGAGGGGAGTTGGGTCAGGATGGGGTGAGACTGGGAGAATCCTTTCCCTTTTCTTTTTTTTTCCCTCCTCTCTGCCATACTCTGAGCCCAGAGAGAAAGTTGTCCTCCCTCACTATAGAAGGTGGAGTTTGAGTCCATGGACAAAGTATCTCTCAGCCTTTTTGTATTTTCTTTCCCTTTGTGTGTTTCCAAGATTTGTGGGCTTTTTGCCTTTTTAAGAAAAGTCACTGTATGGCTGTGGCCAGGGCAGGGGCCCTTTACACCAAAAGCCTTAATCCCTTTGGCTGCATCTCCCTCTGTGTCCTCCTCTGGCTCTAACTCCTACATTTCATGTGGGTGTTTTTTCATAAGAATCACCTAACTCATCTTGGGAAGAAGGGAGGTTTGTAGGAGCCCTGCTTTTCCCCCTCAAGGTGCTAAGAACCTATTTAAGTATGGTGGAAAACAAAAGGGACCTTAAGTGGCTTTTCCTTCCAGATTTGGGTTGCTGCAGAATTTACACCAGGGGATTGGTTGAATAGCATCCCCTCAGACCCTCTCTCTGATGTGCTCAGCTCATGCCTTTTTACAGTGGAGTTGTGGTGGCTACATGGGGGAAAGGGATGCCCTGAGATGCTGATCTGACTTTGTGCCCCCTGCCCTCATAGTCTGGGGCCCACCAAAGCGCCCTTACATATAGAGCACTGCTTCAATTTAGTCCAGCTTTTGCAGGTCTGCTGTGCTATACCTGAAGGGGAACAGAAGAGTCCCCCAGGGGAGGCATTGCAGCAGTGGATCCTCATTGAAATCAGCATGCAATCTACCCAGGGGAAAAGGAGGAAAGATCTTAAAGTACTTACTGCTGCCTGAAAACCTTTTAAAAATCTAAGTTAGCAAGAAAACAGTTGGAAGCAAAGCAAACTGCCTCTGACTGGTGTCACAAATCTAGATGTTCTGGCAGGCTCCATGAGGGGGCATGGTCGAGCACTGGACTCATGCTGCAATGAAGAACTGCTTCCAGGAAGTGCACAGAGGAGACAGCCACATGCCACAGACTTGCAGGAGACACTGAGCTGCAGCCAGAAGTCACAGAGGAACAGTGGATTGGGTGCTCTGCAGAAGCTACTTGTTACTGAGACTTGGTTTGAGGAGGGCAGGAAGCACCAACTCCAGCCTGGAAGATGAGGGACTGGTTGTTTGTTTCCCTCTCACCAGCTGAAGGGGTAGCTGCTCCCATCCCTACCCTAATCATTCTGGTTCCTACTTGCTCCGTGGACCACTGCCAGGCCCTGACAGCTGCTTCAGCTCTAGAATCCGCTCTTGTATCTGCCTCCCTGTGCAGTTTACAGGGACCGTTGGTTCCTAGCATGTACAGAGGAACAACTCATGGGGGCAAACTCATAGATCAGCCCACACAGTATTTCCATTGCATGGATGCTAGCATCCACTGCCACTTCCCATTCCACCACATCAAGCTGCAGAAATATAATACAGCATGAGAAGCTGAACAATCATGCTGGGAAGAAGTCTGCAGAGCTGATGAGACGGTATCATCCTTTCTTACTACACCATTGGTCCACCTTCCCACCCCGGCACTGATCCCTGCGGGGGGTGGGCTCCAAGTAGCAGGGGCTATTCACAATCAGGCCGAGAGATATTCTTACTTTACTTTTAGGGTTTTTAGAAACTGAGCATTAACTCTATGCACACTTGCATACACCCATAATACACTATTATGCCTGTCTAGGGTACCTTGAAGCCACAAATAAAGTCCTCACATAAACACCCACCCTGACTGATTCGTATTTTCACAACTTCCTACTCTAAAGTTTAACATTGTTCGGGGTGGGCTCTTCATAAGCTTTAATTAAAAATACCAGTTTACACAGCTTTTCTCTTCTAGGCCACTGGTTTGAATCCAATCTAAGGTACAGAGACAAACGTCATTGCCCCATGATAGCATGAAATAAAGCTTTGTGATCCTAGTCTGTTTTTTCTTTGAATATACATTACAATAACCAGATTAGCAGAGTCAGCAGAGAGCAAAAATTGAGTGGGCATGTGGAGATTGTCCTACCTTTGCAGGTTTAGGGTCTATACACTGACTAGGGTAGTGTGATTCCCACCTTGAATAGTCATACTTGTGCTAGCTCTCATCAAGCTAACATGCTAAAAATAGAATGCAGTTGTGACAGTGCACGCTGAGGGACAGGCTAGCCACTTCAAGTACATGATGATACAAGACTGTCGTCACATACTGGGGACAGCTAATCTGTCCCCCTGCTCACCAAGCATGTTTCCCTGTGCTGGGAATCACACCCAGCTTGGAATGTAGACACCCTTAGAGGTAGTCCTAGCAGGGTTAAGACTCAGGAACCGGGTAGAGAAACGAAACACTTTTAGCTCTGAGAGCGCACTCTTTGCATCCCTTTTTTTTCAGTCCCCACAGCATCTCCCAAATACTTGAATCCCAGTGAAGGCACACATGGCCAAATGAAAACTAGTAGCAGGTCAAATATGAATTTCATATTCTCCTAAATATGTAACCTGCAAACTTTCTGAATGTGCTTGCCGCTAGCTGGTGTATTCAATTTGATAATCCTTGCTACCACCTGCACCATTTTTTAGACTATTGCTTTAGAGTCTAAAAAAATTACTTACAGAGGCCTGCCTAATCACAGCTAATCCTATACAATATTAAAAGATTTAGGAGAGCTAATTTTAAAGATCATATTATTGTAGCCCCAATTAGGTGTTCACATTGAATGGCAAGTATATCAACTTCTACCTGTATCTTTTATAATGCAAGTAAATTTAAAATTTGAAGGCTAGCAAATACAGACCAGAAAATCTCCAGTGTTGGTACATAAGCACTTTTACCTCAGCTCAATAAATATGGTTACTTCATGTACCTGTACGTTCTTTAATTACTATAGAGTACAACATGTATTAAATACTATTATGTAACAGCAGACACTAAATTATCTAAGTTGAAGTACCACCACTGTATCTGCCTGACTAAAATATGTACCCAAGTCCTGACAAAATTGTAATCAAAATATGTGTATGGTGCACAAACCACTGTGGTTGTGGTGATATTTACAAATCCCACATAACGCTAAAGCAATCAGGCTTTATGCAGCTGTACTACATACAGCGGAGGCACAAGTTGCTCATCGATCTGTGGTCCTACGACTTCAAGGACCTGTGACCCTTCTCACTACATGGACCCTGCTCCACTATACTCCCCATTTAAATCTGATCCAGTGGCCTTTTTCCATTTCCCCCTTAGTATTTTCCTCTGTGCTATCATGTTCTGAGCTGGTGCGGAGCCCACCTGCTTCCTGCGTGTGGGGTGCAGAGACCCATCTTGTGGTGCTGTTCTGCCCACAAGCACTCTGGTGGCCACAATGCTATAGAGCCATCTGTTACACACCGCGTGAAGGGGCGTGTAATTACCATGGTTTCAGAGGTGCTGCAGCAGCCACAATGGAGAAGCTGCACTGCCATTTGAAGAGGTGATTCTGTCTCTTCTCCCCATAAGCCTGCAGTCTGAAAACAGGTTCAGTGCAGGGTTGGAGCATTTGACCTTTAATGGTAACTGCCTGGAGCAGCCACTTGAACAAAGCAGACTCAACAAGTCTGCTACAAGACTTTTATCTTATAAAGTTATTACTAGCTTTTGTGACAAGAAACTAAAATTAAATGTCCTCAAATTTTGTTTAACTCTTTCGGGAGGAAGGGAGTCTTCTCAAATAAAGTATTAAAAGGAATATATTATTGGCAGAAATTTTCTTTCTGTTAGCTGTGTCTCCCACAATTCTGGACATCTGGGTTGCTCTCCTCTCTCTGCAGCTCATGGAGATGGATCAGTGTTTTGGCACTGCACAATCCGGCCACAACCCTCTCCTCCATCTGTCAGCAAGTAGAGGTGTTCTCAAATTGTAAAACTTACATGCATCATTAGCTAATATACCAGGGTTCCAGAAGGCTAGCCATGTTAGTCTGTTTTCAGTGAAACAACAAGAGTTCTGTGTCACCTTAAAGACTAACAAATTTATTTGGGCATAAGCTTTCGTGGGCAGAAACCCACTTTGTCAGATGCATGAAGTGGAAACTTCAGTTAGGTAGGTGTAAATACACATGCAAGGTACCTAACTGAAGTTTCCACTTCATGCATCTGACAAAGTGGGTTTCT